>CM029123.1:11915118-12097618 GCA_016859345.1 Istiophorus platypterus | reverse complement strand
CTTCCTTTATTTTGAAAATATTGACAAAATATTCAACATATTCCGTAGAAGCGAAACTACACCGGGAAAAAGCGGCATCGTCTCACCCCCGTGTTTGCCCCATTTGAAGAAAAAAAAATACCTCGATGATTTTAGTTTGATGACACAAAAAAGGCCATATTCGCAGCGACTCTCCCCAGTGCTCGGAGAGCAGCAGCGTTTTTTCTTACAGTTTGTAAAATTGAATTAGATACGGTGGGGAATCTGACCTCTGGCCAGACCCGCATATTTTTCACCCGTCAGGTTTTAGTGTTCCTCGGGTATTTTTGTTTTCTCAGCTGGAACTGCCATTAGACATTGTGTCCGTGCCGTCCATTTCTATCTCTTCCATCTCTCCTCTCTAGACATCCCCCCCCCCACCACCACCACCACCACCCCCCAACCCCCCGACACCTCACTTTCTCCTCTGGGCGGCTCACACTCCGCCACCAACGCTGATCTGACACGCAGACTGGACAAGACTGCAACACGAGACAGCAGGGGCATGCGCACTGCGCGCAAAGTATACCCAGAGGAAAGCGCATGTATACACAGGAAATCGCATGTAGGCCACAGGACCTTATGTCAAGTGACAGTACCAATCATCTGCGCCGCTTTGTTCCTTTATGGACACTTTCTGAGAGTTATCTGAGAAGTTATTTAATTAAGTGTGTTAGGGTGGAAAATGACATCCTTTTAAGGATAAGAAAAAGTGGCTTATGAGTTAAAATGATTTCATGTAACGCAGTGCAGTTGACACTAGATTTTTAAAGTTCCAGTCAAAAAAAAAAAACAACAACCCAACAACACAAAGTGTTGTGACTGTGTTTGTTTTGATATTGTGTAATAATGGTTCTCTTGCTCAAACTTGGTTAGCGCTTGACTATCCAGACGGACACCTTTCTCTTCGTGGGTTATTGACTGAAAGTGCCTGTACAATTGCACACAATATAGGTCCATATGATTCTTCAGCACATAAGAGCCTTGAGGAGCCACAACAGCAGTTATAGAGTCGGCAGCGACACAGCCTGCGAGCAACCACTTCACTGGGGAGGCTGAGTGTACAGGAAGAGTCAAGGCACGGAGACACATAGACAAAGATGTAGAGAGAAAATATGATAAAGTATATGTTGCGTGAATCTCCTTTTTCATTTTTACCTTCCCGCAGTTAGTGCAGAGTTGTATACTTCTAAGGACATTTATTATCTTTAATCTGCACGGAGGTCCCATGCATACTGGTCTGAACTCATAACTCATATTCTATAGATACACACGCACGCAGGCAGGCACGCACACATGTACACGCACACACACACACACACAGGCTACACTACTATTTTCTCTTCAAAATGGATTATATATTTTAAGTCAATGTGTGTCAAGAGGTTTAAATTTAAAAAGGCTTTTCATATTAGCTCATATTGGCCTTTTTCAGCTTTTATGTGGTTAAGCATTACCGTGCGTACAGGTAGACAAAACATAATATAAGTCATATATGAATGGCAGCTTCTACATGGAGCTGCTCTTCAAATACCTCACACATGTCAACTCAAAAACAAACTTATCAAACTGACTCTGTAAAGCTTGCAAGGTCATTTTTTACATTTGTATTTGATTTTCTTTGTTTTTCATCATTTTAGTTCGTGCAAACATAATAGGATGAAGACAGCTGAAATCACTTTGTTTTACTGTAAGACTATGTGTGTTTTTTGCACTGAGGATGGAAAGTTCACATCCAGTGAGTTCTAATGTATCATAATGAGAGAGTTCACAGAGAACCTAGGTTGAAGGGTGAGTTGAATGAAAAGCCCAAAGGAGATGAGGCCACTCTGAGGCTCCTTATAGAGGAGAAATATTACACATAAAGAAACGAAAGCAGAGCAAAGAAACAACAGCCTCCACAGTGAGAGGCTGATGCAGGGGTGAAGTAGCCTGAGACTGCACTCTGAGTAGGGGTAAAGGGACATCTGATCATGCGTGTGTGTTTGCATTTACAGCATATGTGTGCGTGTATGCATTTGGATGGGGGAGTTTAATGCTGTTCATGACTAGTAGAGTCAGTAGAGGCACCGCTAGATGATGGATTGGAAGCTGAAGGGGTGAGCAGATGGGTAAGCAGAGAAAGTGAGGTTAAGTGGCAGTTAGATGTTTCAGACGTAAGTAGATCAAGAGTGGGAGTGTGTATGTGTGTGTGAGAGAGAGAAAGGGAGCGAGAGGGAGGAAGAGTCAAATTAGACAGTTATATTTCAGAGGACCTCCAAGACATAATTGCAATCTGAATAATTGAAACAAATTTTTTCTACCACTATATCCAATATTAGAGTTGGATGGTGGTGTCACTGTTTTGCTCTTCACTTCCTGTAATGATGTGTTCTCACAGTTTGCAACCTAACGGACAATTTACAACAGTCAAGTGAATGACCAAAGTGTGATTGTTCAGTTGGGCTGTTGCCAGCCATGTGTAAATTCTACTGGCTCACTGGCCATCTGCAGCCATAAAAAGCCAATCTGTACTCTCTGGTCAATGGACTGGTGTTTGTTTTCTGAGCAATCACTGTATCTGGCAACAGAAAAATTGGAGGAGAAACTGGTTATAATTCTTTAAGATTTCTGTCACTAATCATGTTTGGATCATTCGGGTGGATGGTAAAGTCTAATGAAATTATTCAAAATATAAGTTTGTTTATTTGATAAATGCAACCTAAATATCTAAAACATTCCCATGAAATGTAAATCCTCAGAAAAAAAGCCCCATAAAGGAAGATTACATGCTAAGTGGACACAAATAGTAGGAACATACTGTTCCTCTAACACTCACTGGATTTTTTTTCACCAATACCGCTCTTTGAAACACCACTGTATTGTTGACTTATTCAAAAATTTAACTTAAGTAAGAAATCATAAATGAAGATTAAAGGTTAAAATAATGTTTTAGAAGGACAACTTTATGCTTGGTTTATGGTTTGGCACAGTAGTTAAAAACTGTCACTGGAAATTAAAGGTTAACCAAAAGAAGACAGCCTCCTGGCACGAACTTCAAATCTATCAAATAATGATGAAAAAATAAACACACATCTGGATGCTAGTTTACTAATGAAATACAGACCTATCATTACTTTTTACACTATTAGATCTTAGCAAAAACTAGTCTGAAAACAATTTGAAGCTGGTTGAAGAAAATTATATATTTGATAAGTACCGATTAGGCTTTGGGGCAAAACTGGTTATGAAAAAGAAACCCTATTTATATAACAGACATTTTTTTGGTTTCAACTGATGAAAAAGCATCCACCTGAGCTCCTTTAACTTGTGGCATGTCTCTTAGGGGTCAATCCATGGAGCCCATTTTATTTTCATCATATATGCTTCCCTGAGGGCACTCGATCCGCCATTTTGGTTGCATGTTTTATCATTAGTCTGAGGACGATAAACAACTTTATTTATCCGTTAGGTCTGGTGACCTCTCAAATTTAACCACTATGCACAAGTGTCTGGCTCGGATTAGAATCTTGTTGTCTTAAAATTTTCTTCAGTTAAATCACGGTAAAACTGAAGTTCTGGTTTTCACCCCAGCTCAGGTCTCTACAAACATCCACCAACAACTTGGCTCGTGAGCCACTAATACAAAATCTTTTTCCAAAAACCGGGGAATCACATTTGACCTCTATTCCTGCGTAAGCCAAGACACTGTTACCCAGTAAGATTACTCACTAAGACCTCATTTTGTTCTCAAATTGCTCCAGTTCTGATGTCCTAGCGCTGGCTTCCAATGAAATTCAAAATTCAGTTCAGTTCCCCCTCATCTGTAAGGCCTTGAATAATCGTGCTCCAGGGTATATAAGTGAAGTATTAATGCCTTATACCTCTACTAGGCCCCTCAGGTCCTCTGAGTGAGGCCTGCTACTTGTAGCTCATCCAAAAACTGAAAACAGGAAACGACTGTGCATTCACTGTTCTGGGTGACAGGCTGTGGAACAGCCCCTCCTCCCCAGGAGTCAGGTCAGCAAATTCTCTTGGGCACTTTGTTACCTAGGTTTTGAGAGGGGCTATATGGACAGAAAAATACTAACTTATTTACCTCCTATTTATGAGTAAATGCAAAGTACAGGACAGGCTGATGGGAATGACATTCATTTTACAAGTATTTACACGTAAACCAAAGCATCTGACAGATTAAAATTTTGGACAAATAATGGTGATTTATAATAATCAAGTAATTACATTTATTTCAGTTAATTCTGAGGGGGACATTAATGGATGTATGAAAAATTATAGTTGCTAAGAAATTTATCTTAAAACCACAAATGTTTATCTCATGGTCGCTCTAGAAGAAATGTTATCGCCAAAGGATTACCAAAGTCAGTAGGATATCTCCTCTGGGGACCATGAATATCTGTGCAAAATTTAATCAATAGCTGTTGAGATATTTCAGTCTGAATCAAAGTGAAAGAGGCTCTGTGGTTGGAGAGAGCTGGGCCACACTGCCAGGTGCCAACAAGGCTTGAGGGGGAGGGAAGTTTGTTGTGAATGTTCATTTCTGTTTGTCTTCTTCCATATTATATGCTGGGGGGCTGGGACAGGCTGTCCTGGTGGCAGGCCTGTCACAGGTCAGTGTCAGTGTTCGGGGTGCAGACCATCGTGGTAGTGGGTGACTGATGAGGAGCAGCAGCAGAATGATTGTGGGCTGTTGGGACGAAGGAATAGGAAGAGGAGAAGATGAAAAGCGCAAAGTGAGGAGTAAGAGAACTCAAATTGCATGTGCTGAAATGAGGAAAAACTGCAGGCATGCTGATTTGCACATCTGCAGTCCAATACAACATTCTTGTTGGGGCACTAAGTGAAAATTAAGACATGACTAATGATGTGGCCAAGCCAGGTAGAAACTGATGTCGGTAGACGGGAATGTCAACCACTTTGTTAGATATTAGCGTCTGCTGGACATTGATACATGATACGATTACTGAGCTCTTAGTTCGGAGCTCTCTCCCACTCCCTCATCCTTTTGCTCATGTGCTATCAGGAAATTCCAGAAAAACTATCTTTCTAAGTTCTTTTTAACATGTGTAGTAGAAGAGTTGTTGCTTCCTGTCTGGTCTGATCAAGACAAGTGTGGGGTAGGATTAAGTCAAAAAGCATATAACTTAGACTATTAAAAAAACCAAACATTTTTGACCCCGACATCACAACTTGGATGAAGTCATTTGAATTATCAATCACATAAAGGGAAGAGTTAAAGTGACTCTCTGACCCTCACTGTTTGACAAACACCACCCAGAGCCACAGTTAGAAAATTTGGCCACCATTTGAGGAGTTTGAAAGTCCCGAGGCAATAAATTACTATAATCCCTGACATGTTTCAGAGACTCTGTCTAGCTCTGGGCCTTCTAAACTCACTCCAAGACCCTCTAACAACAAGAGGCATTCTTGCCTCCACCCACCTGCTACTCCGAGAAGGTTAAAACAAACAGTATTTCCAAATAAAGTCTGGTCTTAACCTCTCTTTCCTCTGAATCTGCTCTCCCTTTCTTACTCCTCTCCAAATTATCCTAATCCGTCCATCCTCTCTGTGATGTTTCCTCTGTTTTTTCCCCGAAACAGCCGCCAAGGGATGTAACGGCTGATGTACGAAGTGTAATGGTCCTCCTCTTCCTCCTTGCACCCCTGCTTTCCTCTTCTCTCGGTTTGCTCACCGGCGCTCCCTCCCCTAATTCAATTCTACATGCTTTTCTTGGCTCCACTGGCTCCCGTTTTCATTCAACAATTTTTCTCTCTGCCTCCTACATTTCTTCTCTGACTTCCTTGCTCGCTCCATTAAATCCATCTTCACTCTTCTTTTTAAACATAATTCGTTTGCCTCTTCTCCCACTCTTCTTTAGCTCCAAGCATTCTCTGTCTCTTTTCTCTCCCCTCTTTTCTCTCTGTTTCTCTCAGTTGCTATGCTTTTAGTGCTGCATCTGATTTGCAACCTCTGGATGGTCCCTGTCTTGCTCCCCTTCTCCAGGCCGCCTGCCTCTCTCTGAGGGAGCAGCTCACTGGGGCTAAGAGGGGTCATGCCTGGGTGAGGGATATCACTTCTCCCTATCTCCTTCTGTCCTTTCCTTATTTAGCTTTTAACTCTCTTTTGTCTATATCTCTTTCTCTCCCTCCCCTTGTTTCTTCCCTCTTGACATCTCTCACCCTTCTCTTTCTCTTATTCCTCTTTTTCCTCCTTTCCTCTTCAAGTGACATAATTGATTTGCTGAATATCTCCAGAAGCACATCAAGCCAAAAATCCTGTTCCAATTCCTACTTTAAAAATGTCATCTGACTACGAGAGGCAAGCATTTGGAAATAAAAAGATATTTACGATTCTCCCATATACTGCATACTATATATATGAGACATATTAAAAGGCATATATATGTGCATTTGTCTTTTGAGCCAACACAGGAATGATTTAGGTTAGAAAGTGTGAGTGCAGGAGTGTGTGGGAGTGCTGATGAATTACTGCATATGTGTGAAGGAGATGCTGTTGAAGAGCTTTGTGTACACAGTTGCAGAAAGAGAAAGAACCACAAAGAGAGAGTGATGAGGAGAAAGAGACAAAAGGGGGAAAGAGAAGATGGGGATAGAGAGAGAAAAAAGAGAGACTGGCCAGTGTGTACTCTTGTGGGGGGCAACTGAGGGGATCGTCTTCCCCCTCTGCCCCTCCCTGGCCCCAGCTAGAAGCCTCCGGGGGTCCCTGGGTTCCTGAGGAAAAACATCTCGGCCCCCATCACCCCTGAACCCAGTGCTGGGCTGTTTACCTTGGCCTGGCTGCCTGACAGCTTTACTGATGTTACATACAGGCACACAGGGACCCAGAGTCAGAGAGAGAGAGGGAGCAGGAGCTCGGGGAGTGAGGAGGAGGAGGACAGCGGGATAGAGTGGAGGAGTGAGGAGGATGGAGGACGCGTGACAAGGATAGAAGATCAAGGGGAGGAAGAATAGGTATGGGATGAGGTGAAAAGGAGAGAACAGAGGAGCAGAGGAGGTGGAAGAATGAAAGGTGTGAGTGAGCGAGGGTGTTAGCTTACTCTGATCTTAATCTCCCCGATCAGATCCATTTGGGGAGATTTCCAGAGGAGAGAGCTGTTCAGAGGGCAACAGGGTGCACACTGAGTACACACTGAGAAGAAATATTGTCGGCAAAAAGTCTGCACTAAAAATACAGGCATTCATTTTCATCAGCGTTCTAAGCTGATCACTGTGTATATAAGGCAATATTTTGTTTTTAGGATCATTTCTCAATGTAGATTGTGAGATTTGAAAAGCAAATGTGGAATGGAGACTCAATATTTTGACAGGAGGTAACGTTACTCATTACAGTGTGCTGTAGAAATGTACAGGCACTTTCCATACTGGTCGTGGCGAGAGAATGAGGCAGGGAGGGGGCTACTGACCCTCACTATACAAATGTTGACTTAAGTATACCATATCTATTTTAAATAAATGAACATTATCAATTTGGAAAAAAAAAACATCGCGTCATGGAAACTCCCTTGTTCATTCAACTAGAACAAATATCAATTATGAGTAATGGAATCTGATTTTGAAATATGGAGCAGTATTTGGTAGAAACTGAGTAGAAATGTCCCAGATGGCCAATCTTTTTTTTTTTTTTTTTTTGCAGTGAGTGAAAGACCAAAAAAACAATGAAACATGCTCCTTTTGATGAAGACTTGAAATTGCATTCCTCCTTCATCCATTTGGACAAAACTTCCCCTCGTGTCCATTTCTCATGTCAGTTTATCTATTTGTAGGCGCTTGTTTATCCATTTATGGACCACAATGCTGGGTTGGGCTGAGGCACAGGGGTTTCTGCAATGGGGTGGGAGGTCTGTGTTTTGCTGCTTGGAGCTCTAAGCCCTGTTTGTCTGTCCTGAGCAGCTGGACAAGCTGTAATAATACAAACAGGCCTTTGAACAGGCTGCTGTGTTGTGCAGCTCCGGCTTGGGTTACATCCCACACACACACACTAGCTCACTCAGAAACACACGCATATGACATGCAGACTTGCAACCACACACACAAATTCATATGCCACAAACATATGTTCACACGCTCATGGACACTGGAGCAGTCATGCATGGAAGCACTGGCACACGCACAAACACAGACACACACGGTATTGAACTCTCATTTGTGGATCACAGCTTAATAATCCTGTGCTGATCTCTTCCTGTCTAACTGTCAGTGATCATCTTAAATTCAGCCATCATTCTGCCTGACGGCCTATTTGTCTGTCTCCTCTCTTTGTTTGTTTGTTTGTGTGGACAGACGGGTGGCTTGGTGATGTTTGTTTATGGCTGATCATTTGTCACAATTAATCATTAGCGATGGACACGCGCACACGCACACACACACACACACACACACACACACACACACACACACACACACACACACACACACACACACACACACACACATGTACATGCACTTTGGAGCCCCCTGGATTGTTTCCACTCTTCTCAAACTGATTTAGGCTTACACAAACACCTCAGGCTCACTGCGCTGTCATCCTCACACACTGGAAACTTCAACTCCCTCAGAGAGGGAAAAAAAAGGGGACATAGTTGAGTGCCATGCCACTGCGCTACACTGACTGATGACTTCCTCAATTGTTATGTAATGGAGTTCAGGGCTTCACCTGCCCTGGGCCGGGCCAGTGGCCTCCGTGCACAAACACCAGGATATTAGAGGACAGGGAATTGGTCTGTAGGTTGCTGGGTCATGACACTGGAGATCTAAGGCAAAAAAGTGTGGGAAGAAGTTATCGTTTATGATATGCAAAACCATACACCACACATAACATTTTCAGTGAGCATGACTGTGAGTATTTTTTATTTTGTAACACTAATATGCTAATTCACTTAATATATTAATTTGGTTACTGGCCACTATGTGAATATAAATGTGAATTTAAATTCCAAGAGATATAGAGCCAGGACTCTGGTATTGATATGCTGGATAAGTGGCAATGAGTACTGCTACTCCTCAATGGAATAGAGAATTTGTTTATTAGTTACATCTATGATTTTCCTGTTATAAAAAGTCAAAGTTATTGTTGTGAAAAAAGCTCTGAGATTTTGAACTTTTAATTTGGGCTTTATTCAATCCAGCTTCAGTCAATAGGCTCATGTGAGAATACAGTGAACCACAGCTTCCGGGGTGATCAAAATTAATTTCAATTTAGCAGTGAATGTCATTCACAAATACCTTCTGGTTCCGCTCTCACAAACAAATGAGCTACTCCTCTCTACATACACTGTATCACACACTTTGATTTTTTAGCAATTAAATATCTTATATTAGATTATTCGTTTTACAGTGGCTCTAGAGGGTTTAGAAAATGTTTGAGTATGTTATGCAGCCATAACACACTGATACAATTTTCCTTGCACAGTCAAGTCCACTTGCAAATATCCATATTCCTCTATTCCCAACAAAAACTGAAAATAACACTGACACCATGACACTGTGATCTCTCGCTTTATGAGAGGTTTTAAAATAGCAGATGTAAATAAATAAATGAATCAATTATTCTGGCAAATTACACCTTCCATACAGGTTTAAGTTGGGTGGAATTGATGGAAGCACCTGAGGAAGCAGAGCTTAAGTAAGTAATATGACAAGGTAATAGCTGTAAAAGATGCAACAAAACTTACAGACTGACCTGACCAACAACCCCTGATATGCCTCTATGGAATATAGGTACATACTAACAACAGTGGTGAGAGTAGCAGTAAACTACATTTGGATTGACAGCACTATTGATCTGCCGACAGGCCTGAGTGTGGGGGGTTGTTTCTACGCTTGGAAGTAAAATGAGTGAAAACAGCTGTGTGGCTGTACATGTATGTTAAAGTTTGGATTCGGATTTGGATCAATTCTGTCATCCTGTGAATAAACGCATCATATCAGAGATATAGTAAGAAAGGAGACAAACTGCTTAGAACTTTTTGAATAGAAAAGTTCATAACACCAAAGATGGCAGCTGTATGACATATATCCCACCTCTTCCAAAAGCCAATTGTCTGTCACAGCCAAATGGGAAACACATTGAGCCAGTTGTGTTGTTGCACTGATGCAAGTGAAAACTTGTGCATATATAGTAGAAGTATTACCCGTGGAGAGAAGGTTTTTAAACAATATTTTAGGGCAAAGTCACCAAGCTTTTGAAAAAATGCCTATAGGGACTTTGATGATATCAGAAACTGAACATCCTCCATCCACTAGATAGAAAAATTGGATAAAAGGTTTATTTGGAACTTCATTTAGAATTGATATGATCGAAATTTTATTGCTTTTACCTAAATGCTGAGTTGACAGGGCCAGTGGTTAAAGAGCCAAAGAAGGACTCAGGCTGTGATCTGCCTGGATTATCCAGCCACAGGTTATACAGAGTTGACCATCTGGTCACAAAGACAGCAATGATACAGTTACCCATCCATGACAGCAGGAGAGGAGCATGATAGAGAGATAGGTACTGAGATTAATAAACAGAAAAAGGATTTTTTTGCAAATCATTTATGTGTCAAAAAGGATGTAAAACAGCCTGTGGACTAGACCAGTTATTATTATCAATCCCACTGAGAATCAACAGTCAAACATATTGCAAGCCAAAGAGCCTCAAATATTTCTCTCATGAATAGTTCAAGCAAATCAGCACTAAAATAAAAGTGAATTTTTACACTAACGTGAAAGTTGGTGAGAAAGAGGACCTCATTAGGATGTTTATGTACTACTAGCTGTGTCTGCTGAATGTGTAGTGTTAGCCATAAAATTAGCCATATGCACATAGTGGGATAAAGTGTCTGTTGGAAAGTGGCTTTACAGTAAGATGTGCAATCAACTAAATATTTACTTCATCTCATTTATCTCTTAACTTAAATTTTCATTTTCAGGTTTATACCTAACCTTAATTGATCTCGAGCTAATGGAAGTGTCAGTAACATCAGCATTATTGATAGGATCAATGACTTTGTGTTACCATGATGAGCAGCGCATACTGTATAATATAATAAAGATAAAATTGTTTTTGTTTTTATGGCTCATATCTGACATAATATTTTAAAACAATAATATCCCAAATACATTACCAAGAGAAACACATATTTTTGCATTATGCTGTATGTAATAATTTATAATGTAGATTTAATTCTTAGTGTAGTTCAAGGCAAATCTGTACAAAATTTTTTGGAGACTAAAAGAGAAAATGGAAGACAGGGGGACAGAGAGAAAGGAGCGAAACAGAGAAAACAAAACAGAAGAACAAAAGGAAGGAGCTGCAAAAACAAAAGTGTGACTCTGTCCTGTCTTCCCAGCCCCTCGCTGCCCTCTGCTCCTGACCTTGAGGCCCTGGGGTGAGTTTGTAAACTGTTTCCCAGTGACCTCAACATCTGACCACCCTGTCCTCTAACTGCAATAAAATACAGACAGCAGCACTCACAACGCAAGCCAGCCAGATCAGCAAAGAACAACAAGCAGGCCTTGAAGTGTCCACCTCAGCAGAGAGACAAAGTCTTTCCAAAAAACAAGTATATTATCATACTGTTTGCTTGTCTGCCTGTTTGTACTCCCTCATTTTTATTTTGAATTTATGTTCTGTGGAGACCTGTGTGCTGGTCTGTGCATGTAATGTCTATTTGGGTGAATGTAGGAAAATCCTTGCTCCATTTATCAGCTCATATTTACTTGTGAACTTCTCTGAGAGTGCACATGACACGGTTCAGTGGTTTTTTTTCCGCCTCGCTCTCTCTCTCTTTCGCCACTTTTTGTTTTTACATGGCATGCTGGGATCTGTTGTTGTGTTTGGTTTGCAACTCCTCAGCCGCAGTCTTCATTAGATAATGACGGGGAACAGTTTTCATGGCGGTAAGGTAAAGGTCACGGCAGTGTTTGGGATACACAGGCGTGCCTGGTCGGTCAGCCGTGCTAAGCCACGCAGACTGTTGAGTTAGCAAAAAACAACTGATGTATATTTTCAGGAGGCAGAGCTAGCTCGATGTCAGTCTCTGCTTTCTTTGTTAATGATATGTGTTAGATTTGATTTGAGATGCACCTAAAAATCTGTGATTATGTTTCCATTAAGTAGTTTTGCAGGTTTTCAGCAAATTTCTGAAATCTTGGCAAAACAAAGTATTTCCATCCAATGTCTTTATGTCAACAAAAGGACACCGCAAGATTATACACAGTAATTAACTGAGCACTAGTTACTTATATACATTACAGCCTTTCATTGCTGCTACTGCGGTTACAGACACCCGGAGCCGAAACTTATGCTACACTTGTAGTATTGAGAACTCCTTTGTGAGACAAATGTGTTTTGGCTTGCGGCCATGATAAATCACCTAACAAGGAACTTTGAAAAACGTTCATTCAAATACTTAAGCTCATCTAAAAGCTCCTTGTACACTACAACGCTGCCGGAGTCTCTACCTTCAGACTTACCTGCTCCACGCACCTCGAATGCAGGTGAAGCTGTGGCAGAAAGTAAGAGGCGTCGTAATGTGTAAGTGACTTGATTAGATGATACATTCTCATTGGCCATGACCCTTTAATCAGTAATAACAGTTGTGATTGGCGGTAGATGAGGAAGAGACGCACCGAGCCGGCGAGGGAGTAAGAGCGACGTCTGCAGGCTGAGGAATAAAAACAACAAAACAGTAGCAGTGGGTCAAAAACACCAACAGAAACATTTCCCTGGTTAAATTCAGTTTATTAATCTGATTAATACTCTGAGCTACAGAAAATGTTTAGCTACGCTAACAGGAGCAACGCGAGCTAACTCGCGCTGGCACATAGACCGGTGGTCACTTAAGTCCGTTAGCAACAGCTAGCAGTTATCAGCAGTAGTTTCCGTGTGACTAACAGATGAAGTGAACCACGGGGCGACAGTGAGCCAGGACCCCCGGTCTGGTCTGGTTTTCCCCAGGGACGCCTGGTGTGTCCTCCTGATGGAGACTTGCTCCGGACCGTTCGGGCGTTACCGTGGCAAGGTCGCGCCATCGAGCCACCGGGAGCCTCTGACGAAGGAACGTGTGCTGTTAACGCATCGATGGCCGGAGAACCTGGTAGGACACCATCGCCACCAAGGAACCACATCAGGTGAGAAGAAACCACATCAGGTGGTTTCTTTGGACATTGCTGTCCTGGTTCTGTGTTGGAAGCAATCACCCAAGTCCACTAATGAAGTGAGGGTGGTAAACAGCTCTGTCCTTAGGTTTTTGTGGGAACGAGAACAAACCAGAATGGCTCCCGCTCCCTGCATTAAGCTGAGCTTTTCTCAACTTTACCTTGTAGTGCCATTGGATGTCTTTTAAAAACCCACATGCCACAATATCCAATTGCCAATACTTTATGGGGGCATTCTGTTTAAGTTGAGGCATCTAATGATAACCGGCAATGACATGTATGCTTCATTATCTTTTCCAATCTTTACCATCTTTTCCAACTCAGCCAAGTGTAAAAAGTTGTCAGATTAACAATGCGCATGTAACCTGGAGGATGGACATGTACCAGTTTTTTTCAATGAGTTGTAGCAAGATTGAATGTGTGTTAGTGAGTGACTGTGTTATTTTATGGAGTCTGGATAGGCTTTTTTTTACTCTTTAGCCCTCCCTTGTGTCACCATTGTGTTGGGGTGGCTTCAATAGCATTTGCCTCGTGCAGAAACATATATAATGTCATACACACGCACCTTTCGTTGGCCTCTGCCAATCCAATGGACTGCCCCTGCTGTTTGTTTAGTGTTTGTCAAGCTTATGAATACCATGTCTAATGCTCTGTAAAAACATGTGTGTTTCACGTTAGAACGAGGGGGATCCATCTTTGGGAAGAGGAGAGAGAAAGGGAGTACGTAATGAAAAATGGACAGGGAGAGAGAGAGAGAGCGACAGTAGGAAAGAGAGAAGGAGGAAAGGAGGTTTTTCCAAAGGTATGCTGAGCTCAGGCCTTGTAGCGGAGTGACAGATGAGACAAGGGAGGGAAGAACAGATCAAGAAGTAGGGTGGACATCAGATGGGGAATGAGTACAAAAGATTAGCAAAGGGATGGAAAGGGAGGGTGAGTTGGTGGGAAAGAGCAGGAGGGCATGTGGAGGCCACGCGAACCACAAAAAACAGGGTGAAATGAAAAATTTGATAAAGCCAGTGGGGGCCAGATCGAGAGCGCAGGAGGGAGGGAGTGGTGGGGGATAGAGCTTTAGAGGGGCTATCGGGAGTAGCACATCTGCAGAAGCCATTAAGGAGTGTGTGTGTATGCGCTGTGACACTGTGTTTTTGCTGCCAGGCCTGGCTTGGGCCTGCGCGGCAAAACCGGGATCGGGTTTCGTCAGTATGCAGTGGGGGGCCGTCTCCAGTTGACGCGTGATGATTTAGTCAGGTGTGAGCGTGCACTTTCCAATTTGGAGGGAAATAAATTAGAAGTGATTTTTTATGAGGCCTCTGTCCCAGGCTGTCTCAAGGCTCTCGCTCCCTCCCACTGTGTACTGTCAGCCCAACTGATGTGTTTATAAAGAGGGGTGCAGTGGGAGCAGCTCCCACATAAACACGCACATGCACACAGATGCACAGATGTACATTACATAGGACATAGAAAAACACACATGTGCATCCAGACAATAGTAATGCAAACAATGGCATGTATGAAAAACACACATGCACGGACACAAATAGTCAACTCAATAGTCGTCACTTTATCTTTGTACAGAATTACAGTCTTGCAAACATGCAAAGAACATATGCTTTTCATACATATTTGCTTGTATGAACAGTGACAGGAGCGAGGGATCGTGAAAAACAACAAAACTGGACAAAGGTCAAGGACAAGAAGAAGACAAACAACAACAGGAACAACAACCTCAATCAAACAGAAGATAAGTGTCCTTATTCTCCTCCTCATGATAAACAATTCCTCTTGCCGGGAAGCATGTTCAGTGACTTCAGTAACAGCACCTAGGCTCAAATAAATAAAAACAGTAAAAATCTTCCAGTTGCAGTATCAGAACTGGCTGATATATAAAATAAATAGAGAATTACACACGCGTGTTAGCTGTAGGGGATGCAGAGCAGAACATGTCCAGGTAGAGATGATGGTTTTGTGAGGCAACAGAGAAAGGTTTGAGCTGTACTGGGGTCTAGAAGCCGGAAACCCAAATCCCAGCTGACCTCTGACCTCTGTTTGGTTCCCCTGTTACTGCTTCCACATATGGCTCTGGCTGCCTTCTCTACAGACTGCCTTACTTGTCTGTCCTCATGCGTGCTTTTTGTTTATGCCTCTCCCTCTGCCTGCCTGTCTTGCTGCCTAAATAGCTGCCTGACCTGTCTGTCTGTTGGCCTGCCTGGCTGTGAATGAGTGTGTGTCTCTGTAAGCTTTTTTATTTACTTTAAAAAATTTAAATTTGTTTTGAAAGTGTTAAAATTCTCCTAAGTGCATTATTTCTAAAGAAATTACTCCAGCTATTTTCTAATTGGTTAGAAAATTATGAAAATAATCCCAGAGGTCGGAGAGGATACTGGAAATGTACTCAAAAAATGGTTTAGTAATTTTCAAGCACACTAAATACACGTGGTAGTAGCTGAAGAAGAAAAACTGAATGAATGAAACATCCAATGAATTAAATAACCAATAAATATGTTATACGTCTCCACTGCACTGAAAAACTGCATGGACTCATGGCTATTGGAAGTAGAACCGGTCAAAGTCAAACCAGTATGAGGAAATAACTGGTAGTTGGTGATTAATGATGACCAAGAACTGCAGGATTCAAACCCAAAGTTGAAGTTAAAAAAAAATGGATTTTTCCTTTTAAGAAGAGCCATTATATTCCATTATGTTATATCAATAGTGTCTCCTTCAATTACTATATTCATTTTTAAATGAATATAGTGATTTTTTTGGTTATGATGAGGAGTTAGTACACGTTCATGTCTATATGTGCATGTGTGTGTAGTAAAGCATCAAACTGTTAAAAACATTCATATTTTAAACATTCCTGTATTCATGTTAATCTTTAAGAAAATGTTTCTTAGATTTTTAGCAAAAGTTTAGCTAAACAATGTTATAGTAAGTGAGATATATTCAGAGGTCAAGGCAGAGTCTTCAAGGCAGTTTTATCTGCCAGTCATGTTAAAGGTGACACACCTCAGTCAGAGAATGATAAAACTGAATATGAAACATAACAAATTCAGAAACATCAGGAATACTTGGATATTAAATATTTAAATGTTCATATATTGATCCCATACAGAGAATTTTAATGCTTAGTTTCACAACAGTTGTGGGTTTTATTGCCCAGCTCCCCTAGTGAGATGTACTGCACAGCCCCTAAAAGGGCGAATGTTGATACAGGGTTGTGGCTGAATTTGGATGCGCTTCATCACATCTTCTCTGTTCATGTACAGCTGATGGCAGGCACTTTGGGTTTGGCTCCTCATTCTCTCTAGGCTGAAGAATGAAATCTCATCTCATCCGCACACCACAACGACGTAAACTGAAAACACACACTGCCCCATCCAATACCTCAACTCAAAAAAAATCTAGTTTGAATCTTAATGCAGGGATACTTTGCCTCTATATATGCATCAGTAGACTACAAAGTATGATGCAGTCTCCACTTTGCTAGCTGCTAAGGTTTACAGTACGATAGATGCGCTAACATTTGAAAATTACCTTGATGATAGTTCAGTCTCAAGATTCAGCAATTAGTTAAGCATAATGACAATACCAGATTAGTAAAAGGTCAAAAGTTCATGTTTGAAGGGTTATTGTGGTTTTATTGTAATAATTATCAGGCAGAATTTACTCTTTAAGCATGCTTATGTTTAATACAGTTCTTTAGAGAAGCTGTTTAAGCATTTTAATCACCAAGACTTAATGAATCACCAGGTAACTAATTAATTAATAATTGTACTTAAACAATTGGACACCATTGTGAGAAAATTTGTTATCATTATTCTCAGAGAAATGGTAGTCATTAGGTAGCCAAATTGGGATATGGTTTTCTAAACATCGGCATTTTCATCTTATCCTCCATTATAGCAATAAAAAATGTTGTGGTAGCTTTTCTTTGCTCCAAAGGGATCAGTCATAGAGTTTAGAATAAGTCCTACTCATATCCAAAGGGTTAGGATACAAGTCTGTAGTTTATTTTACTAAAACCACTTTTAGCAGTTTGGACATTTACAATTGAACTTTGAACAGGAAGTCAGAACACAACCATCACAACCCTCCTACATACAGAAGATAAACGAAGGTTGGGAACTTTTTACTGAGGGGGTCAAAGTCTCCTTCCTTTATGAGTTGTTACAACATGAATGGGAGCACTGAGAGAGGGAGGGAGGGAGTGAGTGAGGAACTAGGTAGGGAGGGAGGAAAAGCGGAGAAGGAGGGGAGGGAGGGAAAGGAAGTGAACGGTGTAGATTTTCTCAGCTATAGCGCCCCTGAGCGAGGTGAGAGGTGGGGGCCAAGGGGCACTGGCTGGGTGGTCAGCATGATCTGCAACCTGTGTGTGTTTATGTGTGTGTTAATGGCTGTGTGTGCATGTACAAAGTCAGAAAGAGAAAGGAGTTCCGTATGCTAAGTATCCAACCATGGGAATAATCAAAAGCGTCTCATATTTCCTTCAAGGCCGTTTGATCGTTTTCCTGCTCATGTTTTTCAATCAGTTTTCTTTTCTCTCAGACTACTGCTTCTATTCTTGTGTCATTGTTATTCCACACAGAGCTTACACATGCACATTCTCTGAGGTTTTTCTCTTTATGGGCTGCAGAATGAGGTGTAGACCAAAATGACTACTCTAATCGAGTAGCCACACGGGTCCTAAAACAACAGACTGCATTTAGCCAATATAATTCATTCCACTTGACCATAAAATACCCAGGCTTAATAAAAAAGGCATCAAGCATTGAAAGCTTAAGTGTTTCACCTCATATAGACTCTTGCTTAGAAAAACACAGTAAGCAGAGAGTTATATTCAGTTTAGGGATGTGAGAAGGTACTTTTAAAGGGATAGTTTGACATGGTTTGATACATCATTAAAAGTACTTTCTAGGTGTGAGTGGGATAAGAAGATTGATTCTACTTTTGTATCTGTATAGTAAGTGTGAAGCTATAGCCAGAGGATGGTTATCTTAGTATAATGACTGGAAACACAAGGAACCGACAAATCTGGCTTAATAAAAACATTACCAGCACCTCTAAAACTCACTAATCAACCGTTTTGGTCAACTGACTTCATGGAATCAGTTATTCATTACATGTTACTAACTGAAAAAAGAAGTACATTTCTAATTACTCAACCACAAATGTAACTTTACTTTTGTTTCTTAGCATAGCTTTGTCAGAGCTATCAAAAACTCCATCCCCACACAGCACACATTCTGTGTATAACCTCTAGAAATACAAAATTAGATATTGCGGTTTAACAGTCAGCCTATGTTTTCAAGGTGTGAGCTGATTGTCAATGACGAGCTTAATGTTGACTGCACACAGCACCTCCCTCAAAGTGACGTTCTGGTATTCACACACCGTCTAACAAAAAAAAAAAAAAAAAATACCCCAAAAAACAAAAACAGCTGATTCCTGAAGTTAGGCTTATTAGTGGCCAATGTAAGCAAGCCATTTAAGGCGCATTTACATACGTAAATTGGACATCTTTGGAGCTACAAAGTACCATGCCGTCCACTAAATGCTGAGATGAAATAATGCACAGTTAAACAGGGAAGAAGAAGACCTCCTATTGTCGAAGCAATGGAGTATGACTGGGAAAGTGCTAATTAACACAAGATACCTAGTTTGTTTAAGCTGTACAAAAAAAAAGCGCAACAATGACAAGTACAAAGTTTCTAGTCTTTCTGCTTAGCTAAACTAACCAGCTGTTAGCTGTAGCAACAGCTGCAAAATTACTTTATTTATTTATTTGTTTATACTTTGACCAAACCATACTCATCCATCCATTCACCTAGTCACTTGCCATTCACGTTGTAACATACAGCGTTGGTGCAGTCTTTTTTCATAATTCTTATCCAGGCTGCAGCAGCAGTGTGGGCAGTGTGTAACCACATTTAAGAGCAGCTAGCTGTCATCAGACGCTACTAAACCTAAACATTAGCAGCCACAGACCGTATTTGCTCTTATCCTGTTCACTACACTCCTATCGACTTCCCACACCAACATTAAACAAACACACATGTTCTTGCTCCTTCGGTATTAAATATTTTTTCACATCTTCCCAACCAGTTCTGTCTCTCATGCCATCCACACCCCAGATCTTTGATCTTCTGATTCCTCTACATCTCATGCTGTCTCTCCAATGGATATCTCTGTCAAATGCACACATGATAAGTAGGCCCACATCAGTTAAAACACTTTCAAAAGTGAAGCGTTGTAAATTAATTAGGCTTTGATCCAGAGAGTTCATGTGTGACAAAATGTGTTTGTGAGGAGGGAAATCCATACCTGGCAGGAGTAAAGGCATGGATCAACAAGATCAAGCGATGTGGGCCGAGAACATTCATTTCAGATGGCCTGGGCCGTGACAGAATTGGTCCTGCATGCTGTTTTCTGCCGAGTACCGGTGTCATGTTCGCAGGTTTCATGTGTTGTAAAGTCGGAGTGGTTTTGGCACAGGGGGCGACGCCAGCTCCTGTTCTGAGGGCAAACCCCATCCTGCCCAATGCACGGTGGGCCGCTGAGTGACGCAAAGCCAGGGAAAGGAGTGAAAGTGTTGACAATGCTGAAGCTGGAAACCTAACCCGGACCCGACACTGAATACTCAGTCTGCCACTTCATGTTCCCTCTCACAAACATCAACCCCCTCCATAGCTTTCTGTCTACCCCCCCCATTCTTTGTCTGTCTTTTTGTCTTTCAAGCTATTTCTTTTTATTTGCACCCCATCTCTTGGCTCAGGCCTCCAGTTTTAAGAGATAACGATGTATTCAGTTAGAGGAAAAAATGTCCAAAATTCAGTCAAATTCCCCAAGCACTTTGTACTTGCATTAAGCAGATTTTTCTTCTGCCATTTGCTCTCTTTCTTTTTTGTAACTACTCCAGTTTGTGACACACCTCAATTATTTTGGCTGCACAAACTTGCAAAAACGAATTGAAATAGTTTATTCATATCTGGCTGACAAGGGGCACCAACCTCAAGGAGTTAAAATGTTTACACACGGTTCAGTAGTTTTGCCTATAGATGTTGGTAATTCCATAAAAAAACCTGCACAATCTGTTTAATTTAGATGCCAAACCTGAGTAATAAGTGCAAAATGTGCAGAAAATATAGTAGTGTAGAGTATAGTCTGCATAGTGGGTTTAATGTTTAGCCCAACAGGATTAACTAGTTACCTTTTAGCTTAGCTTGTAAAAATCATATCACTATGGGAATTCTTTAACTTTGTTCAGCCGAATTCTGTAACTTATATCTATGTTTGTTGTACTTCTAATGCCTTTGCCAAAGAAGTTAGCTAAGTGAAAGACTCTCTGTTAAGAAAGGTAGCTAGGTCTACCTTGTGGCTGTATTTTGTTGCTCCTTCAAGTGAGTTGGCTGTTGCACACACACACTCACAAACAGCCTCTGTTGGGCTGCTTAATGGTGACGTCCCTGCTTGTGCGTGGATTTGTTTGTGGGTGCGTGGTAGGTTCACATTTGTTTCATACTAGTCCCAGTCAGCTGTGTGTAATATATAAAGTGCAAGTTGCAGTGTTTACGTTTTATGTGATTATTAATATGAAATTTTAGCATAGTTTGGCGGTGGAAATATGCATATGGGGTAGCATTGCCTCTTGTACTTTTGCTTCTTCTGTCATGGTCTCTCTTTTACTGTCTGTTGTCGCTGTGCTTCAATCAGCAGACTGCACCATCATAAAACTGTACAATTGCTGTATACCTTGATTCACTCAGTCATAAAAAGTCATAGCATAATATTTACTCTTACTAGAGAATTGTGTCAAATTTCTATGGACTCCATGAGTTGAATCTCCCCATTTGGACTTCTGTTTGCTTAGTATTGCTATCTGGTATAAGTTATTATATGGGCAAGATAGATAGAAAGACCAATCGTCAGACAGACAAACACATCGAAGTGACATACGGGTATGACTTGAAAGGGAAATGTGACCCCATAGTCACCACTTCACATGCTCTTAATTCCTGTCCAAACAGAATTATTGTCCCTCAGAGGGAAAGGAGACAGGAGGGCAAATGTATATGACGCTCACAGAGATTGATGTAGTGAACATACTATCAGACGACCAAACAGTGTATTAAAAAGGGCAGCAGGATGGAGCACAGAGCCATATTATCCTTTAGACACTGAAGAAGAAGAAAAATACACTGCGGTTGGTGACTAACCAGCGCCCACTGCAGCTGGGTGCTGGTTAGTCACCAACACTCAGATCTGACCTCCCTGACCCCTGATTATTATGATCATGACAGTTGTACAGGTGGAAATGGTGGCAAGGTTTATGTTTACTGGCACTGTAAACAGCTGATAAGGGTAAGCCAGCCCTGGCATATGATTCTGCAGTAGCTGAATTTTTTCACGGTATCAAAATCTGATAAGGTGTGAAATAACACACTTAGATGTGTCTGTGTTTGAGCTGCCTGTTTGACCTTAATATTACCTCTTTCAACCTGTGTTGGTCCCATTCATGAGGCAGCTGTCATCCTGCTTCTCACTGTAAACAGAGACTCCAGTCTACAGTGTAGTCAAACAATTCACTGATTAACCTTAGAATTACACTGAATTACATTGTATAATTTACCAGATAAAAGTTTCACCCCTTCTGTCTATTGATGCTCTCTTGATCACTCATATGTGTTATTTCTCCCTCTCTGTCTATCTTTGTTGGTGTGTTGTAAATTGGCTTTTAACATCTGTATGATTTAATTCTTTTCCCTTCCTTGTAGTAATACCAGCTCACCAATACCAGGGTGGATGACAGAGACCGAGAGAAATGTATTATGAAATGTATTAGAAATGTATTAGAAATGAATTAGGTGCTTTAAAAGCTGGTTGGTAAAAACAAAGAGCTGATCCTCTAATTTCCACATCACTGCTGCTATGATTTATTAATAATAATAGAACCAATTTGTCAAAGTACTGGACCAACAATTTTTAAAGATTGCTGTAACACATGCATTCAACACTAGGCTATACTGAGAGGTTAGATTATGAAATATTATGAACACCTCTCACTATAACCCTGGGGGGTTCAACAGGATCACAAATTACAGCCTCCAAATTGGCCATTAAAATAAATCAACATCCTCTTAAACAGGTTCAGTAAAAAAGGAACATTATAATTCTCATGAAGGGCGGATTTATTACAGGCTTTTTGTATTATACTGCATTAGTTTTTATCTAGGTGTACCTAATAAACTGGAGAGTGAGTGTATTTGATCACACACAATTTAATCACTGTGTGACATAGGACATCTTCCTCCTAACTGGAGAATTAATATTTTTACTGAAGAACTTGAAACTTAAAGACTTAAAATCTCCTAATGGGTATGATATGGATTTATTTCATCACTGGATTAATATGCAGTTAAAGAGAGTCACTGGCAAATGTACTTTTGCATCGGCAAGGTAATTATTTCAAATGTTTTAATGTTAGTCTAAGCCATTTTCTCACCCATACATGGCTGTTAAGGGAAAAAGAAAATATATGACGACTGAAGAACAATGTTGGATGGTCTGCAATGTTATATTACATTAACAGCATCAGTGCATAAATTATTTGTTCTGCCCATTGAATAATTCTAATATATCATGCTTGGGTGCAAATAAAAAGTAAACAAAATGGTGCTGTCTTGCTGTGGCTGAGTCTTAAAAAATTGCTCCAGGATGCCTTTGCTTCAAGTGACTGTGCAAAGCTGTTGTACTGCTGTGATAGGCCATTTCCAATATGCAGAGCCTGGATCTAATATTATCCCACACTTTAAATCATCCTTGGCGAGGTTTTATAGCTGTAGCTTGTTTTCAAGGGAATCCATACTTTGACAGGAAATCCATACTTTTGCAAGGCAGCTTTGTCCAATCGATGACATTGGTTACATGGATGAGTTGCCCCAGCCCTGGCAGACTGGCCTTTGTGTGTTTCTCAAGAATTGCTCATCCAAAAAACTTCAACACTGCACTTCCTCAGGCCCTAAACAATACACACATGAAGTTTGATGTTGATTGTCCATTGACATCTGATTGGCCAGACGGACAGATGGAGATTTCTCCATTTATTAGTAGGATTATCAGACATGCAGACAATGGAACTATACACTGCACAAACATCCCAGCACAAACATTCTGCATAACGTTTACTCTTCACACAACGTACAGTAACTTTGCTCTCCCAAGTCTAAGTGAGGATGTGTGCAATACTATCGGTTGCAACCAAAAATAAATACGTTCTCATAGTGAACAACAACTCCTAGAAAAAAACGTTATAACTCATCTAGAATCTAAAAACCTGATACCAACACTTGAACCCCTCCATTATGTGACTGTACTTGTATACTTTAGCACACAAGTGGATAAAACATTGGCCATTAATGTGCATCAGACCTCTCAAATCCATACCCATAACAAAGTCAACCCCTGACACACTACATCAATCTGTTGCTGCTTTTCTGTTCTACCAGACTTTTATAACAATAATCTGTTTTTCTATATTCTTATGTATCATTTAAAATCATTAACACATGAATTAAGCAGTGCTGTTATTTGCAGTGATTTTGAGATGGCTTCCTTTATAGCAAAATCTCTTTCAATCAAAGTCAACATCTCTCTGTTTGTAAGTGTTGGAAGAAAAATTAATGCAAACTACTGATTTAGACTTTAGTGCTTCTGTAAATCACTTGTAAATCAGAACTTTGACCTTGAGCAAATTTGCGCATGAGAGACTTTTTATAAACGAGGATCTTGATCACTCATTGAGTTTGAGTTTGTGCTGTGGCACGGAGAGAGAGCCATAACTGCACAACAGTTTAAGATAATCCCCAAGATGGCACTCGTCACATCTTATCATCTCACCTCTTCTGCTTAATGAGACATCTCTCCTCTTATGCCAGAGACTCTGGTTTGATTAGCTAATGGGGTGGCGTTACACATGCACTTGTGGCTAATGATTCTGTGTCATGCATCAACGCTAAAAAGGCAGCTGCGTAAAAGCTAATTAGTCCTTGAGTTTGTGGAAGTACAGCATATTTAGTGATGTGGTATGTTAATAATCTGCCAGGAGGGAAATTCAAAATAGCATAAAATAAAATGGATTTAGCATTTGCAATTAAACAAAATTATTTACATTTCAGATTTACAATTTTTACTTGAAAAAAAAATCATATCATACTGATGAGTAATTTTTATTGTGCTGCTTGTAACCAGTTAGTCATATTAAGCTGCACTATACCAAAAAGAATATGCGCTGTATTTACACATTCAGGTGTGAGTAACAAAGGAATAACAAGGCTTCAGCAGTGGAGTCATTCAGCTCAGCAGTGTCTTGCTCAAAGCAGTGATTATCTTTGATAGGAGGCCCCTTCCTCTGTATCACAGTGCTAATCTCAGCAGCAGGTTCAGCTCTCTGTCCTACGGGAGTGTCCATTCACTGCTGGTTCAGTGACACTTTCTCTGTTCTCCTCCTCAGTCTCTTGGCTCATTCAATCCAGGCTGTCTATCCATCACGCAAACACATACAGTATATACTGTATCTCATCCGGTACAGGTTAGCTGCAATCTCTCCTCTCTATAGCTTTGGGGAATAAAGCCAAAAGTGGCATCACAGCAGCTGCCTGACACTCATGAGAAGTTTCTTAACATTACACTCAGTGATTTTCACTGACTTTAAATTATTTTTTAAAGATTCAGTGACAAAAAAACTGAAGGATGACACATATGTGTGGTCTTTAAATTGGGACTAGGGGTGTCATTCTTGATGATCAGACAAACATTGGCTGTCAATCAAAAGCCACATAATTAATAGATTATCATCCTGCTGTCCTCTGAAATGTCACTTATTTAGGGAACTGTATTCTTGTGAGAAACCACACAACCCAGCAAGAATAAGCTTTCCGTCAGAGGAATGGAAAATGACCCAGAGTGCCCTTGTGTCCCATGAATTGCAGTGTCCATGGTTTGAGTCTGGTAACACTTAAACCACAGTGACTTACTGTAGGTGCAGTTGTGGCTGAGCAGCCCTGCAGCAGAGAAGGTTCATCAGACTGAAGCTCAGTGTAGGTTTTGTAACTTACGGTCAGTTCTCACTGATCCTATTGATAGTTATTATTATCGACAAACACAATAATATTAACATCTTCATTCTTTTTGAAGTTTTGAATCTTTTATTCCCCACTTAGGATACAGCTTACACATTTTCAGTTCTCTTCATGTTTGATGCAGAATCTCATCTCCTCTTAGAAGTTTTGGGAAATAAAGACCAGAAAAAAACCCACTCTCAAAAGTAGCCTTGACCTCCCCCCTTGTGGCTTGAGGCACACACACACACACACACACACACACACACACACACACACACACACACACACACACACACACACACACACTGCCTCACACAGTTACGGAACAAGAACAACAGCTTACGCTGGAAGTAGGTTAGCTGGGGGAAGAACAGAGCTTTACTGCTCTGACTAAAATAAAACATGAGGACTTTGTGGTTCACATTGCAGTTGGAAAGACAAATATTATTATTTTTACGAGTGAGAGAAGTCCAGGGACAGGCTGTATAAAAAGACTTTAATGACTGAATGGCTGAAGTATTAAACTTTGAAACTTTGGCTGTGGTGTCCTGACCTGGATTGGGAGGCAAGGGAAGAGAGACGTTTCCTTTTTAGAGCAGTGTAATAAGGTAAAAGCTAGGTATACACACCCATCAATGAGCAAATATAGTGTCACACACCCCTCACACTTACTTTGGCAGAGGAGTTGCTCGGTAAATCTTTATGTTGGCAAAGATATTGCAGATTAATAATTAGTTCTTAATGAACACTCTTCATTCCAACAAACTACTCAGGTGAGAAAAGCTGTGATATTTATTTTCTTTTTGGTTTTTAGATATCATTTGACCCTTTTTATCTTTATATTTCCCTCGTGCTGGCTAATATCAAATTTAAACAAGTTTCAGTACTGTTTTTATACATTTTTCTTTCAGATTTTAAAATTAAACGTTCATTGGATAAACCTTTTTTAGATTCATTGACATTTATATCTGCAATTCATCCTTACTCTATCCATAAGAATTTATTTAAAAAACATTTTCATAGTTATATTGTCAGGTAACATCACAGAAAATAATTACAATCTTTATAGAAATTCAGACACAATAAAAGCTTTTAAGGGCAGCCACTGTGGGGCACCATCAGTTTCTCTGATTCCTACGTATACAGTCAAACCTGAGATTTCCTCCAGTACTCAGACACTTTGAACGCAGTATGCTAATGTTCACATACCAGACCAACAGCTCTCCGTCATAAGACTCAATATCTGTCTGCTACTCTGCAGTATGATCACCATCATCCAACGAAGCCGACACATGCATTCTTGGTGCTGGTCAGCATTTCAGAAAGGGCTCAGTTTCCAGGAGGGCTTGTCTCATGAGCCCCAAAAGGAGGGCTGGATGGATGGATGGACGGATGGATAGATGGAGGGGCAAGAGGTAGGAAGACAGGGGGCAGATGAAACTGTAGGCATGTCAGACATGCCCTGACTGTGAACTGTAAGCTTGTACACAGATAAAGGCATGCACAGAGTATGAATTCAAACAATTTCTGTCTCCATTTCTCTTTCTCTCTGTCTGTCTCTGTCTGTCTGTCTGTCTGTCTCTCTCTCTCTCACACACACACACACACACACACACACACACACACACACACACTTACATTCCCAAATGCCGCTTTAAATGTCTGCACCTAACCACAAGGGGAGAGAAAACCACAAGTGGTGATGGCAGACACACACACACACACACACACACACACACTCTCACAATCACTCCTACAATGTCATAATTATGACACTTAATAAAACACATAAAATTAAAGAAATAAACCTCCGCATGGGTGTGTGACATTTGAATGAAAGACCGAACACTTGCTGTTACACTGTGCTTGCACATGTGCCCCACTTCATTGTGTGTCACTGGTGTGTGTGCGTGCGCGTGTATGTGTGAGTGAATGTCCCTCTCCTTTTCCAGCTGCAGCTCTCATGCTGGGGCCTCCTCCTGGTAGCCATTATGTGTGTGTGTGTGTGTGTGTGTGTGTGTGTGTGTGTGTGTGTCTGTGTGTCTGTGTGTCTGTGTGTCTGTGTGTCTGTGTGTGTCTGGGTGGTCTAGTCCCGTCTCTCTCCTTCTAATAGTTTTATACTGTTCTGCCCTAGCGGTGCTTGAGGGCAGGGGAGGGTTGGGAGGAGGGGGTTAAGGTAGGGTAGCGGGTGCTGCAAGGGGGTGTGAGCGTCCCCGTTGAGGAGACCAGACGACAGGCCTAATAAAGCTTCACAGGGTCTAGGCCCATCGCTCTCAGCACTTCCTCCCTGCTGCCCTCTGTGCTCCCTCCTGCCCCCTCGGTCCACTACCACGCCCCTGCAGGCACATGTGGTCCAGCCCTAATGGGACCCAGCTGGACTCCCACCTTCCCTCCTTACGGACCCCAGCCTCGGCTCTCCGTTCTCTGTTCTCCTCTCTCCCTTTCAACGTTCAGCCCCAGATGGCACTCCTTCAGGCAGGATATTCACTGCTGGAGAATGTATTTAGTATCCTTTTGTTTTCATTTTTCATCTTCCTTGCTTCCCTTGCCCCTTAGTCTGTCTCCCTTCTTCTTCTCTTGTTGCGGTGTTTCAAGGTTTTGTTCTGCTTCCAATATGATGACTGTATGATATGGCTAAAGTCAGGATTCAGCTTCCCAAGGAGGAGCAGCGGAAGTAATCGAGGAGGAGAGAAGATGAGAGATGAAGTTGCCGTTTCATGCAGCAGGCCCTAACTGATGCCTGGGATCCCTAGCCTCATCACTCCTTCTCCACTCCCACCACAGCTAGTCGTTCACACGTCAGACTCCCCACGGTCGCCATAATCAGTGCCCCTCTGTGGTAAAGTGGCGTGGGGAAACATTTGTTCTCCAGACCTACTCTGCTTCATCTTTCTGGAGTTGCAGCCACGGCATGTAAACAGGGCGGTGCCAATTGCCCGTCCCAGAGTTTTTATGGTACCAAGGCAGAGCAAACAAACAAACTGGAGAATTTTACGCAACAGCCTGTGAAACATTCTCACAGTGCTACAAGGGACAAGTGTTGCCAAGTCCCCTCAGCTGTAATTTAAGCACATACACATGGAAGCATGCTGACATGAAAGAAATGTGCGCACACATACACACACATGCATACCATAGCCTTTGTTCCTTGCTACATATGTGACATGTCTGCAATACACTGAAGTAAATGATAGAAGTCTCTTGTCATGCATCATTTAATCACTGTGGTAGTGCCAAAGTGCCCATGGGAACTATTTTGGGTTCTTATACATTTTTATGACAGTGAATATTTAAAACTTCAGAAAGAGTGAATAAGTGATGACTGGGACATAATGTTTTGTGGCTGGATTGAAACCCTGACAGGATGGCAAAAAATGAAATTTTAAAATACATCCTCTTTACTGCAATACATGCAGCAAGAGTTGGACTTTTATTGGGATCACACATGGGACAGACAACCCATAGTGCACAGTTTACCATAACAACTTATCATTGTCAGACCATAACTAGATGTTCACACTGATGAATGGGTGAGCTCCTGCTGTGTGGTCCCTCTGTAGCCCCTGCACATGGTGTCATAGTGGTTCCCCTCCATGTCAGAGATGACAGAGAGTTGGGTGCGGCGACACTGGGTTTGTGCTCTTGAATTCATTACCTCTGACCAAATCCGTCCTTGTGATCAGAGCAGTAATCACGATGGTGGTGGAGCAGGGCAGGGAAGTTGTTCTTCCTGTTCATCTTTTTAAACTACAGTCTGTGGTGCCCTTATGCATGCAAACGCATACGCACTCATGCACCTACCCCCAGCACATGTGTGGAAAAGTAATTCACCTTTTTGCACTTATTTATCTCTGATTACAGTTATAATCATAATTCAAGTATTAATAACCTGTTAAGATTTTGTTTTATTTATTTTATTTATCTATTCTATAATCAAAAGCAACCTTTTTTTTCCTCCTAAAGTCATGCATTTCGTACATTTTTCAACACAGGTCATAATATATATAATAATATAATATGATAATAATATAATATAATATAATAATATAAATGTACATTTTTGTAAATTTTCTTAAATAGCTAGGCCCTGTAGTTTTTTTTGCAGGTTATTAAAACTGTTGTAATTTGCAAAATCTGAGAGTATTATTTACAGCAGCAGGACTGCAGATTTGCGATTGATGCAAAATGAAATACAGAGCCTATGTTCATCATAATAAAGGAAAATGTCATGTACTGTAAGGTTGTAGCTCATTTTTTGGACAACAATGGTAGTCTGGCACGGAGAAATAAGCATTATCAGACTTTGACTACACGTTAGTAGGATCAATTTTCTGTGTTTTCAAGGGATTTGTTAACAGCAAGAAAATGTCAAATATCACCAGTCGAATCATTTTTGTCTCAAGGATTCACACAATACATTTGGTTGCAAACACTTAATGTAAACATAGTGTAACTGTTTTTGTTTGTTACCAAAGGTCCATAGTAATCTTCAAGTACAGAGAAAAAGATGAGGGTAGTTTTGGCGTGAGTTTAGGTTAAGGATCATCCCTACACATTGCTCCACCCGGTCCCAGCCAGTCTCTACACTGGCCCTCCCTGAGGTGGCTTTCTAGTCGGATTGAAACCATGACTTTTGCCCCCCACCTCCATACGTCCACATATCCTGGAGCAGAGGAGGCCCCCAAAGTGTTTATGTGCTGCAGACGCCCAGGCTAAACAGGAAGGGACAGGAGACCGTCACTGGGGACTCAAAATGCAGATCCACATCCACAGGCCCTCTCAGCGTGGATTAAGTTTAACATTGCTCGTTTAAATGAGTATCACAAACGTCAACGTGGGCCAAACACATTTAAGTGACCACATATAGGCCAGAGCCCTGTGGGTGGCAGATACGTGCGTCAGTAAGCGGCTGTGAATGAATTTGAATTCCCACCTGCAGAATAGAATGGTGTTTGTGTTTGCGTGTTGATGTGTGCCTGGACCCGATGTGTAGAAATACTTGTGACAGCTTAGGCAGAAGGCAGACGCTACACTGTCCATGCAGGACTTTATGTGAGCTTTTCAGACAGAAAAATAAATACTGTCAGAGACGGAGAGGAGAGGAAAGCGAGTCTGTTTGAAGTCAGGGAGCTGTAGAGCTGAGAGACAGATGAATCATCCTGTTTCAGAAACCTGAACGCACTGAACGCACCCTTGTTAAGGAGCAGTAATATGTGTTTGTGTGTGGCAGCAATAACACAGTTCCAAGTCTTGGCTCTCTGTGTACACATAAGCCTGTGTAACCCTACACACCTCTCTGATGAGGTCAGATTAGCATTAAGCGTGAGGTTGGGCCTGTGTTTATACGTGTGAGAACATGTGTGTGTATTTAATGTGGCGAACAAGATGTCTGGTATTGTTTTTTGGGCAGTAAGAGAAATGTAAACAGCGGAAGGTAGTGGCTAAGGGAGAATGGAAGAGCGGAGACGTTCCATGCATGTGTTTGTATGTACGCATGCATGTGTGTGTGTGTGTGTGTGTGTGTGTGTGTGTGTGTGTGTGTGTGTGTGGCAGAGGGGATGATGACATCAGTGGCTGGGCAGAGGCGGGTGAAGGGGCTCTGGTCAGTGTGAAAGTCGAGTCTGTCACACAGACGTCATCCTGCTGCACGCTACACTCACAACAGAGCACTCAGCCACTGGCAGAGCTTGAGGACTGGCCGGTGGTGGCCTGCCAAAAGCTGTCAGCTCTGTGGTAGCTTAAATGTTTCAGCGCAGCAGTCTGGATTTAGAAATGTAACAATCACAGCAAATGTTGGCATTGTTTTCCTACATTAAAAGGTTTCCATCTTAACCTCACAGCCATACTGAAAGTAAACGGTGTGTACTTTTCTACGGTAAATTAAACATTTTAGGGCCTATTGAAATGTAGTTGATTGGAATTTTCTCCTTTAAACTAAATTTAGATTAGTTTAATTTAATTTCAGACAAGCCCACTTCCAAAAGGAAACAAGAGAAACACATAAGTACATTTGAGTGGTAGGTCCCTGTAATCTGCAACATGTTCTCTCTGTAGGAGAGCAGCATACACCTGGCTGTGTGCCAGACTAGTGTGGATTTTGCCAATTCCAGCAGTGAGAGATGCGGAAATGCCCACCTGTTTCCCTTCCTTCAGTTTTTAGTTTTATTAATACCAGACACTGCTGTGAAGAGTGCTCATTTTGCACACATATCAGTTTTTTGTGAAGAAAATTCTCCCTTCAAGCTGTCGTCTAAATCATAACCTAGACAGTCATCTTTTCTCCTTACTGCCAAGGTGTTGTTATTTTTTTCCTGGAGCTGACCCGCACAAGCTGCCTGCCTGTGTAACATTTGCAGCATTTGCAGGGTGGCCCAGCACTTAGAGCCTAAAGTATTCAGAAGGAAGAACCCATATCGGCCCAGGAGGTGTTGCTCTGCAGCTGAACCAGTGCCCTGACCTCTCTGGGTGAGGGCAAATGTAAAGAATATTCCCAACAGGGATCAATGAAGTATCACTTTTACAGTAGTGTTTCATTAAGCATTTTCTTTGGGACCACCAGTGAGGAGCAGGGTCCAACTGCAGACTGAGGAATGGTTAAGCTTCTCTCAGGCCAAAGCTCATCAGTTCCCTTTTTCCTTCCATCAGAGGAGGTGGTCCTTTCTTTTTCTGTAGTCTGTCTTTGATCCCCATCTCTCTTCTTTTCCTACGATTCATCCTCCTGGCGCAGACAAAGCCTGCCCTTCCAACAAATGCAGCCACTGCCTTTCAGGGCCAAGCGTCAGGCTGTTGAGGAAAGAAGACAGCAGGAGAGGAGTGGGGAAGCAGTGAAGACAGAGAGGTGAGGAAAAGAGATGAAAGAAAGAGGAGAAGATAGGAGAAGAGATCAGGAGAGAAGAAAAGAGAAAAGAGGAGAAGAAGTTTCACCCACCCCGGAGGTCTCTGGCAGCCCCTGGCTCTCAGCACCCTACCTCCAGAAGGCCTTATTCAGAGACTCACCTAATGAACACTCCTGCCCTCATTCAACCCGACAATGAAGCCCTCCACAGCCATTGAGCCTGCTCACAATGAAGAACATCGCTCCAATTAAACCCCAGGGACAATAAACTGGGGTAGGTGAAGGGGTGGAGGTGTGTGTGAAATATGTGTGTGTATGAGGGGTCGAACTGGGGGTTTAAGCAGGGTAATGAACAGGCCCAAACCAGCAGATCTCTTCGGAGGTCCACTGAAGTGCCGTTGCCTCTGATGTGCTATTTGGATCAGTAAGAAGCAATTAGGTGCCCATTCCCAGCACATCCCAAACCCTTATCCTTCCCCAGGCACAACGTGTGTGTGTGTGTGTGTGTGTGTGTGTGTGTGTGTGTGTGTGAGAGAGAGAGAGAGAGAGAGAGAGAGATGAATAGGAAAGAAAAGGGTAAGGCAATGACCCAGTGAAGTCATGAGTTTGGGCTGGCAGAGCAGACAGGAAATCATGAATAGACAGGTGACTTTACCAGACTCAGGTGCTTTAAAAACTGAATCAGATTTCAAAGAAATGTTTTAGTGCTGTGATAATAGAAGCCAAACAGCTTTTTGGCTTTCAAATCATTGCTTTTTTCACCTAGTCATACAAAAAAACTGGGAAAAAAGTAGATACTGATGTTGCTTAAATAATACTTAATAAGTTGTGGGTTCACAAGATCTGACATTTCACCTATACATTATTTAAAATAAAAAAAGAATAAAAAAGCACAGCTGTGTGAAAACAAAAGCTACAAAGGAGGAACATGAAGTGAGAGAGCTGTCCAGTGAATAAAGAGGAAGAAAAGGGAGTGAAAACCATTTATAAGTATTTCTAAATAAAAAATATACCAAAGCAAGATCTAAAAATCCTCCAAAATAAAGCAGAAATTTATAAAAATACAACTTGATTTTGATGTGAAGTTTTGTTTAGGGATACGCAGAGGCGAAGGTAGAAAGAAACGGGACACAAAACCACACACATAAAAAAATGTATCAGAGTCTCCTGCGCAAAGGGATCCACAGGCTTCCATAATGTTGTACGTCTAATTATTGACACTGATGCTCAAAATACAGAGTCTGCAGAGACGTGACATTTGACAGAGGCAGAGGCAGGCAGGAAAGCCAACAAAGGCCAGAACAAAGGCAGGGTCTGGGCCATGATAATGCAGCTCAGCGCAGATCCCACTCATGAATATGGCAGCTGTGGTGCTGACAGCAGTAAAGGTGTAAGCGGATGTGTGTGATGCATGCATAGTGTACACTGTAATCTTACTGCATGTGTTTACTTGTGTGCCCATGTAGTTCTACCCACAAATTTTGCATTTCCTCACACAGATCTGGTTTCTCACCGACATGTGCATGTATTACTATATCAAGCCCGCTAGTGTTAAGGCATTTCTGTGTCTTTATCTGCCCGTGCTGTTTCCCAGTGGGGCTGAAAAGTCAATCAACAAGTCTGTCAAGGGAGCATGACGCACACTCTTCCTAAGGATCAATGGCCTTCACCCCTGGGACACTTGCTTAGTTAGAGGGGGCATCCAGAGCCCCCTGCAAAGCTCCTTAAATCCCTTGTATCGCTCTGACAGCTGACTGCACGGGACACCACTGTGTGTGTGTGTGTGTGTGTGTGCGCGCGGGGCGTGTATGCCAGGTGTCCTTTTGCACTGTTGAAAAAGCAAAACACACAGCGTTACTCTTACTTTGAAGTCTTAGTCTTATTAATAGTTTCTTCGATATTAATTTGAGTAAATAAGTTGTTTTGTGTGCATTTGTGTGTGTTTGCAGATACATGTTTTAGCATATGTGTATGTATGCATATTTCTAGATCAGTGTGATGGGTATGTGTGCATCTGTTTAGATTTTGTTTTACAGTCTTACAACATAAATTGGTTTATAGAGCAGGCTATTGGTTAACCTTAGAACCAAAGGCATTTAGAAAAGAGGTAATGCTTCAAATGCTTGACCTTGTTTGTTGCTATATGATTCTGTAGTAGAATCATTAAGCTTTGTGCTGGATTTCTCAATAAAAGCCTCATCTGTCAGACAGAAGCCTAATAGCTTTGTCTCTCTGTATGCATAGCCTCCCTACAAGCTGTTCAGGAGCAACAGCCTCCATCTTCTACCCGGGCAGTTTTTGTAGGAGCTTGCCTTGCTTTGTTCAGGATCTCATCTGCCCCCAATTTACTCTCCCAGTGACCTCGCAACCCTGACCTGTCAATGCAGCGTTCCTTTCTTTATTACTGAAAGCCATATTGTTTTCAAATGAAAAAGGACATAAATACTTGCTAATATTCTAGAGTCTCACTCAAGTGGAACTGGGAGTTGTACTAAATCAAAGGCCAAGAAGAGGAGTCCCATCACTGTGTCCATGTGTGCTCAGTATGTGTCTGTGAAATCCCTTTTTGTGTATGAGAGTGTGTTTTTGTTTGACCGGCTGAGTGCGGGAGGGTGTTCTTTCTCTCTCTCTCTCTTTTTTTTTTTTCCTTAAGCTCCATCATCTTCCTCTCTGGCGTTGGCACAGACCTCCTTCTCTCTTCCTCTCTGGTTCCTGTGGCCTCCCAGGGCTTCCTCTAGCCGTCAAGACATAGGACTGCTGAGGGACTGGGCCGATGGTGGTGGGGGTAGAGGTTAGGAGGAGTAGGGTGAGTATCATGTTCTCTCTCTCTCTCCTACTACAGATTTATGGGGGCTCAGCCCTTCTCTAAATATTTGCCTTTCCCCCTGTACTGTGGGAGATTGATGGCCTTTGATGTGGGGGGTGTGGGGGGGTTGGAGGTGCTCAGGCTCGGCGTGTTGGGATGGAGGACAGGAGGACTGTATGGATAGGTAAAAACCCAGTTTAGGGCCATCAGGGGACCCACTGGTTCTGGTGCACAGCATATGGTTGCTGTAGTTGTGATATTAGTCACTACATTGCATGTTTGAAATGTTGATTTTAGTGTCTGCTACGCATCTGAAGAATCCTCATTTATCTCAGTTCACTCCCCCGCTGTATTTGGTCAGTATGAACATGGTTTCTACATTTTTACAGTCTGTCACATGATGAAAACAATGAACCGATGATTTTAACATAAATGTTTTGGAGTAATGGAACAAGGTATGCCAATTACCTGTTCCATTGAGAATTAATTTGGAAAAACCTGAGTGGAGCTGCTAATAATAATCCTAAACCAGAGTCAATCATGAGTTACGAAAACATCTGTTATAAAACTTACTCTCAATCTCTCTGAATCTCTTTTGTAAATAATTGGTTTCAGATTGCTAAATCTATTTCCAGATCCAGTAAATGTTGCATCATCTGGAGTTAAATTTGTCGACGTCTGTTTGCTTTTTGAATACAACCCTTTCTTTCTCTCCCCCAAAGCTAATTGCATGGTCCCCGCAGCAAAGGCCAACTTATTCCAGACAATGATGTTTATGTATATGTAATTGACGTAACTGCGCAGCATAACTCGCCTCATTCTCTCTCTCTGGATTGACTAATCAATCCAAATAAATAAATAAAACATATACCGACATGCAGCCAAAGTAGTAACTGCACTGTGAAAGAAAATAATTGCTTTGGTTATTAGAGCTGAAAGGAACATAAACAAGTAATTTCAGCTATCATGGTGGTGGTGACACAAACTTTCTTTCTCTTGGTTGCCATTCCCCCTGCCGCACAACTCTACCTCCATACCCGCCATCTCTCACAAACACACACACATACACACACACACACACTCCACCCACTCCACCCTGCACATCTCCTCTTCTACTTTTACCAGTTAACAGCTCAGTGTCAGGGGGTAAGTACAGGGGCCCTACCTCTGCACCCTGCTGAGTGGGAGAGCTTCCACCTCACTCACTTACACACACGCGCACACACATGCATTTATACTCGGATGTTCATACACACACATACAAGCTCATTCATGTAGAGATGTAATTATAAACACATTCAGACAAACACTGAAAGCACAAAATGCACATATGTACAGTACGTAGACCTGTTTCAAACACATAAACACGCACTCAGCTCACCTCTGGTTCCTATTTACCTCCCTCCTCCCCAGGCACCCATTGCTCCAAAGCAGTGCAGTATTAGTGACACGGAAGGGAAAGGGGAGGAACAGAGAGGTCATTTGGATGACTAATGGCAGAATTCACAGGAAACTCTAGGAACATTCTTCTTCAAATTATGCTATTAGCTGCTTGGGGGAGCGTGGGGTGGGGGGTGTGCGCAGAGAGAAGAGAGAGATGGAGGGAGAGGAAAAAAAACAGGCGTGGACATTATGTGTGTGGACTGGAGGAGGAGGCAGTCCTTAAAACAACAGAAAGAGAAAGGAACTTGTAGCCGCTTGGCCTCCTGTTCTTTAGCGGAATGTGGTGCAGTGGCATTTACACGTTTGCAGTGATTTATTGGTGCTGGCGTCCCCCCTCTGCCTCTGTCAATACAGGCCTCTCAGAGCCAGGAAAAGGCCCTAAGCCCGAGGAGACAGTGGGCCTGAACTATTCTCCCTTTCCCCTTGCACCTGTTCCCTTGGTGGGGGAAACGAGAGCCTGTAATTATGTGTGAAAGGGGCTCTGCCGGATAGCCAGTGTGATAGTGTCAATCCGCTAATGTTTTGTATGGGGCGGACTATATGACCCTGTGAGCATGAGGCAGAGAGCTCTTTGAGGATTTGTTTCAATATTCTGTCACATGGGAGGCATTTACATATGTTTGGTTTGTGGGGTATCTTGTGTATATCTGTGTGTGTCTTTGTGTGAATTATATTCCTGCTGTTTATTACTGTTGGTTTGCCTTTTTAATTCCTTTGAGGTACATAAATTTTCCCTTAAATTTGAGATAATAAACTGCCAGCAAATTTTGTGGCAGTGCTGACCCAGGGTGACACTGATAGACCTGTGGTGTGGTTGTGAGTGTTGGGTTAAACCTTCAGCAGATAGAAATAACAGCCGGAGTAGGAAGACTTGGAGATTTTTTACCCTTGGTAAAAAGGGTTCATTCAGCCTTTGTTCTTGCTGAGCTGCTTTAGCTTGATTTGAAACTTGAAACTGACCAATCAGAGATCTTGCAGTTTCTATTTGGTCTAACCGTAGCTGCCGTAAGCCTGATGTGTGGATACATTTCGATTTACTATATCTTACATTTTTGAGAAGATGGAAACCAGCTATGGCGTAGCCTACATCATAGGTATAGTAGCTATGTGCACAGGCTCGAAAGGGTTTCAGAGCCCATTAAACTAGGATCTACTGACAGTTACAATTAAATCTCAACAGCTATGTCACATTTACTGACTAAGATGAAGTTTCATTACATTAAATGGCAGGATTTTATACCTATGCTTTTCCTGCTATTAGCCAAGGAATAGGTTTCTTTCATAAATAGTGTCTACCATGCTATTATTGCTAAAATTCCCTGCCCCAACAGCCTAGAGCATATCTTGGACTGATGATTAATTACCTCCTTACCTCTTCTACTTTTTCTTTGAGGGTTTTTGGCAGGATAGATGAGACTGGGCATATCACTGCTTTCCGCAGAAAAAAAAGATTTACTTCAATCACAGCTCCTATTCTTGGATATAGACCTGTGTTATGCAACAACTGAATAAGTGCCTTTGCTAACAGTTGCTATTCATCATATTAGCCAAAGAAAGATTTAACAGCGAAACACAAATCCACTAGATTGAACAATCTCTTACAAACTGTATTCCTTTCTACATTAACATTATCTCCTTGTCAGGAAGTTTCAATGAATAGTATCGAATGAATACAGGATGCAATGGAATGCATTGTTGTTTTTAGCTCTCATGTCAATATACATGCTCCATACTAAATGCTACATTAATTTTGTGGGAAACAATATGATAAACAGAAAGATTCTCATACTTGTGAGTTCCATACTCTATATTCACATTAGTCATTAGACAACCCAAGATTGTGAAAACACGGGGAGCAAATGATGAGCATCACACGCAAGTAACATCACCTGCTGGAAGCAACCAGTGACCTTGGGGCTGCACGGTATAGACCCCAAACGAGAGGCTACCACAAAGCTCAGCTATGTCCAATTTTTGAACTATGTATGCTTTACTTTATAAATGGGGAAAAAAATATCTATCATTTTATATATTCTCTAGTGAAAATATTGGCTTTTAAATGTAGAAACAAATGATTTACCGCTTCCAGCATTGCAAGATAATTTAATAACTGGTAAATCTACGTGAAATTTTCAGCTGTAATGTCGGTTTTGCTTCTGGGTCAGGTTTCCCCGCCTGAGCCTGGCCTAAGTTGAAAATGGCTGCAGTGGGAATAGGTTCAGTTATGGAATACTAATTTCTGTCCTCCTGGTAGTGGCCTTCATATTCAGAGTTCTGATGAAGGCTGTGCTAACTATAGAAGTTCCGATGTCTTTGTCTGGGAAAATAAAACCTACCTCAGCCACAATGATGATGGCAGGTTAGGGTAAACAGAAAGAAAGAGAAGGACTAAAGTCTATGTAATGCCTGTATTGCATTCAGAGTAGGAAAAGACTGTATTCTCTCACTCATCCATGACAGAGACAGAAAAGGTTTTACCAGATTTGCCAGGAAATGTGTCTGTATTGTATTCCTGTGTGTGTGTGTGTGTGTGTGTGTGTGTGTGTGTGTGCGTGCGTGCGTGCGTGTGCGTGTGTGTGTGTGTGTCTTTGTGTGTGCGCGCATGCGAGCACGCGCATGTGTGTGTTAGTGTCTTGACAGCAGTAAGCATATACAGGAAACCACAGAAAGCTAACATTTATCTCCATAAAATGAGGGAAAGGTTTTGCTCCACCTGCCTGATACAGAGAAAATTGCAAAGCATGGCGGTCAGACAAAATAACCAACAATTTCTACATCCACCACTAACTTTATAAACCATCTGACCCTGTGTGTGTCTGAATGTGTGTGTGTGTGATTGTCGAGTGACACTGTGTGAGTCATACCAAGGCTGCAGGTGATTGGTCAGGAAGTGGTCATGTTATTATCTCTAATTTAGGGGTAATTGTAGAGCCGAGTGTACTCTACTGTACGTGTTAGTGTGTATGTTTGTGTGAATGCGTATGCGTATCTTTCTATGTGCCTGTGTTTGTGTTTAGGTGTATGCAGAGTGGAAAATTACATCTAGAATTTAGGCTTGCTGTGATTAAAAACAAAACAAAATAAATACTGGGCTTTAGTGGGCAGCAGTGGGAACGGCTGGATATTCTGTATCGTGTGTGTGTGTGTGTGTGTGTGTGTGTGTGTGTGTGTGAGAGATGGTGCGCTACTATTGCCAGCCTGCAGACTGATGGAAAAAAAAAACATCACACAGGCAGCCAACTCACCTACTGAAGCTGCCAAAGAGTCTTTATGCTGGTTATTATTTTAACTGATTTTCTGCTAAATTATTTATCCTCAAAGTCCACTGACAGATAACCTAATGTGAAAAGCACAGTTAGATTGAGTTTGTCACTGATTTAAAAGGGAAAAAAAAAAACCTAAAATATTTTAATCCGTGTAACACCATTTATATCATTTTATACATTAGTTTCTTGGACCTCCTATATCATCATAAATCATTAGTTTTTTTGCCTAAAAAAAAACATTATATACAACATCGATTGGAATTGTGGCTATTAATATATATTCTTTTATAACCTTGTTTATAACCATGTCTGTCTGCAGCAGTCAGCAGGTGGCAATTAAAAAGTGAAAAGGAAAGTGTGGAAAAAATCTAAATTTAATTATTTTCTTGTAGTACAGAGCAGTACAGTTTACATTCATTTTTTTTGATGTTCATTAGTGTAATATTTGTGAAAAAAATATCGCACTTTCCCATGCAAAGTGCAATATTGAGAGAGATAGCAGTATGTAATACACTATATAGGAATATATTGCAGTGAAATACACTATAATAATATAAGAATAAATAAATAAATCATTAAATTGGTTTAATGTGTATTAATATATACATATAATAAAATTTCCATATCATTAATATAGGATATGCTCATATAGGCATTTAAATGTTTTGACAGTGACACAATTTTCATAATCCTGCCTCAGTACACCACCACAATGGATTTGACTTGAAGCCAACAAGATGTGATTGATTCAACTCAGGAGTTTTATCAAAAATATCGCAGTTTTTATGCATAGTACCTAATTTTGCAGAGGCTCACTACTTTGAATATTCCCAACCTAATTGAGACTGCTAGTTCTAACTTGTTTAACGTTTACTGAATGTTAACCCGGAGTTGGCTCCAAGCTAATTGACACCATGTCAAAGTAGTCGTAAGTGTGGTTGCATTTTGTTAAAATGGATGACCCAAAAGTTGAGTGTAAACTTTGCAAACAGCTGTTTCCATATCACAGCTCAACACCAGCATGTCATCTTAAAAATGAAAGCTAACATGTCTGTGTTAGGATGCTCCAACAACTTTGTGTTTATCACTTGTGGCTATAAGTTTAAATTCCTCTGTAGTTATTTTGCTGGGATTGCCAGTTGATATAGTTCTATTCTTAGAAATCATATGAATATGGGCAGGTGCCCACTGGTCTGTTGGTATCATAAGTAACAATGACTTAATGTGCTGCTGATACTAGCTCCTTATGCTTATTCATATTTCATGTAGGTTCATACGCCTACCAGGTTAGGTGCGCTCACTGCATTGTGGCCATTTAGCTAACTCAGTTGGTAGAAGAGTAGATACAATTTGAATCGATCAGAACTTTCTTTAGTTGACTACAGGGCTCATCATCGTCTCTGGGGTAATGATTGCCAGTTGATATAGTTCTATTCTTAGAAATCATATGAATATGGGCAGGTGCCCACAACAATGACTTAATGTGCTGCTGATACTAGCTCCTTATGCTTATTCATATTTCATACTCAGTTGCCTTTCCCTGTTCCAGCTGGCTCTTCTTTTTCTCTTCCACCAGCATGAGCTTTCTCTCTGCCTTCGTCTGACTCCCCATCTCTCCCTTCTTGCCTTATACTGGTTTGAACCCCCAACCCTCCCCTCCCCAGATAGCTGTCTGTTCTCACCTACTCTGAGCACAGATCTAATTGAGGGCAATCATTCAGATAAAAAGCACCCTACAATGATGCTGCTGGCCTGAATGTGCTCCAAGCTAATTGACACCATGTCAAAGTAGTTGTTAAAATGGATGACCCAAAAGTTGTGTGTTAGACAACTTTGTGTTTATCACTTGTGGCTATAAGTTTAAATTCCTCTGTAGTTATTTTGCTGGGATTGCCAGTTGATAATATGGGCAGGTGCCCACTGGTCTGTTGGTATCATAAGTAACAATGACTTAATGTGCTGCTGATACTAGCTCCTTATGCTTATTCATATTTCATGTAGGTTCATACGCCTACCAGGTTAGGTGCGCTCACTGCATTGTGGCCATTTAGCTAATCTAGTCGATTTTTTTTTTTCACGTGCCCACTCAGTTGGTAGAAGAGTAGATACAATTTGAATCGATCAGAACTCCACCAGCATGAGCCCCAGATAGCTGTCTGTTCTCACCAACACTGAGCACAGATCTAATTGAGGGCAATCATTCAGATGTGTGTGTGCGTGTGTGTGTGTGTGTGTGTGTGTGCATGCCTATATGTGTGTGAGAGGAAGGAGGGGGTCCTCTCTGCTTCTACCCCCATCCAACCCCTCCACCTCCTCTCCTCTCTCACTCTCTCCACCACCATTAAAATGCCATGCTGCTCTCTCGACCCATCTACCCTGCTATCCCCCCAACAAGCCTTTTGTGTGGCACAGAGAAGAGGCACTGAGGGAGAGAGAGAGAGGGGGAGTGGGGTGGGGGGGATAAAAAAGAGGTAGGCTAGCTCTTGTTGTTGACTGGTACCATTGTCTCAGACCTCTGGGAGCACGTCCTTAACATCAGGAGATCCGGGGTGCTTCCAAAAGCGCTCCACTTTTCACTCCTTTCTCCTGCTCTCTTAGACTCCTCAACCATGCCGCCGCCACAACCCCATCTCAATTCCAACCTATATCAGTGACTCACAATTTTTTTTAATTGTCTTCCTGGGGTTATTTGGTAATGTGGTGTTATTCATTTCTCATTTTGTTCCCACTTTTCATCTGCCTTATTTCCAGCATGTTGCTCTCAATAAAAGATGGAAGTAAAAGGTTGGGATTGCATTGCTGTCTATTTTGGCTACTAATGGCAGAGAATTGGTGTTTCTGCCTCTTATGTGAAGGTTTTCTTCTGGGATGAATGTTCGTGCAAAAAGTCAGTCTTTCAAAGAGGCCATCACTCCTTGATTCTCATGGCCAGACACTGAAACCTAAAGTTTGCAGATGATTTTTAGAGAGCTGCTACCAATTCCAATGTTCCTGTGCTAAAACATGTTATATTACCTATCAGGTGGCTAATTAGCCCCTAGGATATTTTATATGTGCTGGACTTTTCTTAAAATTAAAGCATGAAACATTAGTGATAGACACCCATAGAAATCTGCTACAATGACACCATGCGCCCATAAAATATGTGCAGTCCTCCATGTGAAGAGTACCTCACCATCCCCTCCCTCTCTCTTTCTCGCCATCTCTCTCTCTCCATTCACCCAGTAAGAGCCAGTGATGGTGTCATTGTAGTGCCACTGGTGGTGTGACCCCACAAAGTAGGGGGACACAGTGGTGGTGGTGGTGGTGGTGTTGAAGCTGGTGGTGAGGGTGGGGGTTTGGAGAGGGTTGAGCCGGGGAACCTCGGAGGGTAATAGGGTGGGACAGGCTGTTGTCGAGTGATACAACCCCACTTGGCACCACTCTGATCCCCATAGTGTCCGTATCCCACTCAGGGTTCTTCTTGTTCATCCTTCTCAATTCACTTTCAATTTCATTCAAGAAGTTTTATGAGCATGAGATCATTAAAACATCCCTCCCATTTGTTCTGTTCTGTCGCTGGGTTCCTTCATCACTTCACCACCATGATTAAGTATTATATACCTGACAGGGAGTTATAAATTACTGACCGCAACTGTTGTGCAATCATCATTATTATGAACTACTAAATAAAATACCAACATTACTTGTAAACAGCACAAAGTTTTGCTTCCAGCTACTGTTTTTACAAATTTTTCTAACTCTACAGTATGATAAACACTATATCCTTCATCCCCTGAAAGTAAAATCTCACTAAAATTCTGCCCCTTAAGAGAAAATGTCCTTTTTATTAGGCTCTACTTTCCAGTCCTAGTTCTTTGTCACATAAAATGAAATGTGATAAAGAGTTAAGCAGTGACAAATATTAATCAAAAAAATGAATCTAACAAACAAGAAAGTGGTTATTTTCTTCTTTTTTTTGGATTATTTGGGAAATTGCATGGAGTGAAGGAACAACAGGAAGCAGCCACAGTGAGCTGCTGTATTTCCGACGAAGTAGCTGCTCAAAGAGTGTTTTCTGTAGTACTACACCACAATTACTGATAACAACCAGTTACCACGAGTGTTACTAAATCAACCAGGGCTGAAATGTTAAGGATTACTTTAAAGTTTTCAGCCAGAATGGTAACTCCCTCCTCTCTTCTCTCTTCTTTATACTCTCTTCTCCTTTCTTTAAACTTTCTTTAAACTTTCTTTTAACCTCTCTACCTGCACACCTCCTGGTTCTTTGGAGTTGGCTTGAAGTTCCATGGTCATCTTTTTCAGACATGAAGTTACTCTGTTGCGACTATTATTTTCACTTTATTTTGTGTGTTAGTGTGCGGCTCATGTGTACCCAGATTTGTGTGAGTGAGAGAGACTGGCAGCGAGAAAATAAAACGGATGAATGTACAGCAATCTGAGCCTTTTGGGAGCCTCATTCTGCATGTACTTACATTATAGTTGGCAAATGTAAGTGCCACTAAGCAGAGCTGAATGAAAATCCTGCTTTGGCTCTAATGTGATTTGGAGCTTTGGCTTTTATGTGCGTTCTGTGGGTGGCTACTGTACTCAGTAAAATTTGGCGTGTGTGTGTATGTGTATGTGTGTGTGTATGTGTGCACACACACGGGTGTGCATCCTTGGCACAGTGGGCTGTTGAGCAAACCTGAAAGGATACCCTCTCCAGAATCAATTAAAGTCACCAGCTCACTCCATTTGCTGCTGTCACCTAGGTTTACCTAGTTCTCTGCTGCAGCCAACACATTAGCAGGGAAAACATTAACATAAGGAAGCCCTCTACTGACAACTCTCTCCCTCTCTACTTCTCTCTTCTCATAATGTCCTCTTTTTCCACATTTCCTCCTGCCTTTTTCTCTTCTGCAATCTCTCTCTTGTTCTCTGTCACTCTCTGACTGTCCAACCATCCCTCGCTGTCTCTCCAGCAGGAAAAACATCATTGTCATGGAGAGAGGGATGACAACAATGAAGCGGTTGCAAATCACACTGATTGTTAGTGCTGGACCCAGTGGATGGGGAGAGGGCTAATGTAATTGTCCAGGCTCTTGTCACTGTTGATACAGGCTCTTCAGAAGGCGGGGTGATTTAGCTAAAAGCTAGGCCAAGTAATTAGACACACCATTCAGGGTGGCATTAGCACAGGCTGCTGCCACTGTGTCCCTTGCACTGTGTGTGTGAATACGCACACAAATGCACACATCTCACTAAGGCTTTATCACGCCACTCTGGGTGTTATTCAAACCATTAGCAGGGAGCATGGTGTTCCAGGCTGGGAACAAGTGTGTGTGAATTTGTGTGTTTTTATGTGTGAGAGAGAAAATCAAGCGTGTGGCTCTTTCTGCTTGTGTGTACTTGCCTGTTGTGTTTTGCCATCATGTATCATCACTATTGGCTGTTTCTGCCAGCTGACATGGGCTGTCTAAGATTGAGTTGAGGTAGTGCAACACACTTGACTTCTCTAAAGCATCCTGTGTTCCCCATCTCCCGCTGTGACTCCATGCTCTCCCATTAAATCAATTAAACCAATCCAACACTCAGCTCAAAACAGACGGGGCAGAGTAGAGCAGGCGCCGTGCCCCCCTGTTCAACATGTACTTCAGTGGCATTCTAACCTAAAACCCATGGGAATTGGACTGAAGTGTGTTGGATTGTTTAGCTATACTCACTCCAGGATATAATGCCTTCTGTAGAGGTGCGTTTACATTTGAGACCTTGAGATGAATAACAATATGTCCATTCTGATTTTTATTCTTTTTTTTTCCACAGATGTCTGGTCAGTCTAGATTGTTAGAAGAATGAATGACATATATTACCTAGACCTCATATTGTCTCTTTTCTAAAATTTGAATCTACTGGACTACACATACTGCACTTTAGTAATATGTATTTTTATTGAATAAATAATCTCAATAACCACCTACTTTGGTGTCAAGTAATGTGAAGGATGCTGTTGTTATTGAGTTTTAGAAAACGAGAGCAAGAGAAAACACTTCCCTGAAAATGAAATGATTTACTGAAATATGAACATTTGGGTCAAATGCTCCTCCACAGCTTGCAAACTGGCACCAAGAGGGCTGTTTTGCTGATGATTCAGGAGTTTTGTTTTTGAGGATTTAGCACCCAGCTATAATCATTAATTCATTATAGTTTTCACATTAATCCCCTGCCTAGAGGCAAGTAAGAACATTAACTCATGTAGTCTGGGACAAAATCCCCTATATCTGAAACTTGTGGTTTGTGGTTTTTACCCTAATCAAACATTATACACTGTGTTAATTGGTGGACTTCAGAGATTTGTGCTAAGCGGATTTTATTACCCCTGGACAGTGCTGGGCTTGGTGTCTCCCCTCTTTTCAGTCTTTATGCTAAGATAAGTGGGTTCTGGCTTCCTATTTTAATGGCGGTATCAATCTGGTATCATCCAAATCTTGGCAAGGAAGCTATTTAGTTTATAATCCCAATACTTTATACTATGCTGCTACATTTCACTCTGCTGCATTCATTTGGTCTTTCACCAAGCACCACTACACAGCCATATCTAAACATGCATTTTGCACTGATGCCAGCCTGTTAAGATGTCAACCATAAGAACTTTCACATATTCAACTGTCTCAGGTGTCAACAGACTATAAAACAGTGACAATCACTTTGTAATTCTAACAGCCATAAAAAAAAGACTAGTAGCATTGCTGTTGAGTTAGCTTTACCCTGCAAGCATCCGGATGGCCTCAGGGAGGTTTTTGTTTAAGTTAAGGCCAAGTGGAAAGCACTAAAACTCCCTCCTAAAAATCATCCCCCCTCTCTGTATTTTCCATCATTCACCCCTCTCTCCCCTCCTCTCCTCCTGCTCTGCTCTGCTCCCTCTTTATGGGGACATTGGACTCCCTGACAGTTTGTTTTAAATTTGACCGTGCAGATGTTTCTCTGGGTGACTGACTTTTATAGTTTAGAAAAGATTATATCAGCTTTCCCTAAGATTGTGTTACTGTATTTAAAAATGACTGGCGATCGAAACTGGGGGGATGGGGGGTGGGGGTGTTAAGATGGATGGAGGGACAGAGAGAGAGAGAGAGAGAGAGAGAGAGAGGGCTGGGTTGAGGGGATTTGGGCGGCTGGAAAGGGAGGGGAGGAGAAGGGGTTTGTATTGTAGGTCTCTAAATCCTTGGTCTCGCTCTCGGCCTCAGCAGCACAGACTGGACAAGGAGTTGCTGGGGAGAAGGGAGGATAGAGGATAAAGAGGAGGAGAATGAGGGAGATGGAGATCAGTGGAAGGAGGTTAGAGTTCACAGCAGGCAGGTTTGGCTTATTGCATTAGACACAGATTCTTTCTAATTTCAAAGGACAACACCAGCGTCAAATTTGAGGATATTAGTTTTTGATAGGCAGCTGGGGCAAAGCACACAGTATGTGGGCGGGTGAGGAGGACAGGGTGAGTCCTACTTTTTCCCATTACAGGCCACATAGCCAGACAGTCACTCCCCTTTCCCTCCTTCTTTAAACTTAAAAATTATCTTTCTGTAGGGTCCATCTGCAGCGATATTTTTCTTTCCCTCTATAGTGTATATCCCTCTTTTTCCTGGTAACTAGTATAAAGTCAACTGTCAGCTGTCAGGGTATTAAGAAGGTTAAAATTCAAGATTTGGGAGATTATTTTCTGTCTGACTGAGAAAATAACTGAGACTGTGAGCAACTGTTTTTTGTCTACTTGTGTGAAGACCAGCGTGTCAAAGCAATTTGAGCTGTAATACTGAAGCTGTGAATCAAAGGTTTCACTGTAGTTTAAAGGCAGTGAGTGTAGCCAGGGAAAGCTAACAAAAGTATTTTATAGTTGTTTGTTTAAAAAAAGTTCTCTGTTGTCAAAGCAGGAAGGGCCCGAGTAAAAAGAGGAAGGTTTAAGGGTAGTGATGCACACAGACATAAAATGAAAAAGTACACATCATTTATCTTTAATCTTCATATCAGACAGTCTTTCCTTCCATATCGGTGTAGAGATGACTCATTTAGGTCATTCATCCACATTCTCACAAAGGGCAAAACCCATTAGCAACTACTTCTAATGTTTCCTTGTGAAAATATGCAGAATAACAACAGTAACTATAATTGAAAGATTAAAGAAATGGAAGGCAGCCATCGAGTCTGGCCTCACTGTAGGTCCAAGCAATTTTAATGAGAGATGAAGAAAGGGCGATATGGAGGTTTTCTTCACAGGTTCAGCTTGTTTGTTTAACAGGGAGCTAGGGTTACATTCATTAAACCATGGGCTGCTGCTCCACTGTAAGGGTGTAATGCATACGTTATCAGACTGCGTGGCAGGAACAGTTTTGTATTTAACTCTGTGTCCTGTCTGACTGCCGGTCTGGTGCACCATCCTGACTCCCCGCTTGCTGGTCGACTTGTTTCTGGCTGATTATCAGAAGAGCCCGGTGACTGACTGAAAGATCAAAAGACGGATCATGAATCTTGCTCAGAGCAATAAACAAAATTTCTTTTCAAGATTTAAAATAGCCTCTACCAGCTTTCATGAGAAAGAGTAACATGGCACAACAATAGCTCTCCGATGACAGTTCACCAGCAGTGCTGGCTGGGGTTAATTACAGTTAAGGTTAATTGTCCATCAGTTCAAGTTGTGGTTCTGGTGCATGTAGCAGCATTAAAACAACTCTTAACACTGACCCTATACTTACTTGCCATATGAGAGGAAATTGGGCTTAGCGCTGGTAATTTTCTTGTTGCGGTGGCCCACCAGTGCTGAGGAAATGCATAGGAAATGACAATGACTACACCAGTTTTGGTGGACTGACATACCTGCTGTCTGACTGACTGGTGGGCAGTCTGCGTGTCGCTGAATCACCACTGTATGTACACAAGGACTGTGAGACCATCATAAGTGCTACCTAAGTGATACCTATGTCTAAAATACACAGACTGCTTGTGCCTGCAGCGCAGTCTCTGTTTTCGTTAAATTGCAAGAGGATTCTCCAAACATTGCTCCAAGCTTTGAAGTCACATAAAAAAAAAATCCAAAAGATTTAAAATTCAAATTTAGAATTGAAATGGTTGTTCACCCAAATTTAGTGAAATTAAAATCATTTACTGTATTTGTGTGTGGTATAATTCTTTCCTGAGATTTCAGTGTTCTCTGATACTGCGTCCAACATGTGGCTGCGTCCAACATGTGGTTTAGGCAAGAAACCCACTCTGAGTTACGGAAAGGTTGTGGTTTCACTTTAATGTTAATAAAGTAAACACATCCTGTCTCATGCTTCAAGACCTCGTTATCCATTTTAGTATTTAGCTGAATTCACGATTCTTCCTTAACCGAGTGGTTTAAATACTTGTTATGTTAATAGGCAAAAGGGGTCATTGCAGTTTTGAAAATATGTATTAAGTGTTACCAATAAATAGTATTTAAAATCATTTCTGGGAAACAGCTGAAGTGATGTGATAACAGTGTGCTGTTTGAATAATTTCTTTACTTATTTTTCTACCGTAAAAAACACTTAAGAAACAAGGGAACAGTGTCATGAAGGAGTTAGTTTTGCCACCACCTCTTCCCAGCTCCCTGCCTTTCCCATCTGTAAGAAGCAAAGATTGGTAGTTTTCAGTGATGTACATGTAGAACCCAACATGATTGTCTTGAAATAGATGAAAGGGCACCTCTGCCTTGAACTCTGAGTGGCTTCCATCTTTTTATCATCTCCCGTTCAGTTCGCCCCTCCAGGCTACTCAGAGACGAGGAAGATGGCAGGGGAAACAAAGAGCCTGTACCTCCACCATCTCGCCCTTCCCTTTGTAGCACTCTCTCCATCACTGTTAGTCACACATGATTATGCCCTGTCGACTGCCAACCAAGTGTTGCTATTTGCCTGTAATAGCATGACAATCAGTGTCAATCTGTGCTGGGCTCCAAATGTTATTCACACCGTCTGCCCTTTGAGTTTGTGTTTTACATATGGTTAGCATCCTCTTTATACATTTATGATAGCTTGCACTGTACAGTGCACTGTGTACAAACAGTGCACACTGTTAATAATTATCCATTTCTATATAAATACCCACTTTGCACAATACTGTAGCCTACATCTAAAGTGTAAAAAACTGACTGTCTGCACTCGTCAAATCAGTTACGTTTCATTCGTGAGTATGTTGTTTTGAATTTTTTACCTGATCAACAAGATGAGATTGAGAAGAGGGGTAAGAAAGAAAGGACTGATGAGAGGGGGAGGAGGTGATAGAAAAGGGAAAGGAGAGGGGACACGCCAGTGAGGGATCAACGTTCATCTCCCTCAAGTGTCTCTGCTTCACCTTTAATCTGTGGAAATGCACGGAGCAGATGAAGTATAATTGTATGGTGGACTTTGACCATTAAAATCTCTCAAGTTGTTGCATCAGGGGCCAGAGAGAGACGGAGCAGTAATCACTGCGGGTTCACTCTGCTGATGATGGGGAGGGAATTAATTTACCCTGGAGAAAAACAAATTAGGGCTCTACTCAGTCCAGCCCTCCGTCACACAATAGCATATATAAATATTTTATCTTGGGCGATCCAGGTTAGCAAAGGTTTAGTGCATCTCCATTTACACAAGGGTCTGCTCTCTACGCTGTGGCCCCCGCAGCCTTTCGGCTCTCCTACTGATGAGTGCCTGCTGTCCTTTCCTTCACCTCCCTGTCTTCCTCCTTTGACGATCCTCACTACCTCTCCATCTTCCAGCAATGTCTCTCTCGCTCATGTACGGTATTTCTCCTCTCACTCTCTCCTTCACTTGAACTCCCACTGTCTGCACTCTTCCTCCATCTCCTCCAGTAGTTAAATACAAAAATCCAAATATTCGTTCTTAGGACCAACGTGCATGGCTCCGATGTCTTAATCCCCTATGACACAGATGTATCACTTGTTGACAGAGAGCGTAGAGTACACCGTGAAAAACAAGATTCAGCTGACACAGTTGAAAATGTCACAGTGATTTATGGACCTGTGTATAAATCAAGTTTGTGGCTGCACTGTATTATAGAAACAACTTACTTTTCCAATTTAAAATGGGGTACCGATCCCAGTCGATGTTTTCGATTGCAATAAATTTGCTCTGGCAAAAATATGGGGTTTGTTATTTCAGCTTCCTTTTTCACTTGCTTTCCAGTTGAACAATAAAAAATAAGAGCGTGTCACTCTATATTATAGGAAATAGAATAATATTGTAAAATAGCTTTCCACTGAGTTGGACCTCACCAAGATTGCTGCTGGTAAAGAAATACCTTCAGTTATAGGTCCCCTGAATGTGTCTTCTTGCCCACAGTTGGAAAGGTACAGTATTTATCAAATTAATAATAACTGCTGTATTTATTTCTCAAAATGCATGCTGGGATATATGGGCAAAGAAATGAAGGAATAGATGGATGTTTGGCAGGGGAAGTCACAGCTTAGCCAATTTAAAAAAAAAAAAAAAAAAAAAAAAGACCGTTTCACTTTCTGTAACTATCAATATTAAGTATTTAAGAAGTATACTTTGACGTACAGGTATTTGCATTTCATGCCACTTGATACTGCCACCTCACAGCATTTCCAAGGGAAATGTACTTTTAATTCAATCAGTATTTTGACAGCTATAATAAGTTCCTTTTTTTCACTTAAATAGGAGGGAGTTTAATAAACTATCAAACAGTGTAAAGAATAAATAAAATATAGCACCTGGACAAACTACTAATTGAACACTTTCACTTGCGCAGCACTTTCAAGGCAGGGCTTTTACTTGGTAATGAGTGGTTTTACTGTGTGATATTACTCTTTTAGTTAATGTAAATGATCTCAATACATCCCCCACCACTATATGATAACCCACGTTTGAGTTACACTGGTGTTGTAATGAGCATCGCGTGTGTTGCTGTGCTACTGTCGTTTTGTTGTTTGTTGTTGTTGACAACAAAGTGAGGCAATTAGAAACACAGCAAGCCAGTAATGACTGTGGTGTGGAGGGAGCGCATGAGGGCAGGGTGACACCCGGTGTGAGAAACAGCACGTGCCCCAGCTTTGCGTCCCGCCTTTCAGCAATGAGGTTCGTGCTCTAATGAGAGGGATTTAATGGATTTATAGTGATGGAGGATTCCTGTGTGTCCACAGGTGCTTGGGCTTCGCCGACTAGAAATGTAAGGTAATAATTGCTGAGCCGCCTCCACATTAACAGGAACCAAAGAGAGAGAAAAAAAGAACTGTGTCTCCTCTCGACTGCTTTCCCACGGGCATGATGAAAACAGGTAGCCTATGGGTCAACGCCGATGCTGTGCGGGGAAAAGAGGATTGTGAGAATAGTGTGAAAATATTCATGTGAAAATATGTAGATGTGAAGATAAATGATGAAGGTAATTTTTCTTTTTCTTTTTTTTAATCTGGACATTTTCTTTCCATAGAAGTTCTGTAGTCTACAAAGTAAGTTGAAGGGTGTGAAGGGTGCAACCAGTCTGCTGTGAATTGACACAAGTATTTTAGTTTAAACATTAACACACGGTAGGTAGGGGAAGCTCTCAGAGAGGGAACTCTTTTTCTTAATGAAAAGGTTGAAAATGTATTACTTCGGTAACAAAGGAGCAATGAAGTGCAGATTTTTTTAAACTGATAATATAAAGTAATGTGTAGCTTGTATTTGTGTTTTATATTTCCCATGGATTTGTAAATGAAGAAAGATAAAGAAATAAGGAGAAACAGGGTTTTGTGGAAAATTTGTTTTTATTCAATAGATTTTATATTTGTACTGATGAATGTTGTTTAATTGACAACTGTCGGTTCTCACACACCCTCCCCCTATTGTTTACCTCTACCTCATCCTAATTTATATTTCTGCCAATAGGTCTTTGAATTTAGAGGCACGATTCATGGCTCTGGTTGCCTGCCATTCCCCTTTGATCCAACCCTTTCAGACTGGGCTACTTAACAGCTGTCACAGAGTGTCACAGTGTCCTCTGGTTTGTTGATCGATAGGCCTAGTCTGCTAATTTATTGTTAATATGTCCATTGATCAGGAGTCATTTGGGACCAGATAGAGAAATAGCACTTAAGCCTAGTTCAACTGAATCCTTTAGTAACATCACATCAAATAAATACCATTAAGCAAAATTGCCATGATGACCCCAGTTGGCCAAGTATTTATTTACTGGTAACCCATTTGATACAGTAAGTAATTTAACAACTATTAAAATGTGTTTTACACCTATTATTATTATTATTATTATTATTATTATTATTATTATTATTATTATTATTATTATTATTATTATTATTGTTGTTGTTGTTGTTGTTGTTGTTGTTGTTGTTGTTGTTATTATTATTATTACATTTGCATTAATGTCAAACTGGCATGACCAGAAAATAATTGATTTTGAGTTTCCACACGCATTCAAAATGGATAATGATTATGTCAAAATTTCTATCACATCTGTCCCAAAAATCCTGCCTCCCAAGCCTCATCTGATTTTAATAAATCACTACAAAATAAAAAACATCAGTTACAAAACCATGAGCACTTATTGAGTTAACAAGTCAAATTCCCCTTTCCCTCTTAGCTCACCAGTCACAGACCGAGGAGAATTTCAGGACAAAAGAAACATTTAGTGTGTGCTTGTTTATTCCTGTGCTCACTCTGTATTTATTCACTCCTGTCACTCATCTTTTTTTTTTTCCTCTCTCCACCTCGCTCTCCCCTGCGGCTTTCTCTCACACACAGGCAGTGTGATGGCGCTGCAGCAGAGAGAGAGAAAGATCTGGGCGGCCATCTGAAACCAATTATGGCGGCGTTGCAGCCACCCAGAAACTCAGTGACGGATGGGGATCTTGTATTTATAGCTGGGATAATTGGCAACACTGAGACGCACACTCACACACACACACACACATAACAGGCTCACACACAACATAAGGAAGTACAAAGAAATAGACACTTTTAAATGTACACACATGAGGCACAGTTTGTGTTTACACTCAGGGATAGACATCACACAGCACACATACACATGCGCATGCTCAGGCCTCACAAGCAGCAGAAAAGGTGCACGCTCACTCGGTGCATATCTCGCTTGCAGTCAAGGTGGTGCAATCTGTGTATGTATAAGAGACCTTTGTCATGGGAAGACAAGTAAGGCTCAGGGATGGCCATAGTCTCATGTTTGTGTTTTCCACCATCTAATCAGAGCTAATGTTTACAGCCGGTACTGCAGACAGGACAGAGGTTGTACATCTCATCTATCTGTCTTGGGCTGTCAGCGTGTCCAACCTGAATTTGAAAACATATACAAAACACATCTGCCTCTTGTTAGGTGCCATAAGTGGCTGCCATGTGGTCTGCTGATAAATAGGCCAGTCTATTTATTGGAGCACAACAAATTGGCTACAAACTCTGACAAGGAATCGACGAACTATAAATATTGCGACGTGATGAAATCTTTAAACGTGCTGCAGGTATTTTACAAGGGTCCCACTCCTTTGGCTTTTTTATGTAGTTGGAGGTATTTCTTTTGACTGCTTTCTTCTCTCACATACCGCCTTGTTAAATAGGTAGGGGGACAATGGCACTCTCACACTGAGCAAGTTCAGGGATGAGGGTGTGTGTATGGAAGGCTTGGCCCTACTAAAGCTGAGCAGATCCGCCACTTGAGAACGGTAAAGAGCCCTGTTACACCCGAACACTCAGAGAGACGTAACCAGAAATTCCTGAATGAATCGGCAACAGACAAGCCCTAAACCCCGTGTAATTACATATTTGGAGTTTATCGGGGTTTATGTGAAAATGCACAAGTTTCCCTTCCCTGGTGGTCCTTAAACACATCCATATGTCCAGCATGTTTCCATTTCTGCTCCTCCCTCTGCTCTCTCTCTCTTTCTCTCTCTCTCTATCTCTCTCTCTCTTTCTCTCTCTCTCTCTCTCCTTCCCTGTCCTTCCCCCTCCTTTATCTTCCATCTCCTATTTTCCCTCCATGAAAAATGGCTGCAGCCTACAGATGGATGATATGACCCGTTGGAGTGGTGTTTTCCTATTGTTAAGTTGTTGTTGACTCTATAGACTCACAGTGTGACAGATGCAGTTTGGTTTTTTTGAGTGCATTGAGGCCCTCAGCACTGGGCCAGAGCGCTTGGTGGAACTGTGTGCAAACAGAGGAAGCCGCAGCCTATCCGCATCGCACAGACTGGAACACACACACAAATCTGGGGAGGCCTTCTATCGTGTGTGGGCCAGTTTTTTCGTTTCTTTTCCTCCCTGTCTGCTGCCTTTCTCTCTCCTTCCTTCTCTTTCTCTCTCTGCTTCTCCCTGCTTGCGAAAACCGATCTGTTTTAAAACACGTGCTAAATATTACCATATTTACATTTTCCTGTTTCAAGAAGGCAGCAAGGGGGGAGTGTGTGGTGTGGATTTTTCTTTCTTTTCTTTTTTTTTCAGTGGAAAGGTCTCGGTCCGGGGTTAGGCTCTGTTTGAAACTTTAAACCTTTTTCATGCTTATTTGTTTTATGATTCTGCAGGGCACTGTGTTTACACTAAGAGTGCAACATCTGGATTAGATAATTTGTTGGGAATTAACCAAGCTTGAATGCTTATCGACTTCATCTGTTTGCGTCTGTTTGATGTTTAGTGCTTTTTTTTTCAGCATTCGTTATTTTTCAGCCGGCTCACCGGTATTCAGTTTTTACTGTACATTTTTCTTCTACATGTTTTCAGACAAATGAAAGGATAACATTGTACAGCATTACCATTGCCTCTAATCATCGGTGGCAGTTTGGCCCTCTATGCACTGTAACATCTCTCCAGTCAAAGCAGTGCTGGCTTTTCCATAATGATTTACTCCCAATGAAATCTCACTGGTAATGATTGACTTTCCTGTGATGCAAGAGGCAGCTTGAGTGAACATATCAGCAACAATGGCTGCCATTGGTTGTGCATGGCATTAAGAGTACACATTAAAAGATTACATCCTCAACTTTCCCATAGAATAATCATGATGATGGTAATAGATGTAAAATACAGAAATAACCCATAAATTAATAAAATATTTATCAGTATCATATTGGTCAAAATGTAAAGAATTTGTGACTCAAAAACTTTCAAAGAACTGTCATAGCTAAGGGAGATCACTTGATACCAGGATCATTTAATATCTTATAATTATCTCCATTTCTTTATTTCCCTTCCCTCCCCATTTCTACCTTCCCCTCATTCCTTATGTCTCTTTCCCTCTTAATCATTGCCTTTCCTGTATATTTTATTTTCTGCAACCAGCAGCTTGAGCACTTCACTTTGTTACACAGTTAGTGACTTGGTTGTCCCAAATAGTTCAACAAACCTGACATAGCCAATAGGACAACAGGAGGATCACTGCTCTGCCACTTTTTCTTGGGGTTATTAAACATTGTGTTGTTACAATAGAAATTCCTAAGTGAGTCAGTTTAGCATCAAACTAGTTACCTATTTTTAAACCTATTTAGTGCTTTATGTAGGGTTGGGGGATTATTATATATATATCGTGAAACAACAGGAATCTTAGTCAAACCTTATTAATTATTATTAATCTTTGGATTCACAAAGTTACTTGGTTTTACTGGGATATCACATCAAGATAAAACTACCCACAGATAGAAGAATTTACCTGTAACACCTACACCTGTTTTGTATTTTTTTCTTTTTATTATTTGGTCCAAGATGTCACTGTTGACTTTCGGAGTTGATGCACTCTTACTCAGTTATCCTCGTAAAAAAAAAAAAATACAGTGTGACATAGTTGGTTAAACAGGGACTCAATACCCCCCCCCAAAAAAAAACCAAAACGTTTCTCAACAATGAGCTAATGGATACATGATGGGACATTTACTTCTGGCTCTTATCCATGCTACTGACTTTATCTGACTTTAACATGTCCCCCCCCGGCCTCTATCAGGCTTTATCTCCATTCCTACGATCCATTACAAAGCTGCCTGCGGTCCCCTGGGTGATCTGCCCTGTCCCCTCTAATCTGGCCGAGCTGCTGTGATTCCATCACTCCCATGGAGCTGCACAGAAAGATTAGTCCACTCCACGTACAACAGATGGGTCCAACACTTGATTTGTGTGTGTTTTATTGACTCTGGCCATCTGTTAATACAGTTGCTGGTTCCTCCTCTTGTGTTTGTTGATGCTCACAGACAGGGGAGCTGAGTGCCAGAAGAAACATTGAGTGAAGGAGAGATGAGAGATAGAGAAAGAGAAAATGAGAGAGAGAGAGTGGAATTGGAGGTAGGAGGGGGATATTACATGAAAGGCTCCTGGTTTAAGTGTTAACCTGCAACCTGCTGTATTCCTGCATATAGGAAAGAGGAGTTTGTCCTTGTTTTTAGTTAGTTGGAGCATGAGTTCAGGATAGCACACAGGCAGTGTTAGTTGATGAATGAGTCTCAGATGTTGAGCGCTTAAGCAAAACAGTAAGAGCATAAATTCCTTCACTAGGAGGAAAGTGAAAGATTGCTTTAGATATCTGAAATTCCTAACGGTACCATTCCTCAGATTTCCTCTCAACACTGAAGGCACATCAGGAGCAGTTGCTGTGAGCATTCCTTGGATTGTCCACTTGTGTGTATATATCTCTGCGTGTATGTGTTTGTGCATTCTTATGTGCATTGCAGGGATTTCTGGCCATGCAAAGGGATGATAATGTGTAACAGTTGGAGTCACTTGTGTTGGGTTGTTGTCTCGTGTTTTCTTGGACATTCCACCGGACTCCTTGTCTTCCTCCTTTCTGTGTCACTCCTCCTCACAGTCTTCACTCCCATGGTGTCTCTTTCTCTCTCCTCCTGTCTCACATAACACTCGTATGAATGCCTTGGAAGCCACAGAGCTTATGAAAACTTTTGCCTCACATTAATTATCTGCTGTCTGGCTAAAATGCCTAAAAGGTGAGATAGATTACATCGTAAAGCTTAACCTACTCACTCAGCAAGAATTGCATCATTTAGTTACCACAATCTCAGACAATATTTTTACTCTGATCCTTTTCATCTGCTCTCTTCTCACTGGCTGTCTCTTGCATTCCTCCCACCCGTCTCCTGTGAAGCTGCCTGTTTGCCCACTGACTGGAAAGTTAAATGCAGTCTGCATTTAGCTGCCTCGCTCTTTACGACAGCAGTGATGTTGCTTCTCGCTATCCTCTCTGCCGTGTCATGATGATGTGATTTCTTGATACAGGCATCACTTGGCCAGTTGAAACCCCAGAACTCCATGTGAACCTGCTGAAAGGGCGGTGGCGTCTGGCCTGGGTAAACACAGTATGAGGGGAAGCCAGGGACACAGCCGGCTGGTCCTAAATGTGGAGCAAAAACGTCCAATAACTGGGCCTGTGGGGAGCAAGCAGGGCCAAGGCTAACCCTTACACATGCTTGCTGGGAGTAGGCCGAGGAGCGAACTTGGATCACAGCTGCTCTGAGGGACTGATAGGTAATGGACAGGATCTGGACCTGGGCCTGGCAAACAGGAAGTCCTCTTCTAGGGGGCAGTATCCCCTTTGCAAGGCAGAAACGTGTATTTCGATTTGAAGTCAACCTAAGAAATAGATTTTCTTGAATATAAGAGTTGAAAATAACCATAAATTTGGCGCAATAACCTATAAAGAAGTAATCCAGAAGTACATATATGTTATAATTTGATGAACTGCTGTTTTAAATTACATGTTGAATGGAGTAAACTGAGAGCAAATTGACCTCAGCTCTACAAGGGAGACATTTAGGCTTGACACAGACATGCACTGCTACTTATGTATCCGCCCTTCACCCTGTACATTCACCCCTCCGAAGAGGATATTGATATCGCCTTTTATGCTTTTTACCTCACTGACTCTCTGTTCCCCCTTCAACTTTGACCGTTGAAGGTTTAAGCACAGTCCAGGCTAGCAGCAGGGGGTTGTGGGAGAAAAAACACACAGAGAGAACACTGTATTCAGCACAGAGCCAGAGGTGTTAACGGTAGTTGTGTCTATGCGAGGCATAGCTTCACCAGACCTGAGTCAAATATTCAGAAATAATTCTTATTGCCTATTTGAACCTGCATGAATTTGCCAGGTGGGCTGGGGGCTGCTCAGAGTAACTCAGATCGTATCAGGAAGATAAGTACATTTAATTTACTTCCAGAGACTGTGTCTAAACATTTTGGCACTGCCTTGCGGTAACGTCCATCCACCCAGCACCTGCAGGACTAAAACACATATAACCATACAGGAAGATTTATGAACACCATGCAATGTTTACTTTTAATTCATATTATGCATGTGGGTGCAAAAATGCTGGTTTATCATCTTTTTATGGTTAAGTCTTATCGTATAATGATTTTAAATACAACTTTGTAACAAAATTGCGATAGTACCTTATGCCTTTGTTCATTGTTTTGAGCATATAAATACATGAGTCACAATTAGCTCATGACTCACAGAAATCTGTCCAAACACAAAGCAACCTTTCATGCCTAGGAAAGATCTGTGTTTTATTTTCTGAGACTTTTCACCATGCAATGACGGCATGCTAAATACACTGAAGTCATCCTGTCTCCCCACCGTGGCCAACTCTCTCCTTTGTCATTGTGTTTTAGGAAATAAAACCCTTTTGAACTTGTTCTGGTTCAACCCCGTAGCCACTTGCTCCATGTCCCACGCCAGTGCTACCTCACAACCTCTGGGAAACAGTTAATGCTTTAATTGGCACTTAATTAGTTAATTGACCCCAGTGTCGTAGAGAAGGGGGGGTTACAGCGTGATGGGGATTTGGGGGCACAGGTGAGGGTGGAGAGGATTGGCCCAAGGTTCTTCCTGTGTCACAACACCAGTGGAGGTACCCATCAAGCCCTTTGAACTGGGACACAAACACTGGAAACACTTTCATCGGGCCAATGTGTCATCACAGCCGGGTCCCATGTATATGTATGGAACTGTCTGAAAATATACAAAGTCCAATTTGCCCGGGACAGGCCAACCTCGGGATAATGAATCACATGTGATGTGTATCTGATATGCAGCCTGAGTCATCACCAGATGTTTCAACACGATTACTTCCAGTTCTGCAGAAGAACAGTGGATTTTCAAAGAGAAACCAACAACTTTGCCATCAAGAAAGACAAAGGAGAATTCAACAAACATTTGCAGCCATGATGAGTAAAACGTAAGAGTTTATAACGATTCTGTACTGGAATGCTCCCGGTGCCTCTGAAAGATAGACCAAAGTGTTTCTTCTGTCTGCAATTGGGGGTACACATGCCAAATAAGAGGAGTTTTGAGGTCAAGTACAGAAGAGGAAGTAACTTGGGCACCAGACCCTCAGATAAAAGCTTACAGGTGGAACTAAGTACAGTCTTACATGTGTAAGCAAGCTGTGGTGCTTGTTTGTTCTGGTGACTGTTTGTACGTCAAAAATGCAGCTTCCAGTACATAATGTGTTTGCTCAGTTGAAGCATAGCCTGTACTCTGGATAATATTCCCTGTCTCTTTTACTTGGCAAAAACACATATGAACCTGTGTGAATTTGTGAACCCATGTGCAAATCTCAGCACATCAACTCACACAGAGGAGCAGGCACACAAAGGATTGTTGCCACTCGTTCTTTCTCGCATATACTTGTTGTTTCTGATTTCTCTGTCAGACACACACACACACATGCGAAAGTCTTGAGTTTATAACTCACCTTGGATCTCATCTTGCTGTCTGATTCCTTAGAGATTAATGATATTTTGGTCTGTTATATTTTGATCTGTGTGTGATTCTATGTGTGGGTTCCCGCGTGCCCCTGCGTGCTTGCACCCATGTGTGTGCATCAGAGAGGGAAGCCCAGCAGGCAGTGTTGTTGTAGGTGAGGGTGAGGAGCCCCCTGATGGGCAGCTGTGGCAGAGAGGCCAGCTTTGATCAAAGACCCAAGGAGAAGAAGAGGAGGAGGAGGAGGGAGAGGGGGGAGGAGGAGGAGGAGGAGGAGGGTTGGGGAGAGCAGCAGGCCTTCCAGGAGAGAAGAGAGCTGAAGCAGGGCTGCAGAATGGGGGACCCGGGATGACGGTGTTCTTAAGCCCATGGTGGGACCCTTCAACAAGCAAGAAAAACACCTGCTTCCCTGCTACCAACCAAATCTGAGCCCGACTTGCCAGACTATACTCCCCAGGCAGTTTTGTAATACTGCAACTTGTCATTTATATGGGATATAGTGTCGCAAATTAGTGCCAAAAGTAAAATTTCATCCTGAATTAATCTCCTCGTCCTAACATGTTGGAGCACTGTAGAGATGATGACCTAATCTAACTCCGTATCTGCATCAGATTTCCTCATCTGATGGGGGAAAAAAAGAGGCTGGAGTTTTCCAAATAATTGAATAATGTATTTATTCAATAAGCTCTGGGCAGCGTATTGATTGTCGACAGATTGAGTTACGCGAGGAATCTGTGGGAAGTCTCGCAAAAGGAGACGATCTAACCAAGGGCATGTGTGTAAGGAGCCGTGTGGCCAGACAAATGTATTCAGACGAAATTCGTGTAGGTCACTCTGGCTTCACATTTGCCCTGAGGGAGACGCATTTAATTTAGGCCCTCGGTTCTCACAGATAAAAAACCGCTTTCCTTCCGACCTCCCGGTGCTTGATTTTACCTTCTCTGGCCATTCTGGTCATGTTATTTTGAGCAGTTTATGATTTATGTGTACAATTATTCTAAAATATATTGGTTCCAAATTTTATTTTCCTTCTCAAAAATGCTTCACACTAAAATTTACAGAATACAAGGAATAGCCCAATATTTTTTTTTTTTAATATAGTTTTGCCAATAAAATATCCCTGCAACAGCAGAAGGACTCTGTTCAATGCCGGTGTGAAATCTGAATATTTCATTGTAAGAAATGCTGGCCTAAAATAGGCCGGGTCATTTATGTTCAACTTTTTTAATCTAGAAATGAAATGAACTCATAAAAGTGGTCTTTAAAACGGGAGGTCGTGATGTCTTGCTTTCTGTGCCAAGCACAACTACAACCATCCCTCCACAGCCAGGCTCCTCTGGCCCCGACGCACCGCGAGAGAAAATTCAATTTGACTAAATAAATGAAGACCTGCGTGTCACTTCGATGCAGCTCAGCCGAACCGTCATCTAGCTCCTTCTGGACGTTAGATATTTGTTAAATGTGCAGGCTGTAACGTGCTTTTCTTTCTTTCCTTCTGGCAGGGCAGTGAATTTCTTGATACAGAAATAACAACATCGAAATTATTATTATTGGTAGTATAAGTGAATAATAATAATAATAACTAACAATAATAACATAATAATTTATTACTTTTATGAAATAGTAAATGTAGTTTATTTTCACCTATTGTTTTTTTTCTTTCAATTTTTCAATGAATAATAAAGTACTCACATAAATAATCTCACGTTTGTTCAGTATCACTTAATCCGCCACCATTTGGAGTTTAATTATTTAAATATTTCAAGCTCATTATGCTAATTAAATAAAGATTTTTTTTTTCTTAAAGACCTATGTAATGGATGTTATTTGGTGTGTGTGAATCACTGTGGGCTACGTGAGTGTGTGGAAATGGAGAACATGTGTTTCAGCTTTGACTGCATGATGCAGCTTTCATGCCGTGGTGCGCTCGGTGCAATGATGGAGAATTATTTTCTTAACCCCTTCATTCACCTGCATAATGTAGTTTTTCTGTAATACAATGAGTGACGGTTAAATTGGAATAAAGACGGATTAGGACAGAATTTTTTTTTTTTTTAAAAAAAGAGTGAAATCCAGCCTGTGCTAGACCTTGAAATGGATGTTGAATGTTGTCAGATCAGCCTTTGTTGGCTGGAGATGTACTGAATGCGAGAGTGAAGTTATGACAAATGAGGGTGTGTGTGTGTGTGTGGATGTGTGTGTAGGGGGTGGGTGTGGTGGTGGGGGGGGAGGGGCTGGGGCAGGAGCAAGCAGACAATTAAAGGCAGCGCGAAAGCTGTAATTTACCTTACAGTCCCTCATGTGATTAGTGTATCAGAGTAATGACCGTATCATTGCGCTGCGTGGTTATAGACTCCGACACACTTGTCCATTGAAAGAAGCCATTTGAGCCGAGCCTTTTCTTCAGGTAAAATTTAACCCATGATACTCGCACTTGATTCGCAGTTTGAAATGATCCCTTTCTCAGAAACAGATCGTGTCTTCGGTGTTAAGATAATTACCTTTTTTTTTTGCGGGGATAAAAAAAAAAGAAAAAGAAATAGATGATTTATCCAACGATAAACCGAATCGTCTCCTTTTGCGACACTTCCCATTTGGAGAGGAATTCCGATTTTGAGAGCGAATGCGTGACAGAGCCGCTTGTTTAAGATGCAGGATGCGTTTCCAGGGTTCTTCTTCACTGATGCTAAAACGGACATCGACTTCCGTTGTAATTATGGCTGTGTTGATCTCCATAGACGGGGAATGGCGCTTGTCGGGCCGCAGGGCCCCGAGCCCGCCGCTCTGCATGCGATGGGGAGCGCTGGCCCTGCGCGGGGCCGTTTACTGTGGTTTTAGAGGAGTACCGATGCCATATGCGCTGCCTGTCCTGCATGATGCATGTGCGCCTTGTGGGGTACACTAAAAAAGAAAAACAACAATTAGACATGAATGTGTGTGTCCAAACAAACGAATCAAAGGCCCGTTGAGTTTGTGGGAAGATGACTGGTGGGGGAGAGATTCTTCCCCCTTCTCTCTTTCTCTCTGGGCTGACCCGGCGTTTGAGTCCTGCGGTGCGAGGCCGAGACACACAGATGGGCTCTGGTCTGTCTTTCTGCCGCTCCTCGCACTCTTTCATTATCTGTCTATTAGACCCAGTTCAATTCATATAAATTCATATAAAGGTTGCGTTCAATTCAAGCAAATGAATTTATTCAGTTCAGTAGAATCTGCTTTGCTGCCTTAAGTGGTGGTGGGAAATTTTAAAGTGAAATAAAAATGAAATGTATCTTATCTTATCCTATCTTATCGTATCTATAAGATCTTTTCTATCTATCTATCTATCTATCTATCTATCATCTATCTATCATCTATCTATCTATCTATCTATCTATCTATCTATCTATCTATCTATCTATCTATCTATCTATCTATCTATCTATCTATCTACAATTAACAGAAAAGATAAATGTGCATGAAAACATCTTTCTGTGTGTCTCTCCCACAACAAACAGCAGCCAGCCAGTCAGTGAGTACACGCCTGTCCCAGACAAGCAAAAATACAGTAGTGTTATGGGTTTTCTGCACACACGTGAGGATGTGGGTTGCGTTCCAGCAAATATAATAACAGGACCGAAAACTGTCAGGCTTAGGTCATATTATCCAAAAACAATATGCGAGTGATCTTTTACGTAAGATGATGTCCGTGTTTAAAAATGGAAATCGTCGTAGGAATTTTAAGAAATAATAAAATAATCAAGATAGAAGTAACAATATGGGGGGAAATCCCAAAGACGGACAGCAGTGTTTGGGTAATATCTAATATCGCACAGATGTATTATAAAAACTGAAAAATACCACCTGACGTGGCTCGAATAGTAGTTTCTGTTTTGCGTGATATGTTTTAATTTAGCCAATATTTAAAATAAAAATTTTTTGGTCCTTTCAGGGTTAAACAAACTCCAAATTCTGCGTTGGGCATGACACAGCAATAAACATGCACTTCTTTTCACAAACTTGCCCTTTAAATGTGTGAACTCACACAGCACAGCATGTGTGGGCCGCGGTGGTTAAAACCTCATGTCCGTTTAAGCTCCACTGTCCCGACACCAAACTGTCTGAGGCCCCGCCATGGTTTTCTGTCCCTCCCAACCTCCCAGGCTGCTCACAGAAGGTAGGACGCTCCAGAAGTACATCGAGTCTGAATAGACCGGGGGCCAACAAAGCGGTGGAGCCGTGGGGCCCCGGCCGTAGCAGGGTCTGTTTGCAAGCCTCCGGTGGTTGAGACGAGGCGTTAGGTGGGGTTTCGGGGTGGGGGGGGGGGTCCCACTGCATTAGGCAGTAATAGGTTTGGGATGACCTAAACGATTTGTTGACTGGGACAATAAATCTGTTGTGTGTTTCTTGGCATGCTGAGGGGAGGATTACAAGTTGTCACACAAAGGAATGCAAATTGCAAGCCAAACTCTCAGAGAGGCCTGTGGAGTAGCCAGCTATTTAGAGCATTTGTGCGGATCTGTGCTTCTCTCTCTCACTATTTTATGTTTCTCTATTAGTCCTAATAACTGTGAAGGGCCTGAGAGTAGCCACTGTATTCATCTCAAATCAATGGCTTTCCCGCACCAGGCCCTATAGACCTCCGCATTTGCATTCTATCGAGTAAGATGACCAGCAGGACAATTGGCGGTAAGTCTCTTTCAGGCGGCCAAATGGAAATCTTGAATCCTGAATGACATTTTCCCTCCAATCTCCTCCCCATGTCTACGGTTCTCTCTCATCTTTTTCTCCCTAGTTGAACCCCGAAGAAGCTGCCTGTCTATCCATCTATCTATCTATCTATCTATCTATCTATCTATCTATCTATCTATCTATCTATCTATCTATCTATCTATCTATCTATCTATCTATCTATCTATCTATCTATCCATCTATCCATCCATCTATCCATCTATCCATCTATCTATACCTCCTCCTAGTGACTGCAGAATGAAGTACAGGGACAGCAGCCTCCTGAATTAGACCCTCTCGGCTGAACTGCATCAGCAACAAGAGCAGGCCGACCCTCCTTGAACGAACGGTAGCGGGATGATCCTCGCTGACATTTTATCCATATCCTACTTTCGACGGAGCGCGCTGGAATGTAAGAAAAGTCCGACCCTGTTATATAAGTGATGGGGGGGGGGCATCGGGAGATGGGGGGGGGGCATCGCTCACCGTGCGTTGGCCCTTTTCTCGGGTCACGGTGTCCCTCGACGTGGGACCGCGCGCTCTGCGCGCTCTGCGCGCTCTGCGCTCTGCGCGCCAGGTTTCCGTCAGGCCGCAGATGCCTGAGGCGAAACCGCTGGACGCGGATCAACGCGGAGATAGCGGAATTATTCCTCTCGAGTCTCGGCAGGAGTCGCTCCGACCTGCGACCTACTTGAGCCTTGAGCGTCGTCCCGGCAAACTCCAACTAGCAGTCCCAGTGATCCCCGCCGTATAAACGAACCCCACCCCCCCTTTATATGATTTATATGACTATATCGAAAGACAGTGGATCAACATGGGCGTAATTCATGAATATATTTCAGTTCATTTCTGCAAGAGTGACAGACGATCTTATATGTAGTTTAATACACAAACTGCTGTGAATGTAAGGCCATTTTATCGCTATGCTCAGAAAAGATAGAAGCATTGGGGAATTGTTAGACTGTTGTTTTGTTGAGCTTTTGTGGATTCGGTGCTCAAATATCTCAGCTCGCAAAAGTAGATAGCTTGTTTAAAACAAACAGTCAGCCTACACTATGTAGAGAAAATATTATGTGAAATATCTAAAAATCCCATGCATATGCAGCTCATCCTGGGTGTCTGTAGCACACACACAGGCTCTACAGAATTAAGCATATACAGTATGTTTGTGCAGAACCCAGCTGAGTGACTGACTGAGGTCTCACCACATTGTGAAATAACACAATGGGGACAATATTCTGTTCCAGGTTTTAATCTTGTAAATGGAATCTGCTTCAGAGACTGATCACCTGATTCCTGTAATGAGCTCTGATGGTCAATTCATAACTGTGATTGCAAGATTCAATTTCATGTTTTGACTGAGTGGAGGGTTGTTTTAATTGGCCAACAGTCTGGAAAGTGCACACAGGCACACATTGTTAATGCACGCACTTCTAGTTCTTCCAAATGCACACACACACCACCGCTACCTCACAAAGAACCCACAATGCATTGTTTGCATGTATTCACATTGAGCTATTTACCCAAGGTTACCATAGCTCCATGCCTTATCCTCTGCTGCTGTACACTGCACAGCAGAGATAGTTTAATTAAAGAAAAACATTATTTTAGGGCAGCTGCACTCCTAGCAATGAGGAATGCCCTGATTTCAGTGTTTCCTCAGGAGAGAAAGACGGCACGTTGCCTACATTGGCTTCTGCTTACCCTCTAGCCTATATGGCCCATTTTCTCCCAATAGCTTTTAATGGTGCGATTGTAAAACATCTTGTCACATAAGGGAGTTACAATGATGTTTTACAGCCCACAGTTTTCAAAGATGAGCCATAATGTTGCCCCTCCCATAAATTTCAAAACAGGCTCAATGTGTGCAAAGAGTTGCATAACACCAAGGACAATTATTTTCAATGCACACTTAAAGATGGACAATATGTGTACTGATGTGGATCATAAAGTGTGCACTTAAAGACAAGGTCGCAGATGTATACATAGATAAATGCTGTGCACATACGCCTGAACAAACTTGCAGGATGACTAACAGCACACACACATGCACAAAAACTGATGAATTTTATATGTTGCAGAAAAGAGAGATACTGTCTAGACTTAAGTAATATCTGGGCCATCTTTGAGCAAAAGAGAATGCTGTATCTTCTGGAAAGACATGTAAGCAGATAGATAAATACACGGGGGGGGGGGGGGTAGACAGACAGACAAGGTCAGTGGCCTGTTTGGAAAATGGGAAGGAACTGAGCCACCCCAGATCACTCCAGATCATTCAAACATTGGTGTTTGAATGTTTATCTGTTGGCCAGGTGAAGCCCTGTCGACCCGTTGATGTCTGAGGCCAGCGCTGAAGGCGGGCCTTTTAAACAGGATTTTTTTTTCCTAATCAACACAATTGTAACCCTCGCAGAACAAAGGCACGAATATCCATTTCCAAGGAAAAGGGTGAGTGCCCTCTCCATGCCCCCCTCACCCTCCGCGCCCCTTGGTGTACTGTACTCGTTACCCTGGTAACCCCATGGGCAGAATGCAGATCAGGGGACCAACGACGCAGCCCCTTGTCTCTCCTCACAATTCACCCTGATGATGACTAACACTTTTGTTCATGGAGAGGGCAGGTGGGACCTACAATACGCTTCAAATCATTGCCCACCGGAGATCTCCCCTTTACTCTCCCTCTCTCATCCCCCCATACCTGTCCTTCTTTTTTCTTTTTCATCTTTTTAACACATTCCCTCTCTCTGTAACCCAATCCTTTTTTTTAAATTTCATCCATTTTTGTCTTTTTCACCCCCCCCCCTTCTTTTTTTATCCATCCTCCCACTTGGGGATGACATCAAGTCCCACAAAGCTCACTCACAGCAGATGTGGCAATGCTTTGCAAGAGGTCAGTGTTATCTAAACAGACCCATTGGGCTATTTGCTATAGCACCCTCCATCAGGCAGGAAGCTCTGAGGAATCAGCCCATCACTTCAATCAGCCACGACAGCATACAATGAATTTATAATGGCCAGAGTGGGGCGAGGAATGAAATCAGATGAAAACCAAGAGAGAGAGACAGAGACAGAGAGAAAGAGGGGGACAAAGAGGGGGAGGGGTTGGGGAGGACAAGAGAGCAAAAGATGGAGAGTAAGAGAGGGCGAAGCAAAGAGCCGGAGGAGAGTTCAGTTGCTGTCTGTGTCAACCACCACTATGTGGGGGAGTGTGTTGTTTGTTTGTGGTCTGAAACAAACAAGTGATTGTTGGAAGTGAGGAGATGAACTGTGACTGTGTTTGACGGTAAACTGTACAGTATATGTGTGTGAGATGTTACATCCATTCATGTGTGCTGTACATGCTTGCCTGTATACAAAGTTTTTATTTTACCAAGTGCACAAATGTACATACGGTAAAACCTATGTGCAGCGGTTCACATGCATGCGTTTCTGTGTGCACTCATTTGTATTCATTGGCCTGTGCGCAAAGAGAAGAAGTAATCTTATCGCTGTTCAGAGGGTAAGTACATGTGACAGTAGATATATACAAACTCTTGATCAATATCTTTATAGATTGTCAGATAATGACTCTTCAGGCAGATGCGGACAATTGCTTCAATGTGTATGTTTTCCTGGCTTGTGTGCAGACAGCTTGGCCAAGGGCCACCATCCACAATTCATGGCCCAAGAGCTGAGCGTGGTCCAGTCTTAAGTTGGACTGACTGACTGCAGCCCCCCCCCCCCCCCCCCCACTCCCCAGCACGGCCTCTGCCCTTTGACCACATCAGCCGGAGCAGTCAGACTCATCTCTCAGTCTTTTCTTATCACCTGGAATCAAACATTAAAAGAGGGAGGAAGCCAGAGTGACTCATATAGTCAGAGAAATATGGGCACAGAAGGGGGAGAGGGAGAGATAGAGACAGTGAGAAACAGAGAGGAGAATTAAAAAGAAAAACAGTAACTCAAAATTCAATGTTGTAAAGTGAAAATGAGAAGAAGGGACACAACCTCGGAGTACTGGTATGAAATATATAATTTAAGGTGGAAAAAAGGTCAGTTGGGATAAAGCAGGAAAAAAGAGAAAGAGCCAAAGATGTCGCCTCATGCTATAAGCTCTCGCTTCCCATCTCTCCAAGTTTGGCGTCTAAAACGAGGTGGGGCGGAGTTCAGCTGTAAGCAAACAGGCTACTTTACGAGTACCATTCTGCAATTACCTGTTACCTTTACTGTCGTGGTTTTAAGACCAGCCTGGCCTTGGAGTTACCTAGATACACCTGGAGGAGAGCGATAAAAGGAGCTGGGGGTATTTAGTAACACAGGGTGGGAATGAGCTCCTATCTGAGTGGCCACAGTATGCACCCAAAACTCCATCTGTCCGTCTGCTGTGCCATGACCACTGGCGCCCACACACACACACACACATCCTGCCTATCTGTCTGCCTGCCTGAATGTCTGTATATCTACCTGTCTCCAATAAAGCCAAGTTGTCTCAGTAGTTTCATCAGCTAAGACTATATATGTTGCTTGGCCAACCTCTCCTTCATGTACACACACTCAGCTCAAGATTTCAGGCAGGTGATTTGCTGATAGTGATGGGTAGGAAAATATTTGATGTCCCCAGCTTGGCCATTTAACATTCTCACCCCGTGCTCTGACCTTAAAGATTGTGCATGCATGCATACAGCGTGCGTCAGTGTGTGTGTGTGTGTGTGTGTGAGTGTGAGTGTGAGTGTGAGAGTATGTGTGTGTGTGTGTATATGTGTGCATTTTGAATTCATGTGGATCAGCACAGTGCATTGCTGTATGTTTGTTCACTTAGCTTTTAGCCCCAGTTAGTGGCTCATACCCCCACAACCCCAATTCAGACACACAAAAATACACACACATTGACACACACCTTCCTATTAGAGGGACATATCAGAGCCCATTTAACCTCCACCTTCTCCCTGACCTCTAGCTCCATCCCCTGGGAGAGTGGGTCAGCAAGGTGAAAGTGTATGTGAGTGTGTGACAGGATGGGGGGCTGCTCCCCTGTCTGACTGTGGGCAAACACTGATGGTCAAACACAAGGCCTCCTCCACCCCTTGTATCTGTCCTCCTTTTCTTTGCCTCTCTGTCATCCTCCTCCTCCCCAACAGTGTTTCGTGTTGCCCCAGCTAATTGTCAACAACGTGCAAGGTGGACTTGGGCTACAGCTTAAAAAAAAAAAATGACAATTGAGTTGTATCAACTCCGCTCTGATATAGCCATAAAAATAGTGGATTTTAAGTAGTTTTTGCGGGGATGGTATTTTACTGAAATCCATGACAACGTGCTCCTCTTCAGTGGTAGTGTTGTAAGTGCAATGTATTTTCTCCTCCATGCCATGCTTCTTCTCGTTGTTCCTCTCTACTGTATCTCTCCAGGGTACTCCTAGGACTCCACGGTGTTCCCTATTAATCTTCAACAGACCTACCGTCAAATTTACCATCTATCCAAATCTGCCCAGCGCACCAGCTTCCAGCACAGGCATGCAACAATTTCCATTCTCAAAAAAGTAACTGACTTTATATAAAGATGTGGTCCCTCTCTGGGATCTCGGACTGTGTCAGTGCTTTACTGGAAAATACAGGCATATTGCTCAAATTTCCATTGTGTACACTTCCAACATAATACTTTCCTTTAAATCTCTTACCTCCCACAATCAAGTTAGGTTTTTTTTTTTTTTTTTTCACTAGTGGGTGATCATCAGAGCCAAGTGTTTGTGCTGTGGAGTTAGTTTTCAGTCCAGATTGGGTGAATTTCAAATCAGGGGAAAATATTTGCTGCTGCAAAGAAAAGTGGTCTAAGTTAGAGCAGCACAGAGAACACTGTCTTTAGAGGTCTTTTTTTTTCCACACTCCTCCATCCTGTGTTCTTCAGCAGACAGGGTCTTCTACTGAAAGGGAACAATAGGGTTCTTAATCAGCAGACCTTTCCCCCTTGGCAGTTCCTGGGTCAACTGATGGCCCACACTGCTTTGTGGCAAGTGAACGGCATAAAATATATGTTTATGAAAAGAAGAATTAATCACAGTGGGTATCTTTGGATAAAGTCATATTTGTTTTTTATACCCTTTCTCCAGCTCTGTCTAGGAGGGCTTTCATGTGGCTGTAATTACCATATTTCATTAGCGTGTGGAGTGTCACCGCTGGAGCATCAAAGCGGTCGGTTCTTCGCATGTGCGGCAACCACTGCCAGGGAAGTACACAACTATCTGTTTTTTTCCCAGAATAAATTCGCCTGCGCCTGTTTTTGAGTGCACTCTCTCCCTCAAGCTGCTGTCGATATCAAAGAGAACCCATTCCGCATGTGAAGTGCCCCTTGTGCAGAATAATAAAGCAGTGCATCATGGCAAAAAACTGTGAAACACAACACTCTTACCACCATCCTTCAGTGCACACACAAGGACACACACGCACATATACACATGGAGACACAAGCACACATGGTATTCCTCTCTCCTTTGTACCTACTTTACTCTCCTTGGTAGACATTCACTCCTTCCACCTCTGCACTCAAAAACAAACTATTTTGCCTCACTGTATGTTGAAATATAGAGCCAGCAGTGCAACATATCTGCCTTTACTACTTTACTACTCACTTTACAACTACTTTACTTAAATTAGAATATGGATGCGGTTATCATTAGCTACAGTACATAGATTTAATATAGTCATAACCTTAAGAGATAAAGCTGGCATTATTTTAATTTTTTTTTATTATCAATAAGTCCTGTTTACAAAAAGATTAAAAACTAATGATAAATGTATTAAGGGATTGTAAATGCAGTCACTGAAGTGTTACCTTATAAACAACACTGGCCATGTACTGTGGATGGGTATGGCCTTTTTAAAATGGGTTTCATTAGTTTCTGGATGGCATTGGAGTTTTATGGCAGGGAATTATATGCTAGACTGTAGCAACAAAAACATCACTTGCTTGTACAATAATTAACAGAAATGATTTGTTGATTTTGGTGTTGTTCAGGGGATTTACACAAATGAGAAATAGTTTCTTTTAGTTATCAAGAAGAGGCTCATTTACATTGTGAATGTAAAGGAATCATAATCTAAACTCCGTGGTGTAATCTGACCCTTTTATTCTCTTTATTATTAACAGAGCTTTGATATACCTTCACAAGACACTGTTCTGCCTCGGAGACTTGCACCTGACTCGTGTCGAGGCACCACAAGGCCACAAGGCTCAATCCTGCAGCTCAAAGCCACGTATCTTCAAGGGGACTCGGACAATGGGAGAAAATAATGTCTCAACCAGCACAAACATAGATAGGCTGCGAGTTAGCAGAGCTCACCAAACAGCACTGTTTTGCCTCCACTATCAGCCACATTATCTAAAGGGAAAAGAGCTATCTGCCCCAGGGCTAAACACACTTATGTTTTACCAGAGCTTTATGGCTGGCCTCAGCTAGACAGAGAATCAAAGCTCTTTGTGAAATACGGGATAACATTCACCACACAGGACATGGTTAGGGTAGACAGACGTTCCCTGCAACACATAATTATAGATCCAGTGTTGAAAAAAAGAGGCTTTTTGTAAACATCTTTTAGCGGCAACCAGACAGAACCACTGCTCCATAGGTGGCTTTCAGGGGTGCACATGTGTTGCCACAATAGATCAGATTAACTAAGAGACAGCAATGCATTACTCTTAATATGAAAGTCATCTGATGTGTTAGCTGTGTGATAACAAACTCCTCTGTGTTATTGCTGTGATCAGTGTGTGTGCTGCAGCTCAACAATCAAAGCAACACACACTTGAAATGCTCTTAACACCTCCAGCTGCCTGAGATCGATGTTCACCTTGGCTCCGGTGACTTTCACTCTCTGTGGGGTATTGATCAAAGATGAGGCTACAGCACTGAAATGTGAAAACACTGCAACACTTGTGTGTCTTTGTGCCATGGTGCATTTCTTCTTTTTTCAGCATTTTTTTTCTAAGGAAAAAAACCGTCCAAGACCTTGGGGGGATATTAACAAATGTTCACTTATCTTGCTCCTGTTTCTTCCTCCCCATCTTATTAAATGACTCGTCCTCAAACTCTCTAATACTACAGTTTAATTCTTAATCCTTTTACCAGAGGTTATTTTTAACAACTTCCTGGTCCCCCTTCAGTCAAGTCAATGGGTCTGAAGCCTGATCCATTGCAGGCTTCCTTCAGGCCCAGTAAGCCTTAACCTTGGAGCCGACCCCCCCTCCTCCCCAAGAGGCCCAGGCCAACAGGGAAGGAGATGGAAGGGGTGGGGGCAGGCCAGGGGGTGCTGGAGGTGTATGGAGAAACCAAGGACCTGCCACATTATATGCTTTAACATGACTGGCAAATCCACCACGGTTAAACAAACTTAACCTTCATTTGTGAAACGGTGCAAATCAAAGGGCAAAAAACGACTTGTGCAAGTAATTACCACCAGGGGAGAGCAACAGGGCAAACGAAGGATGGAGGGAAGAGAGGTGGGAGGGAAGGGTAGGATGAGGTGGCGGCGGTGGGGATGTGGGGGTAGGGTGGTCGGTTTCAGGGACAGCCAGCCGTTAACAGGTATGAATGGAAGGAAATGGGAATCATTTAAGGTGAGGGGCATTTTTAATGAGTTTGCTCAGAAATTGATTTTCCACTGTAATCTTTTATTTATATGCGGCTGGCGGCGTGTCCCTGGTAGAGTGAGGGTCAGCTCTCAGAGCGCCCTGTCAAGGCCCCCACTCCCTCAAACAACACCCCAAAGCCCAGGGAAAATGGTATTCTAGCTAAGGCAAATATTGTCCTGTCTTGGCTTAAGGGGCGAAAAAGCTGTTTGTTCTAAAAAACTTGCTCTCACCCTGTTTTTTTCGTCATTTAAGTGGAGACTGTTTAAGAGGTGAAGACTCTCCTGAAAGATAAGTGTAAAGCTAAAATTTGCTCTGTAATTATTAATACTGTTCAATTAGTTTTGATTAGAAGCATTAAAGTACAAAATCTCAAGAGCTTTAGGCAGCATCTTGCCATTGCCACCCCAAAGTGATATCAAAATTAAACTTACTTAACTTTAAAAAGATAACCTACATATTTGCCTGATTAATTCAATAAATGTTTTCAGGCTGTGAAATGTGTTTTATTTATGGAGTTTACTATATTTAAACTATGATATTCATTCATTACATATTTATTATGTAAAACTGTTAGTCATTATCTGTACTGTATATCACAGCTACACAATTATTAATCAGTTTTTAAGCCTTAAACCTTAATCTACAGTATTTAGAATTAATTGATTAAAAAAAAGATTGGTAAATTTAAATCACTTACACAAACAGAAATGGATAAAAAATACTCTTAATCATAAAAGTGATTAAACATGCTTAAGTGTTTTTATTATGAGTTACCTGTCATACGATGGGGCATTAGATAAATTAAATTCTTGTTTTGAAATAGCTCAGAAATGTGAACAGATTTGTCATAAAAATCAATGTTAGACATAATTTCACCTTTCTTGTAAATGCAAAACAATTTTAAATCAGGTTTTTGCTTTCTAAATTCATATCTTAAATGCGTAAATGCGTGTGATAAACATTGCAAAAAATGTGGCACAGCTCTTGTTCGTTTAGGAGAAATCTGTACATCTAGAGATTCTTTAACATTTGGAAATATACTTTTGTCTATATACTTTTAGTAGTTATTATCGCTGAATTATGAGGACTTCTAAGCTTGAACCAGGATAATAGGTCCAGTTTTTATTGGCTTAAAATGCTCTGTTAAATATTTAAAGGATGAATTATCACTTGATCTTTTATTCTGAATTTTTTGGTTTAAACATGCTTATATAAACAGTCTAAATCCAAATATAATATCCAAAGAGCTGTGCTTACCTGTCTCTGTGCATGTCTCTAGGATCTGGTTACAGGGCCTTCAAACAGTCTGCAGTTCGGGTTGTCTCTGTAATTATTATGTGACTCTAGCACCATTTAGTGGTTGAAGTGCTAACTGCAGCAGTGCAGTGTGGCAATCTAGGAACTGTGTGTTTTAGAATTACAAGAGAAAACTTATATTTAAATGGTACAAATGATGAGAGGGACACAATAATCATACATGATAATTGATAATCAAACAGACTGATTTATTCTGCTCAACCAGAATATTTTGCTTTTGGTCATTGAGCAGTTCAACTGGAGCACCTCAGGGTCAAGTGTCCTGCAGAATAGCAGTTAGATGATACTTGTTAAAAGATTGGAAGCACTCATCTTTCTTTTCCTGACAAAACCTGAGCTGTGACTGCTTCCCTATCTCTCAGCTATTTGTACAACCTGGAGACTATGTAGTCAGAGTTGAAAATATGTTTATTACGGTTGTTGGCAACAGGACTGGAGGAGAAATTAAAATTCGTTTTAAGTTATATTACATAGAATTTACGCCAATTTTAAAGTTCAGTATTATCTGTTCTTGGTTTTGACATTCGTTCCGTAAATAGTTGCAGACAGAGCCCTTACTATGTAGTTACAGTTCATTAATTCGGTTGAAATGGTTCTTCGAGAAGTTTCAGTCTTGTGTCGATGCTCTCCATTGCTCTTATCCACCTTTTAATTACCAAAGGACTTGCCTTTAGCTTGTGCTCTTGCATCTTTGTGGAGACTGTAGTAAGTATAATCCAAATTTCGCCTTTTTCACAGTGACATTCGATCTTGCTTAGCAAAATGCAACAAAGCAACTTTAAAAAGAATTGTAAAAAGCCAGATACAGCATAGGGAAGTATTGCAGTTGGCCGCCCGCCCGTATTTTATTCACTGTTAAGATTCAGGCCCAAAACCATCTTTTCTTGAGCCAATGTTCACATTGTCAGAATGTTGTGATTGTAGACTTTAATCAACCTGTGGCAACTCATTTTAATAGCAATACATGCACAGTTCTTTGCAGAGTATTAGGCCTTGTTTTAGTGAATTATTGTCCTTTATATTGTCCTTTAACTAGGTAGGAACTTTAATCATCATGACCTCCTCAACTTTTCATACACATGCATCCCATCACACCATCTTTATTGTTTGTTTCTCCAAATTATTGCTGAAGCCTGATGATTTCAATTATTTGGTGCATTACCCTGCTTTACATTACACAGAGTGACTCTCAGTCCTATCTGGGAGCCATCTAAGGCAACCCAGTTGCTGGTGGTACAAGCACAGGGTAAATGTTTCCCCATCTCTGTTTTCTTAGTTTTAGCCAGCAGATGGCAGATTGATATTACCTGTTGCAAAACTATCCCACTTCTACACATATGATCAACTAAAATGTTAATATGCAAGTTATATTTTGAGTATATAATTTATAGCTATTTACTCTACATTAGAGTTGATTATCTCCCTTTTTTAACAATTACAAATCATTGTAGCTTTGTAGATTATATATACAGTTTATAATCTGCCCATTTGAAATGTGCACCCGTTACTAAACGCTGGCACATTTATCCCTCAGTTCATGAACATGTATCGGGTCTGTCAAATAATAAATAAATGAATAAATTGATGCCACATGCTGTACTTCATCCAGAGAGTTGCCTGTAATTACTCTGTATTAAATTAAATTGTCTTGGTTTTCACAAATAATAAGAATCTACATAGAACACACACAGTGGGAATCTGTTTCCCTGCACTGCTGGCTCTATTTGTAAAACTGCCACTGATTTATTTTATTTTTCTGCCAGGATTTGGCTATTAGCTTCAACCCAAATGATATGTCCTCTGGAAAGAAAGAAGTCTTGCACACCTTAGTAGTTTCCGGAGTTTATTTTTTCATTTTTCATCAAAAGGCAAGAAAATATACTCTTTTCTTCCAGAAATAATAAATATACAATATTTCTTTATGAACAAAATGCACAATTTACAAAAGTAGCAACTGAGTGCTCCACTTCCTCCACAGTACTGTTTGACTGTATGCATTCAACTAATTTATCACAGTTATAGCTGTTATTAGTATGTTCTATTCTCATTATTAATATCAGTTTTATTTTTCTATACAGCATTACAGTTTTTATTAGGTAGAAGATTCCCCCACACAAACTCTTCAAAATTACAGGTCTTCATTGTGCTATGTGTTTCTTATTCTATCATAATACTTTCATGAGGTTGAAGACTCCACCCTTAATGGTCCAGACGGCCCATTCATTGCTTGTGGCTGACAGCTTATTCCACACATTTTGAGACTTGGCATTTGGAGACAGGCTGAGGCTGGGCCCTCCCTGTGGTGGGGGCTGCCAGCAGGATTGTCCGACCTCAGGATGTCATGTCTTGACTAAAATATTCCTCCATCTCTTGTCTGCATATGCTGATGGTAATTCCTTGTTTATCAGGTACATTCCACTGCTCTGTTATGGACGCAGTAGTGTCTGAGTGTTTGTCTGTGAGATAACGCTGCCTTGCGGTCAGGAGGTAAACAGCATGTGTGATAACATCCAGGCTAACAGACAAGGCAGTGTGAGTATGCTGTGGACTAAGGCCGGCTGGGCTGAGCTGGGACCAGGCACAGTAGAGGGAGGGCCGGGGTGTGGCTCCGTGGCATAGATCTCCATCAGTCTGTGCTGTTCTTGATGGGTCAAAGGAGGCTCCACTGTCACGTAGCCATTGATTATCCTCACATTAGGTGGTGGGCTTGTGCTGGAGAAAAGAGGACACAGAAAATAAGGGTTTAGCTTCCAACACATTGAAATATTTGATTTTTAAAATCTACAGTTGACAGCAACAATTTTGATAACAGATCAACTGATTTTATATTGTGATTTTGAGAAAAACCTACAAAAACTTCACTGGTTCCAGCTTCTTAAATGTTTATATTTGCTAGTTTCCTTTGTCTTTGTACACTGAATACCTATGAGTTATGTTCTATTGGTTGTACAAAAGCAATAGAATAGAATTTTAAGATGCTGCCTTGGGCTCTGGGAACTAATGATGGACATTTTTCACTATATTGGCATCTGATAAGGAAATCATCAGTATGAGTGCAGTGGTGCTATTGTTAATTTTTTTTTTACAGTGTAACTTCAATTTATTGTGGTTCTGTAAATGAAAAACCATTACAGTGGTATCTGAAATGCTCTTGTTATCATTCTGTAATGGTCCTTGATGACCTATAATGACCTAATGAACTGAACTATATTCAAAAAAGAGTTGCCAGATATATGCCTGTCACATTTTGTATTCTGACATAGGTATAATTGTCATTCTCTTCTTCTCACTTACAAAAATCTTATTTTAGATTAAATACCTTTAAAGCAAGTTTCTTCTAAAAAAATTATCAATACCATAAGTTACTCTAGAGAGTCGAAAATCACTACAGTCAGCTGGTGATAACAGATATCTCACCCATCCCCGATGCGAACCCACAGGTCACTGAAGAGGCGAGGTCTCCCATGGCCACGATGAGCTTTTCGCGGCCGTTTGTGTCGTCCAAACTCCTCCAGCTGGCTCAGGCTGTCGGGGAGCAGCATGTGAGGCAGCTCCTCATCTCCAAGTCCAGGGATGTATTCTGGATCCTCCAGCTCCATCTCAGGTGGACTTGTCTGCCAACCGGTGGGAGAGGCCGTGCTGGTGTCGGTGCTCTCCTCACTGGACCCTGCTACAGGCTCTTCAGCTGCTTTATTCCTGGAGCTGGGGAAAGACAGAATAGAGAGGACATGAAATCAGTTTCTACTCATTAAAAGCCCACTTGTGATGTTTTTTGGCCATATAAATTGTAGGTGTGTTTAAAAGTTATCACCGAAACCTTTGACATATATATGACAAATGAAGATCTTTGTGTTTCTCAGGTCTGTTTCACTTTTCCCATACTTCAAACCTGCTGCCACTGGTTTCTGACCTCTCTATTGCTCTCCACCTAGAACCTCTGACTTCACTTAAGGACAGGAACACCACATAGGATGCTTTGCTCTGTAAATGCTGTACCAGCAGGCAACATCAGAGGAAGCTGTAACTGTTGTGACTGTACTGCTGCATCATAACTGACAACTGTTGAAAGCAGACCACCCGGAATCACCAGTCTCGCCTCGAAAACCTTTGCTCATAATTTCTCTGCTTTTGTTCTTTTCCTCTCATTATGTCTCTCATTTGATTGTGTGCTGCAAGGTGAAACATCATTAGGAGCCTTCTATACATATGTACACTCAAGTATGCAGCGGAAAGTAAAAATACAGTAACAAGATTTCCTGTCATGACGTCAAACTTTCAAATTACTTAACATGATATGATGGACTGTTTTAGTCCACTGCTTGCTCATAATTAGCATAATTAGTCTCTCCAGTCATCATAAATTTGATGGTCTGCACTTCTACTACAGGCCTCAGTAACCCACATCCAGGTCTCGATGGCTTGGTTAGGGTGATGATAGCGCCAGGCCTGTGGTCAAGCTACTGTGGAGCCAAACCCAGCACCAGTCTGCTCTGTCAGTCAGTCATATAATCACTCTTTAAGACCTTTTGCCAGTTGGGTCGAAACACTCCAGGTCTGAGGCTAAACGCTTTCATAAACACCTCTCATGCAGCCATCTTGTGGTGTTCTCCCTCGTCTGTCACATCACCTTGTATCAGGGAGCTAAAAATGTGTGCGTGCATGCATGCACCCATTATATGTGTGGTCGTGTGGTTGTGAGTGTGCACGTGCAAGTGCAGCATATGCAAGTGTTTTGTGACCACAGAAAGTCAGTCCACTTGTCGACTTTTAAACCAGAGCCACTAGCTGAAGCCCTCAACTCTGCGCACACGGCAGAGGGAGATAGGGAGGTTATGTTTACAGCTGTAATTAGCAGTGAGAAACCTGTAGAAGCCCCGGCTGGATGGAGGGTTAGGGATGTTTTTACTGTTCTTAAAAAGATTCCCCTTGTTGTGCCTTCTTTTTCCGTTTTCACCCTGACTCAGGTGGCTGTTGTTACTATTTTATAGGCCCATGGATCAACTCCCTAGGTGAGAGGGGAGCTGCTCTGTGCCAGAGGGTACAAACACACAGTGTGATATAAAGAGGGAATGTAGAGGGTTTTTGTGAAGAAATACTTCAGGATAAAAGCCAAGCCTCAGTGTTAGGTGTACGAGTTTGCAGCCCTGCTCCTTGGCATTGTCTCACCCTGACACTCAACCTGCATTTACTTATGTAGGTGCGTGTTTGTGTTGACCATTGTATCAGTGGCTGCTGAGAACAGACAGAACCCCCACTGGCAGCTTGCCATTGGCAGGCAGGAGAGCTGGAGGAAGGTGAGGGAATGATGGGCTATCAAAGGATTCCTGCATAGCTTAGCTTTATTTCTTACAAAGAGCAATTTGGAAAGAATCTGTCACAGTTCATATTAACATAACAGCATCAGTCTGACACTAATACATAATCACACTTTCCTTGTCTTTTTCCATTCATTATCTTGTCAGGTTAGAAGACTCTTGTGGTTTAGTTTCAATGTGTAACCTGCGACCGATTACCTGAACAAAACTGGAACCATCAGATACTTATAATTTGAATTACAGTGGAGTTATTTAGCATTTGAAATAAAATAACATGTATGATATTTTTCAAAAATGGATTTTTTGTTATTTCTTTGTAACCACAGTACTTTAATAAAATTACATTCTCTGTCATCCGTTACAGTACACTCTACTCACTCTGTGACTGGCTCTTGGTGGTCGGAGGGCATGTGGACGATCTCGTAGCCCTCCTGCCTGAGGATATCCAGCACGCTGTGGTTCCCCAGAAAGTGACCTAAGAGTGGGCAAAACAAAGACTGAATACAAAGGTAGGTCATGACAGATTTAAGAGAAGGAAGAACAAGTTGAGGCCAGTTTTTGCTGGGCTCAGATTTTGTCTTTCTGAGTATTTACAGTCTGGATTGTGTTTCATAGAAAAATATTTTGATGCTAAAAACAGCAACTTAATATCCCCCAGTCTTTTTAGGTAGAGGTGTGGCTCTAGGTATGACAATGGTCCAGTCTGAGATATCTCAACAACTTTTGGATGCATTGCCATGAAATTTGAAAAGCACAGATGTTCAAAGTCCCCTTGGAATGAAATCCCAATGACTTTAGTCATCCCCTGACTTTTTCTCTTTTTCCACCATGTGGTTGACTCTTGTGGTTTTTAGTGAAATATTTCAACAACTACATGGATTGCCGTAAAATTTGGTTCACACATTGTTGTTCACTGTAATTGTAATAACTTTGGTGATTGCTTAACATATTTTTCTTTTCTTCGCATTATTCTAACACAAAAAAACACATCTCTTAACATTTTCATGCTTACTTTCATTGTTGGAAAATGGCATGACGGAACCCCAGATAGACTCAAAGAATATTTCTTTGGACATGAGGTCATCAGTACGGGAAATGCTCAGCAATCAGTGGACCTCCCCCCACCAACGAGGATATTTTTCCACCCAAGGTGTAGCAAAACTTATAGACTGTGGCAGTGACATTACTGCTGTAGACAGAAGAAAGAAACAGGGTTGTGGAGGATGTGTAAGACATAGACTGTTCAAATGCAAGTTCATTCTTCATCTACAAGACCCTCTTGCTGCTCTGTAATGATCCCATATTGTCGGCACTCGACCTCCTGTCTTCCCTTCACCCCTCTGTCCCTTTCCTTCATCTTTTATATGATTCCATCATCTTAACATCAAACATGCAGGCCATGGCCCCACACTGATGAAAGCTGTTTTCCGTTTTGTTTTTTTTCTTACTCCCATCAGACAATAATCCCGCGCATCACTCAGCCCAGCAATAAACTGTAATGTACCCTGACATCACACCAAGCTGCATGCACACGCACACACATACACACACACGCTCTAAAAAAAGAACTCATATTTGTGGTCACACATATACTTATACCTGCACATCCAAAATCTGCACGCACGCAGGAATTCAAACGCTCACAAACCTCAGCTTTCTCCTGTGGCTTATTAACAACACGTTGACAATATTAGAGGCCTCTTGTTTGCTTTTTGTCAGGGCCCTCTGCTCCCACTCAGCTTCTCACCCGCTGCCAATTTTATCATCATAATGTTCCTGATCATTCCTGAAAGTCAAAGAAAAAGGCACGCGGTGTTACACTTTCTTGGCAACTGGGTTCAAAGGCAATGCCGGGACAGGCTGCGGATTGAGAGGAGGCCTCTAACAACAGTGTCGGCAAGATCAGATGGGATTATGGAGAGGGGAGAGTGTGAGGTTTTGACTGGATAAAAGAGGGTGTATGTATTTCTGTGTGTGTATGTTTTCGTTTTTTCCGTATTTATGCAGACTAAATATTCTCAAAAAGGGCCAAAGTGAGGATATATTTCTTGACCTTGTTTCTTTAAGAGCTTTTTCAAGTTGATCGCCATGTAGAAAAAGGCACCCACAGGCAGAAGAGTTTAAATTAAAACCTTTAAGGTGAAAAATAACTACAAAATGAAGAAAAAAAGTGCTCTATGGATGGAAATATTTCTACAATTATGCGACAGAGTAAGAGGAGAGATGAGTCGTAATAGCTGTGGTGATCTCTTCACTTTTTTATTTAGCCCCATCATCATCAACTAAAAATCTTTACTGCTAAAATCTATAGACTCAAACAAAGTCCCATTATATAAATACCTGCACACTTAATTCCAGGATTAATTCTTCTTCTCTGATATTCTTCTCTCTTTTTTCATCCCTCTCTCCTAAAAAGTGTCTGGGGCCAAAGTCAGCTCATTCGGTGACTGCATGCTGACAGAAACAACCGCTGTCATATCTGTCTCAAGCAGCTATTTCATTAATTTCTGGGGGCCAGGGTCAGAGAGGAACACCTCCTGTGAGTTTGTCGGGTGTGAGGTCAAGCCGACTGTCGGATGTGCTGACTTGATTTCCTCTGCTGTGCTGCAGAATAAAACACACATACACACACACGCTCTAAAAAAAGAACTCATATTTGTGGTCACACATATACTTATACCTGCACATCCAAAATCTGCACGCACGCAGGAATTCAAACGCTCACAAACCTCAGCTTTCTCCTGTGGCTTATTAACAACACGTTGACAATATTAGAGGCCTCTTGTTTGCTTTTTGTCAGGGCCCTCTGCTCCCACTCAGCTTCTCACCCGCTGCCAATTTTATCATCATAATGTTCCTGATCATTCCTGAAAGTCAAAGAAAAAGGCACGCGGTGTTACACTTTCTTGGCAACTGGGTTCAAAGGCAATGCCGGGACAGGCTGCGGATTGAGAGGAGGCCTCTAACAACAGTGTCGGCAAGATCAGATGGGATTATGGAGAGGGGAGAGTGTGAGGTTTTGACTGGATAAAAGAGGGTGTATGTATTTCTGTGTGTGTATGTTTTCGTTTTTTCCGTATTTATGCAGACTAAATATTCTCAAAAAGGGCCAAAGTGAGGATATATTTCTTGACCTTGTTTCTTTAAGAGCTTTTTCAAGGTGATCGCCATGTAGAAAAAGGCACCCACAGGCAGAAGAGTTTAAATTAAAACCTTTAAGGTGAAAAATAACTACAAAATGAAGAAAAAAAGTGCTCTATGGATGGAAATATTTCTACAATTATGCGACAGATTGCCAGGAAATTTTGTACAGACATTCATGGCAGTGCTGGGATAGGCTGCAGAGTAAGAGGAGAGATGAGTCGTAATAGCTGTGGTGATCTCTTCACTTTTTTATTTAGCCCCATCATCATCAACTAAAAATCTTTACTGCTAAAATCTATAGACTCAAACAAAGTCCCATTATATAAATACCTGCACACTTAATTCCAGGATTAATTCTTCTTCTCTGATATTCTTCTCTCTTTTTTCATCCCTCTCTCCTAAAAAGTGTCTGGGGCCAAAGTCAGCTCATTCGGTGACTGCATGCTGACAGAAACAACCGCTGTCATATCTGTCTCAAGCAGCTATTTCATTAATTTCTGGGGGCCAGGGTCAGAGAGGAACACCTCCTGTGAGTTTGTCGGGTGTGAGGTCAAGCCGACTGTCGGATGTGCTGACTTGATTTCCTCTGCTGTGCTGCAGAATAAAACACACATACACACATGTGTGCGTGTGCGTGTGCGTGTTTGTTTGTATGATGAAATTCCAGTTTTCCTTCGCAGCCAGCAGACAACCACATGGTTTTCATTTCTGAGACACACCTGCTGTAAATTCTCTAAGTCTTTTATCAGCTGAGTATTCTTTTCAGCATAAACTATGTTTGTTGTTTCGAGCATCCATTAAACATGAACCCACACTTTGAACAACCTACTGTACATTTGTCTTCAACACAAGACTAAAAATGCAATGAATATACTACAGACTAACATACATTTTTGCACACGCCCAGCCTCACACACACATGAACCAGCCGTTAGTTTCAACACCACCCATCTCAAAGTTTGGTAAGTTCCAATTTAAATTGAGGGCATGCATGGCTTTCTATGACTTGAACCAAATTTGTCAAACAAACAAAATTGTTTTTCTGAGTTCCTCAAAATCTGGTACTTTGGTAAAATTTCATTCACTTGCTTTTCATCTGACAACAGTGGCATGTGTATTGTTTATTTCTTTGGATTTATGTGGTTCATCCCTTTGTATGTGGGTGAGTGACTGGATACAGAAATAATCGGGGGGGGGGGGGCTGGGCTAGAGTGTTTGTTTATGGAATATCCAGACAGTAAACAGTGTGGTTCTTCTGAAGCAGAAACAGGCCCAACAAACAGCTACATTAACCAAGATGTAATGAGAGGTCATCTAACTCCTAATCACTCCTCTGCTGCATGTAGTGCTTGTAGGCTGGTGGCACTGGTAGTACACTGTAAAATATGCTGCTGCTGAGTTTAAAATTCTTATTTATAGTACTTAGAGCAGTAATCTATCACCATTTTACTACGAATGTACAAATGTCTCTCAAATGTTGGTAGGTGATTCCAGAGCAACATCCTCTGGCACAGAGGAACTGATGAGGACTTAAATCAAAGGTTTATCTAAAATGATGAGAAAAAGAACAATTGGTCTCATCATTAACAAAGCAAAATATAACAGACAAACATACACCCTGTCCAAATACCATATTAGATATTAATTATATAATAAATTAACTATATTCTGTTTTTCTCTTTATAAGAGAATGATAGAAAATAAACACCATGACCTTGGAATGCCACTACCAATTAAGCTTATTATAGAGAAAGCAAAGTGTTATTGCAATGATTTAATACTTATTGTTTATTTTCCAAGGTCCTCTTAGAGCTATATCACCACCATCTGCAAATTGTTTTTATGTTTTGCAGCTGTGAGCAGCCCCTCTTTTTCCATGATTAACGTTTTTATGGTTATGTTCATGCACTCAGAGCTCTTGGTTAAGGGTTAGGAAAAGATCATGGTCTTGGTTAAATACTGAAAAAGTCAAAAGTGACTCGAAGCGTGAGACGGGATGTGTTTACTTACTTATTAAATTTTATTTGAGAGAGTTTGTTGCCTAAACCTAACAACGTGCTGAACTCAAAATGTTAACCCTGATCTCAAGTGTCAAAGTCCCACCATCCCAACCATACCTCAACAATCTCCTTACAGCGTCATCACTTCCATCTCTGGAAAAAAGTATGCCACTTCTCATTGAACATAACCCAGGCAGCGATTAAGTTTTCCTCAAAATATGTTGGGCCAATTTCTAGGACGCAGGGTTGATCGGGCGGTGGGACACTAATTCAACCGTACACTCAAAATTCAAGCATTTCAAGGTATGCGTACTGACTTTTTTGAGTGTACTTAATTATTATTTTCCAATGTAAACTACATACACAAAATCTGATTACAATTAATTTGGAGAATTAATTTTACAGCGTCGATCATTGTCATCGTTTACATCACATTGTTTTATCTACCAAATGATCTATGGCTCAGGCTAAGGCCAAGACAGAAGCAACATAAATTGTGGTCTTGTGGCTTCAAACCACATACAACCACTTTCACATATTACCCAACAATTTCTTTTTTCTTCCTAGTCTACTGTCATCAGATATTCCTTAAATATTTTCTTTCCTCACAAAAAAAAAAAAACCCAATAAGTTAAATCATGAAGGAGGAGAGACGGTGACTTTTTGCAGTGTGTACACGACTGTACAGGGTGTTTCCCCTCCTGTGGCTCCTGAGAGCAGACTTAATGACCCAGTCACTCCTCTGTTTAATAGCCTTTCCATCCCTAATTTCCACTTACAGCGGCTACTTAATGTACTCCACTTCTCCCTCTGTCTGTCTATGTTTACTGTTGCCACCTCTTGTCTTTGGCTTATCCTTTTATCTGTCTAACTTTCAAGCCTTAATCATGTCTTCCTAAACCATCATAGGCTGTCTGGGTGCCACTGGGCTTCTGTCTTCCATCCTCCACTTATTTGTCTTTCTGTTTGTGAATTTTTCCTCTCTTCCTTCTCAGTGAAAGTTTGTGTCTGAATGCATTAGTGCATTAGTTGGTCACAAAAAGAAGTGTTGCAGCATGTCTCTCTGGTTGCCACCCAGACTCGACTCCAGCCATGTCAGCACCTCCTCTCTCCCACCATGCCTTGGCCTGTACTCCTCCTTCTATCTTTCCAGCCCTTTTCCCCTCGTTCCATTTCAAGCTCAGGCTCTCAGTCCCCCCCTTTCTGTCTCCTTCCTCTATATATCCATCTTTCTTTCCTTTCCATTTTTACTTCCCCCAGACAACCTTCAAAATTCAAAGAGAAGCTGGTAGTGGAACAGGAAGAGAGAGGAAAATGGAAACATAGCAAGCAGCTTGGCATGAGAGGCTGATCCAAAAATGAAAAAAAAAAGCACCGTAGGAAGAGAATTATGCTATTTTTCAGTTTTGTACAAACAGATGTGTTTGCAATTACACTGTGTAAACAATAGGTGAACTGATATGCACCAGTGATTTAAAAAAAATCCCACATGGCTTGCAAGCAGACCACCTCATGTGAAAACTGCACAAACACCAAAAAGGAAGAGAAAATACAAGAAGGAGGAGATAGTAAAAGGGCAATCTAATAGGGAAAAGAAGTTGGAGGAAGGAAACAGGGAGGGATGGATGGATAGATAGATAGATAGATAGATAGATAGATAGATAGATAGATAGATAGATAGATAGATAGATAGATAGATAGATAGATAGATAGATAGATAAACAGATAGACAGACAGATAGACAGACAGATAGACAGACAGATAGACAGACAGATAGATAGACAGATAGACAGACAGATAGACAGATAAATGTTGAGCACAGATTGAGGGAGTGACTGGACGTGCAGAAAGAGAGTGAGGATAGACAGACCACATGACCAGAGGGTGAGACTGATTACATTGACATACAATCTCCAACCAGCCGGAATGCATGCTGGGTACTGTTGCTAGCTCATGGACCAAACAAACACAAGCTGTTGCCTCCGAGGCATTTGAACAGCAGATGAAAGAGAGATGCAGAAATGAGGGATTCAGAGAAGGTACAGTGATGAGAGAAACCCAATGAACAGAGAGGAAAAATAAAAGTCTAACCCACTACTTTATACTTGACAAAGGCGTGGTCCTCTTTGGATTTATTTTTTGGAAACCTGTTCCAAACTGAGAGGATAGGGAAAATCCCTCTCACTGCCATGTGTTTGTGAATGTGTGTGAATAATTGTGGAGCTGTCAAATGGGTGACACGGAAAAACTAACGTGTCTGGTGTTGGACCACCAGGAGCCATTAGCGCAGAGCCATCAACTTCGGACCTGCTTAGCGTTGATTCTCCATGTCTCTGAACTCTGCTGTGGAGATGAACAACATTCTTCCGAAAGACATTTCCTCATTTGGTGTTGGTGATGGAGAGCACTGGCTAACATGTTAGTCCAAAATCTCATAAAATGAGTGCAAGTTTCCAGAGTTAGCATGCACAGCTATCTAGCTTAATACCCTACAGCAGTAACGTAGCATTATTTCCAAAATAAGGACCATGCTATTTTCTAATTACATTGTTTTTCGAGGTTACGGGTTAGGCCAAAAAAAGGAACCTTTTTGAGTTTGAACTATTCATCCCATTAGAGCCAAGATGCCAATATATCAGAGTGTAAAGTAATAATAAAACTCTGTCCTTCCCTTTAGATGTTTACCTTTTTTCAGTTTGTGAATATCTGACTTTTTTCCTGAAACATGCAGCTTTAGCCTCAGATTTTTAGCATCATACTATGTAATTAGCCATCAATTGTAGATTTAAAATGTTTTTACAGGCTTTGGTTTTTAAAACAAATTAATTTGTCATCTGCTAATGTGCCACCCAGTGTGTTTTTTCTGCTATCATTTGTGTCATGTGTATTCACAGTACATATGTCATAGGGTTAAGTCTCTTTCTGATTTATCCATTGTAGCACTACCGTTCTTTCCGCAAATAACATATGACTAATGCAGCAAAGATTTTAATAAGCCATGCATCCCTGCGCCTTGCTGTGCATTTCCATTTACAGTTTTACACTACTGGGATCCCGCTATAAATCACACAGCAGCCTTTGGATTAACAGTGGAGTCGGAGGAACAACTACCCATAGCGCTGCAGACATAGTTGAACCATTGCCTTGAAACAGCACCACTTTCACTTTATGTGTAAATCTAAAAAGACAGGATGGTAAATTCCTTTTCTCGGCCAAGCTCTGGCTTTGTAGAAAATGAATAATGACAATCTGGAGTCTTTTCCCCTCAGCCTCCCTCGTCTCTCATCTTTCCTCATCTCCATTATGACTTCACCTCCTATGCATGTGGTACGACGTCTGTCTGGCTCCCTGCATCACACTGAGGTGATATGAGTGACAACTGTTGATGGGGCTACTAATGTCCAGGTTTCTAGTTGATGTTCTGGTCAAATACAGAGATCAAGAGAGTTAGTGGGGATCGTATCCAGAGGCTGACTGCTACATGCGGTGGGCCTGACACCGGTCCATGTCAGACAGGGTGGAGGGAGGGCTCAGTGGTTTTAGAGTTAGAAACTTTGAGGTGAGTCTGTATTTTTAAATATTTAGACTATGTGAGCTTACTGCTGCAGTCTGCAAAGCTCTCCTGGTGGGCCAAAAAGAAAGTGAAGAAAGTGGGCGAGGTGAGGAAAAAACATAGAAGCCGCCGAGAGGGAGGGAGGAAATAGTGGTGGAATAGGAATACAAAGGCGCAAAGAAATAGAGCCAGGAAGGGAGGTGAGCTGAGCCCTACAGTGATGCTAACAACATTAAGTGAAAATTGCCCTCATTGTTTGTTTTTTATTCCTGTCAGCTGTGGTCTTCATCATCCCTCCCTGCGGGGGACAAGAGGAGTATAGGGAGCAGCCGGTCAGCTAGTGGAGAAAGACTCCTTTCTTATGGACCCACAGACATAGCGAGCAACATAGCGAACAAGCCATGGCATCCTCACAGAGCTCTGTCTCATGGCGGCCTCTGTCTCTCTCATCTCATCCTTGCATCATCAGTTCATTTCCTCTCCTCCACCCTTCAGTTGAAGTTGCAGTTGAGAAGGAAGCTCATTGAATCATCATGTCAGCATGTAGAAAGTAATCACGGATTTCCTTGCCATTCGTTTAAAGGAGCACGTACAGTGTATCTGTGCATATGTCAATGTGGTGGTTGTCTGTTGCTGGCATACATGACACAGACTTGCTGCTAACAGGCATGAACTCCGGTATGTGATGTAGCTTATAGTATGTGCGTGCCTGTGTGTATATCCAAGTGTACAAGAGTATGTCCTTGAGTGTGTTTCTGTGTCTGAAGAAACCATAGTTTCACAGCAGTTGTTTCTCAGGACCCAGATCCCAGCTGGTTTTCATTTTTGCAGTTTAATCAGGACTTGATTTACACCTGGGACAACAGGTGAATGCAATTAACTACCAAGAAGGGAAAGCAGAGCAAGCACGAAGTGAACCTTTGTATTCTTGTATTCTCCGGTCTACATACTTTCTGCTGTGTGCATTTTGGCCATTTTTGTAGCTCGAAAGATCAAAGCATGCGAGACCAAAGCATTCATGTGTTTATGAAATGTAGCATTAAGCTTATTGGCTCTAAATAGACTATGAGTTTCATTTGCTAATGAAGTGTGTAATCTTTGAACAAGCTAATAAGCTGTATTGATTTAATTAGAGCAAGGAATCCAACCAGCGTAGCGAGGGGGTTACCATGACACGATTTCCACACAAACACACAAAGTTCCATTCTTGAATATTTACAAGACAACATAACCTTACATGGGTATCACATTAGTGCTTATTCTGTTGCTACAGTAGTTGAAAGGTATGTCAGCTTTGCTCATATGCAGCAGAAACAAATTGGGCTATGAAAAACATCTCTCTACCATTATAAAAGAAAACACAGTTATGTTAGAAAGAAATGGCATGTATGCACCTAAACCACAAGGGAAAACGTACATTTATTAATTGCAATACACTAATTATGGCGTTTTATTTAGAAACAATTTTGTTGAAAAAAAAAAAAACACCAAGTAAAACCAAGGGATCTGATGCTTTATATTTTTCTTAAATGTGGTGTGAATTTGCATTAAAAACAGCACAGTGTATATGCATTATGTTCATAATCCAAGGGATTTGGATGTAGAGTTTTGGTGTACAATACGTGGATCAGCCACAGAAAACTGAATGTTTCTTTGCGTGACATTTAATATAATATAATGTTAGACCTAGTTTTTTTTTCGGATTTCAAATACTTGTGCACAATAAAATGCATTCTTCTTGTTCCGAGATAGCGCAATGTGCTGAAAAATTTTAAAGAGTAGACAACAAATTGTATAGATAATTGTTTCACGTGATGTAAACATACTGTATAAGTAGACATACTAATGTCGCTTTACAACAGAAGAACTTTTTAAGAGGCAAAAAAATTTAGAAACACATACTCCTATGTCTTCTGTAACTTGGATGAACCTTTTCTACTTTTGTGTATGAAAAACAGATAAATGTAAATCCCCTGGAAGTTTGAGTGGTACTTAGAACAGAAACACCAAAGCAAGACTATAACTGTGTGTGTGAGTGAGAGTTTTCACCCTAATTGACAGTGAGGCAGGATGGAAGAGGCCCTATTGGACCAAAACGCTATGCAGTCACACACACACACACACACACACACACACACACACACACACACACACACACACACTATCACTCTTCAGCAAACAACGCTGGCCTCCGTGCCAAACCAGGCGCCTGTTAAAAATAAATTTAAATGTGTTCTAAGCCCAAACTGTCACTTGGAAAGCACTAATAATATCTCTTTATCTCTCCCTCACTATCTGTCTTCTCCGCCCAGCAGAAGACAACACATGACGCACATACATAAAATAAAACGTTCCTGCTCTACAGCATGTGAAGAAGAAGACAGCACGAAGCAGAAGAGACCCAGTGAGACAGCACCAGTTGGAAAGGACCGCTTTAAACAAAGAGTCTAGCAAGCAAGAGAGAAAGACGGGTAGAAAGACGGACCCGGAGCTAAAGACAGACTGGAATGCAGGCAGAGGGAGACAGACAGACGGACAGGGAAAGGGCTGAGAAAGGCAGATATGCACAAAGAGAGGAAGAGTCGCAGAGACAAAGTGACATGCACGCCAGGCAGGCTCTCCCTCAGTCATCACTTCAACACCACAACACCACAAACGACTGCAAAACACATGGCCCTGCTCTGCCTGCACAATGGGCTATTATAGGCCCGCGCGGCAGAACGTACACACAAAAGTCAACTCTCAGCAAACACATCCAAAGTGGCTCAGACTTCAAAACAAACAATAGTACATGTGTATTTCTGACAGCAACTGCTCTTTCGGGGGATAAATATCTGCTGATCATATCACATTGTGTCGCAAATATACACAAACACACGTGTAATTGTGTACGTGTGTGAAGTAGTGTCTAGGCCGTGGCAGCGTCAGGAAATTCCATGGGATGTTTTCAATAAGAACAGGCAGCGGCTGCCAGAGAACTGGCAAATGAAAACCTGCTGAAGCACACCACCGAACTCCAACAACGCGCTGCCTACCCTCGCAGCGCTGCCCCCCGTCCTCGGCACGAATGATAACTCTGCATTTACCATAAAATAAGAAATAAAAAAATGGCAGCGTGTTAATCTGTTTGTGTGTGATTGGGAGAGGGGGTCGACAGAGAAATTATTAATTTTGATGAGGGAGTGATTGGGGGGGAGAAAAAAAGCAGATTGAGGATTTTTATCTGTTTACAGTAGGAGCAGAACAAGTGTCCAGTGTGTCTGCCAGCATGCTTTTGCCTTTACTGCTATCATCTGGGGTTGCCGTATCATTCTGTCCGAGCGGAAATTGGGATGCATTCACTTAGCCATGCGAAGTTAGCTACGTCATGCCGTAGTGGGGGTTTCTGATTGGTCCCCATTACATAATACTGATAGCATAGTGATCAGCGGTGACCACAGAGGACATCAGGAGCGGCATGAGAGATTGTGACTAGACGGAGGGGAAAGACGATGGAAAAACTGAGCGGAAATTTTCGATAAATATTCATTTATTGACACATTTACTCACTTCAGCCAAAAAGAAATAACTTGACACTTTCCCCCTGTTTACAGCCTTTCCACTACGCTAGCCCGCTGGCTGTAGCTTTGTATTTAAAAGACAGACATGAGAATGGTATCATTCTTCTCATCAAACTCTCAGCCGGAAAATGAGAAATGATCCTATTTCACAAAATGTCAGACCATTCATTTAAATCTGCCTTTTTTTTTTTTTTTTTGGTTCCATGGATGCAGGAAGAAACAAGCTAACGGACACAACCCCATCACCTCGTATAGTTGTTTTGGCTAACATGCTAGCAAACAGTCGGCTTACGCATCCAGCCAAACGAGAAACGGTTATTTGATGTCATGTCTCTGGCAACTGATGTTTTCTCATCAACTATTATTCTCAACCATCTCCCATAAGAATAATGCAGAATATCATTAGCAGATATATTTTTAGCTGCTAACTTTCTTCGTCAGCTGACCGCTAGCTTTGTCCATTTTTGGTCTGTTGCTATGTTTGTAGCATACGTTGGGTTTTTAAAACAATCACTGCGTTCTGCTGCGTGAAAGAAGTGATGAGGGCAGCGAGACTGAACTGTGCTCTAAATATTTGGGCCTAAAAGTATTATCCATAATAAGGGGCAAGTGACCGCTAGCAGCCCCCTTCACAATACATGTAGTCATTTGGCACCATTGAAAAAAAATATGCTGAGTAGGGAAGTTTACTGATAAATTGTAGACTTACAGTAATGTAACCTCAGTGCATAAGAATTCAAAATATATTCTGAATTACTTTACTGAAATATGACCATTGACTAAGCTGCTGCTTAGTCTGGGGTCCTGGCCCAACAGCAGGCTCCACTGAGAGGGTAATTTTGCTCAGTGTCTTCACCTTGAATTATTTAATTATGTCTGCTGGATTATTATTAATTATGTCTGCTGGATTATTATTAATTATGTCTGCTTTTACCTCTGTCATTTGTATTAATAACCTGTTGGTGAAAGTGCAGAAAACAGCCTTGTTGCAACACGTGTGTGCGTGCAGACGTGGGCTGGATGGAAGACAAGGGGGAAGAGAAAAAGAAAAGAAGCTGCTTTAGCAAGGACAAAGGCATATATTTTGTGCATAAAAGTACTTGTGCTACAGGAAGGTGTAGGTGTGCACTGAGAGGAAAGGGGGAGGCTGGGAAGTAAGGTGCTGAGCTGAGCAGAGATGGATTTCCTGCCTGAACCACTTTATACACACGTCGTATAGTTTAATTACCCTGTGAAAAAAAACCTCCTGGATCGGACTACGACATTGGTAACTCTAGAGGGCCTTGACCTGAGTGCTGCCCCGACTCTTTCCCGACAGTCCTGTTTTCCTTCTGTGCTCTGGACAGGGTTTGGGAGGGGGGGGTCCAAGGCAAAGGCAGCCAGAGGGGCCATTAATATTTATCTTTTCGTATGGAATGTGCATGCAACCTGATGAACACAAAAACAGCCACCTGACACAGACATAAAAGGACACAGAAACACAGGATTATAGTAGCAGAGAGCTCATGGGCCTTGCAGACACAGCGCCAGGTTTCAAAACTCCCCCAAGTTCTATGTTATGATTATTCCATTTTTTTTTCATGAGAATCAGCCACATGCTACGAGAACACCGTCTGCAGTTACACACGTCATGTTAATGTGATTTTTGAGATCTGACCATAAAGATTGGATTTTATGTGATCATATTGTTATACGCCCACGTTTGGCCTGAAAATGGCTTTAATACATCTCCCTAGGCTGTATTTATTTTAAAATATGTCTGGATAATCTTAACCTTCACACCTCCTGTCCTTTTTATTTCTCTTCATTACTCAACGTATGCATTGTATTTAGAACATAACTACAAGCAGAACTCACTTCAACAAATCATTCCAGAGCTGCTCCCTACATATCAGAAAAGAGCACTGTGAGTTCAGTCAGATTTCTGGGGATCCAGGCTGTCACTTAATGCATCCTGGCATCACTGGATGATAAAATTTCATGGCTGGTTACGGCCAACGGGAAACTGGCACCAGCATGGACAGTTACAGGACCGTAAAGACATGAACAGCGTCCTAAATACAAACATACGAGAGAAGAGAAAGGACGCCTTGTGATTACAAGATGGGAGAGACTTTATTAATCCTGATTTATTAATCCTTTCACATCTTGTTTTTGGTAAATCTGCATCTAGAGATGTGTATAGCACTTATCAAACAGACACAACAGTCGGGAGTCTTTCATCTGAGTCACAGTTAAAGTCTAACCAGTGAAGTGCAGCTCCCCTCCCTTACGTCTATGCCTTTACAGCTGTATAGAGACTAATGGGAGGGGACATGATAAGTGTGGTAGACAGCTGTTAAGCTGGATTTACTATCACTATAAGAGTACAGAAGGTGTAAATTTGTGCCAGGGAAATGTGGTGGAAAAGATTTACTAAATTACCTCTATTCTGAACAGATCGGCAATTAATTTGTTACAGATTATACCAGTGTTGCCATTAAATTTGAACCCTGAATTTATGGAGCAGATACTACACCATGACTAGAGTTTCACTGAGTTTCCTCTTTGATTTCCTTAGGAGTATGTTTAATGACTTCTCCTTGCTTGTTTTTACAAATCTCTCTAAAAATCTGCATTATTTGATCAATAATATTCTGTAATAGTTTAATGCAGGCCTAGCAGTTTTTAAATTCTCTTAACATACTGCAATTAATGAGTATATCTATTTTACCAGTGCTACTTTTTGATTTCTTTCTTGAGCTTCAGAGTTCTCCTTGTATGAACCTAGAAGGCAGCTCCAGTAACTAGGTGTATAATTAGATGCTGCTGTGGTAAATCAGGCACTAATTACATACAGATTGCGATCTCAAAATTGAATGAACGTCCAGCACAAATTCCCCCTTCTCTTTCATCTGTCTAAATGTGGCTCTAATTGACTGCTGTCTACTTTGCTGTCCAAAGGCCTTTACTGAGACTTCTGTGTGTACTGTACTCGTGTGACTGAGTGTGCACGTTTCTGCACATTATAAAGTACTCACATAAATGTGCACAAGAACTATATGTATGTTTTAGCATGAAGCCAAGTAACTGCATGTTTTTATGCACGCAGCAGGCTTTAACTGTAATGGCTCTTATCAGTTCACAGTAGCTGTCAGTTCTCTCTCACACAACGATGCAGCCTGTAGGTGACCTGACACACATGTTCACCTTCCATCTATCCAGGCCGGGTTGGACACATGGGAGAGTTAACGCACAGCTGCTTTACTGAAGGGCAAACACTTAAAGGAGGCCAACCTGGAAAACATGAGGCTACATTAGAACAGAATTTGATGGTAAAATGTGATTAGGCTCAGCACATCCCTGTTGGTTCACTTCAATTTCCCAAATGATGCAAATTCACAAGACAATGCGGTTAGAAGTGAAGGATGGGGGGGTTACACTGTTGCATGCCATCATATCACTATCCATTCCAAGTAAAAACACTTGTTAGGAACTATTGGTCATCTGCTTAATGTCAGCTGACAGAGTCTGAGACTCGGTCGCATACACAGTCGCACGTTTATCCACACCAGATTTCTTGGCTGAACACAATCATTTTCTCAACACTGCCCTTCCACACATTCAACAGTTACTGTATAAATATTCACATTCAGGAACAGCCCAGTAAAACAACCTATGTTAGCAGGGGAATTTAGACATACACACATAACAAGTGTTACGTTCAGTTGGGAAAACTGTTTTCATTTTCTTAACTCACCTCAAGATGCTGTCCTGTAAATAATCAAATATAACACAATGTGATCATTTTAACACCTCTAAAAAGTTATCCTCTGCATTTTCAGTATGTTTTTGACAGAAGCCAAAACATTTTTTTCCTTGCCAGTCTTATATCGTATTGCCTTAGCAAAAATCAGTCATATCATATCATCCATTATTCAACTTGTAATAAAAAACCTGGCTGTTTTCTCACTCCCTAGCTAGTTTCCACCTGGACTCCTCAATGCCTTTTTTAGCCTAAGGAGTTGGACTTGGTCCGTTGGCTTTCTGATGTTTCCATTATTTCTACTGTTTAGTAAACAGGGCATGTAACAGGAGAAGGACGTATCATCAGGCCTCATTTCTTCATCTTTGTACACTCAAGTGAAACATTGGTATCATTACTCATATTCATAGCTCCATAACAGTTATATTACATGTGCTAACTTCTAGTGTTCAGACACAAACACATGGATGGAGCAACAGTGGCCTTGTCCAAACAGCCCAAAGAGCAGTGGGAGCAAAAAAAATGCTCAGAGGAAGGAACCAGGCATTCAGCATTAATCATACACTGGGGCGAACACACACTTGCCTGCACTCTCTCACACACACATATGCACCCTAGAGGCGGTACCACCCATTTTCAGATGCACAAACACAGACACGCAGTCATACAGTAAACAGATACACAGACACCCACCCACCACCTGTTTGCGGGCAAACACACTTACATATGTGCCTATGTTGATATACACACACGCACACTTCCCTCAGTACATACTACACCAGTCCGGAAACATTAGCCGCATTAGCCAGGAATGCTAATTGAAACAAACAGCTCATGGTTTCTTCATTTCTGAGGTGGGGTCTGGCTGTAATTGAAACTTCTGTGCATGTGTGTGCGTATACTTGCATAAACAGAGTTTGTTCACGCCAGAGATCTGGGAACCATTGTACACTATTATTGTCCTGCTTTTTCTCCAGTTTTCCTTTCAAACACAAAGGAGAGCAAATTGTTCACCATAAACACACATTAGTGCTGACAGAAGCCCTGTTCTAGACCAAAACGAACCTGATCTCCCTTTCCCTTCACAATTGCAAACACACACTCTTAACTCTAATCAGAATGTGTTTGGAACAACCTCATTTAATACAAAATAGAGATTCGGGTTAGAGTTGCTGCCATGATGGATTATCCCATTGGATAACCTGGATTTAGGCATCCCTTAACCAGCAGGTCAAAGGTCAGTTGATGTAGCCTTTCAAAGTGTCCCAGGGCAAAAAGCTGATACCTTTTCCTACACATCCCTCAAGCAGCATTTCAGACTCCCTTACCTGCACCAAAAGCAAAAAAGTACATCTGGTTAGGATTCCTCTGCAGCAGGGCGGACACACGGCGAGCCATTCGCTCATTGCGTTTGTAGATGAGCTCCCGGCGGAAGTAGCTGTCAATCTGCTGGGCCGTCATGCGGTCCTGAGCTGGCAGAGAACTGTTGATGAAATGAGGCAGCTGACAGAAAGAGAAAGATGGAGAGAGAGTTATAATTCAAAATCATTCATGGTGAAAATCCCTAGCAGAATAAATGTGAATTAACCACTTAATGCATCCATCACATGCTGAAAGAAAGAAGGAACATTAAAAAAAAACTGAGATGGAAAGAAAGGGGAACTGAGGGAAGGTGTTGGTGACTAACTGGGACATGAGTTTGCCCATGAGAGCGTGAGACCTGGCAACCAGGAGTGTTTGCGATGTGACAGCCTGACAGAAAATGACCAATGCAAAGTTCAGCTCAACCGGCTGTTTTTTTAAATGAGGAGGCATCAGTGAATAGGGGATAGCGAGGGACAAGTGTCAACACCACTTGTGTCTGTGTGTTGTGTACGTGTGTGCAGGGTGTTGTTTTGCTTTTTCCTGCACGACTGTGTGCACTGACGTGTTTATATACGTGAAGGCACGTGCATTTGTGCGCATACGAGTACAGTATATACCCAAGTGTAAGTGTGTGTTTAATTGCTGTGTGATTTATGAAGAGCCAGATGGTGCTGAGACAGGCCACACTGGCTCCTCTCCACTCTTGGCTGCTTCGGTGGATTCAGCAGGCTTTTAATCTGCGAGGATGAGCGGGGGCCAGCGGTGGGGTAGCAGGGGGCTGGCATCGAGGTCCTAGCTGTCCAATTCAGAATTGCACTGAAACACGTACACTTCTGTCGCTCTTTCTCTATCCTTAGATCTTTCACCTTCTCTCGGGGTATCCCTGCACTTCAATTTGATTTTTTGGCTCTTTCTCTGGATACATATGCAATAATATATAAAATATTGGAGGCAAAAATCCAAGTACACCAGCTGGCAACCATTACATCCGTTCCCCCTTTTCCTGATCCTGTAGCATGGTGTTTGCTGCCAATAATAAAGACTTCTTTCATAATTTAAGACTGTTTTTGCTATTGTGGTGGCGAAATTCTTCTCCATGTGTTGTATTCCCTTATTGGACTTTTTTTCTTATTTGGAAGTTGTAATCCATGACCTTCCTTTGCCCCACTAGTGACAGGACCTGAGGATGGCAATGCAGTCTCTTTGTCTTTGACCCATGATATCTAAATCGCCACTGGTCAGGTTACCATAGAATAGTCTATTCAACTACTGAAAACTGAAATACAATAATGTACTTTTACACTAGTTTTTCTTTCTGACAATCAAAATATATAGTATATAGATTTAATACCACCAATATTAACTCCATAATCCCATACTATTAAACAAATCTCCTCCAACTTGTAAAATCCATATTTCATCTCCCTAAAACCATATAATTCCATGATGATGATGATTTGAATTTATGTTAAATCTTTAGGGTTTGTAAAAACTCAAAATTATGTACAAAGGTTTTCAGAGTCGCATTAGTGCACCGACTACCTCCAGCTGGAGGGTTCTTCACTGCCTTTTACTCTTGGAGCAGTTAATATTTCTGTGGGATCGTTGCTTCTGTCTTGACTTTGGTTTCCCCCCTCACCTTCCAAAGTTGGGAAACATGGAATGATGGAGGGATTGGAGAAACAAAGTGACAGCATGTCTTTATGTCTCCATGTGTGTTTGCAGATGTGTTTAATGTTTTAGAGAGTGACGAGAACGCACACATGCATCCATACAGTCAATGTCTAAAATACAACAGTGGAACAGCTGCAAATGGCACATAAATCAGTGAGTGTGTGTACGTGTGTGGTAGCAGTGGGGATGGTTTAAGGGGGCAGGGGGATTATTTCCACTAGTGAACAAGGTGCTGCCCTCAAACATCTATCTAAATCTGTACCTGACTGATTTTCTCACACTCCCTAAACTGTTCTTCCTTCAGTCTGTTTCACATAATGGTCGAAAGGCTTTAATTCACAGCTACATTGATCTTTACATTGATCTTTACATTGATCTTTATTTCTTTCATATGCGATGTGCATTAAAGGGAATCTCCATAGATTTCGCACGTCAAAGTCTGTATCCATCTGATAAATTGCCTCAGGTGGTGTCAGATGAGGATTACTAGTTTGAAAATGAAAAAAATCTGGGTTTGAGGCGTTGGAAAGAAGTGAGTGTACCAGAAACTCCTCATCTCTGCTTAAAGCCGGTAACTCAAGGCCACATTAGCCTCAATATCAACCCAAACCCAACTCTCAGCGGTTGAGTTGCATTGTGACAGTTTTAAAGAAGTGCAATGCTCTTTTACGCATTCGCATTAGATGTGTGTGCAGCAGCATAAGGGTAATTTCCTTATGTTACTGGTCAGGTTGGTGGTTTTTAAATTCATGACCCGATTAAATCCAAATGGTTTAATGACATAAGTCACATTACTCAATTGTCTGCTTCTACATAGAGGAACCGAGAGGAAAAGGAAAACCACATTCACACAGATATCTGCAGCCGGAAGTTGTCTGTGTTTTTCAGGATGAATGACCGTGGTTCATCCAGACTAATGAACATCAGTCTGAATATGAGTGAATAAGTTACGGACTGGGAGAGGTGGAGGAGAAGTTCTTCAGCGTTGCTCTGATGAGTGAGGATAGCGTGAGTGTTTCATGATGAGAGAAAAAAAGCGTCGGGTCGGAGAGGGGTCAAGGTGGGAGTGTAGCGGTAAATGCCGATATGTTATCACAGGAAAGCCCATTAGCTGCTCTCTATCCCAATCTGCACAGGAAATGTGGAGTGACAGCAAGATATTTGCTCCCTTCCTCACCGCTGGTACCTCTCTGTACACACTTGCTCATACAATCTGTCCTGCCAGCAATTTTCTCTTCAATCCGCTTCCTTTTCGCTCTGAATGACTATTTGAAGTTCTTTTTTCTCTCCTTTTTTTCTTTTCTTATACTTTTCCTTATCATTCCCTTTTTTCTTTTATCTTTCCAATTTTTTGCTTTTCTTTACATTACATTAATAATTTACTTTACATTTTTTTTGTTTCATTTCTTTTTCCTTTCCTTTCTTTTGTTTTTGTTTTCTTAACCATTTCTTTTCTGTCTCTTTTTCCTTTCAATACATTTTTCTTTTCCTTTATTCTTTTTTCTTTTTAATTTTAAATTACTGCCTTTACCATTTTTCTTTTCTATTTATGTTATTTCTTCTCTTAACTTCGACTTTGTGTCCCTGATGGATTTGGGATCAGTTGAGTGTTGAATTGCATTAACCTGTCTTGCACCATTCTGCTGGATTGTGTTCTGGGGCCCATCATCGGCCTTTTTCTAATGTGATGAAGATTGAACTGGGAGAGCATCAGAGGTGTTGGAGGCCTCTGGATTAGGTCCTTTCAATCAAAAAACACCTGCTCTTTTACAGCCCTGAAAGTTCATTCCCTCCCCCTCTCTTGTGCTCTCTCTCTCTCTCTCTCTCTCTCACACACACACACACAGACACACACACATACAGACAAACCTGCTATAGATCACCAGGCTAGGGAAGAAGGCACCAGAGTCAGGCATCTGATTGCTCTAGCATGTGCTGGGGGATGTTAATACATGTTATTATGACATGAGGAGCAGGGGCAAACTGGTATGATTTAAAACGGTCATACAGGAGACAACTGCAACCACAACTGCAGGTGAAACTGTAGCTAACAAGCTCTTCATGACCTCCAGGGAGCAAGAGATGGATAGACACAGACAAAGAGAGAGACAGAGGGAGAAGGAAGGAAAAAGGGAAATATGTGTCTTATGTTAAGGCTTAACAAAAGAGCCATAGTGAGTGTCTGGACAGTAGACTGTGAACACATCTTACTGTGTAAAGGATGTGGAATCTCTGCAGTTGAGCGGTGAGTCGAGGTTACATGGTGTGTTAGGTTTAACGGGACTTAGGGATCAAAGAGAGACGTTGACACAGAATTATGAGGAGGACTTTCGGGTAAATCTGAATTCGAGTATCGAGATGGAGTGGGGGCTATTACGTGTGTGTGAGTGAGTGTGTGTGTGTGTGTGTGTGTGTGTGTGTGTGTGTGTGCGTGCGTGTGTGCGTGTGTGTGTGTGTGTGTGTGTGTGTGTTCTATATACTGAATGGCCTTTTGACAGTTAGCAGAGCTGGGTGTGAAGACGTATGAGCAGGCAATCACGGAAGGAGCAGAGGCTATGTTAAGAAACACAAAGTTAGGGGGGGTCAGATGGTGTATTTATGTCCAGAGCTATTTGAGTGTCAGACTATCAAGTAACTTGAGGTTGGGAGGGATTAATATGGCAATGCGCAGTTTTGTGGAACTTATGTGCAAGAATTAAAGTTTGAGGTGGCTATAGCATAACAGCAGAGAAACAGATATGAGGTGGTTGCCAGATCAGTTTGAAGGTCTGACAGATTTGGATGTTTGAACATTGTTACAGATGTTTTTGAACTGAAGCTGCAATAACTTCTGAGTGAATATTTTACTGTATTTGAAAAGTGAACATTCTTTTATTCAAGGAAACAAGAAAAAAATGACTAAAAATTTGCTGAGTGCCGTAATTGTAGTCTTTTCAAACTGACCAGGCATCAAAAACAACATTTTCCTTGGGTCATACTAAAACTCTGCCTTTGGTTGGCCCAACAAAGTGATGAATACAGACGAGAAAGCTCAATGTTATATGGTACACAGAGTTTTTCTAAATTTCTCCATATTTTTATCATTATATCAGATGAGATCACAGAATCATACATATTTTTGCTGTGACTTGGCAGAGACATTGCAAACTACAAGTTGGCCTCCTCCCAATGCTGGTCCATCTGACAGCATCAAAAACAAGTGTTTATGAATCCTTTATGAGTGAAAGTGAACCTGAACCCATTCATTTCCACTTGATACTGTAGATGGACTTTTTCTCTCCAGTTGGTGGAAAAAAGTTGAATGTGTGGGTGTGCAGAATGCATGTAGTGTGCAGAGGATTTGTTTGGTAAAATACTTCTAAATTAATCCAGGTGATGTTTTATTTCTCTAAAATTGAATAAAAACATCATTCTTCTCTTGCCTTGCCATTCATACAGATGTGCATATTGGTTGCATAAAGACAGTATGACCTTTTCAGCAGATTGTTTTTGGACCATGTAAAAACTTTTATTGGAGAAATGTAGGAGATAATGATAAAATGTTGTGGTTTTGGGGCAAGTTGCAATAATTTGGATTTTGGATTATACTTTGCAAAACTGAACTATATTTTAGACATTTCTTTGCCCTTGTTGGAAGTTAAAAGAGCCAGCAAGTCCCACATGCAATAGGCAGTCATCAAGCTGCACGGGCCACCCTGCTGTGTAGTGGGCAGACATACGAAGTTCAGAACGGTTTCATCTGAGAGAAAGATGAATAGGTAATAAATACATTTTTGTATCTGAAATTTAGATCAAAAATCTAAAGGAGACCAACCTGTGAGGTGTCATGGTTGAAGATGATGGAGCTGAGGTCACCACAGTTGTAGTGTGTAATGAGGTCCTCGGTGGTGTAGGAGCCCTGCAGGCTGCCTGCTCGAACACCCTCATGCTGCAGCAGTGTCTGGTTCAAAGCAAACAGGACCTGGGGGGAGAGAGAGACAAAGAGACAGGAGGGGTGCTGTTAGTTTCTCTATCCACAGACTCACCTTTCCTGTGCTCTGTGCTTAAGAGAAACTTGCCATGAAGAGAGAGAAATGTGCAAGTGTTTCTCTTTAAAAATATGATGTGACCTTAATATACAATGAAGCCATTTTGCTTATTTCTTTGCACCATTTTGATTTCTTTTAGGATATTTTCCTAAGCTTTCCATACAGGTAAAAGCAGACCACAAAAGCCATGGCAACACTGACTTTCTTCTGAACAAGGGAGAGAACAAGGCAAGCAGGAGAGAGGTAAAGAGAGAGAAAGAGAGAGAACTTTTCATAATAACCCCTCTTTCTCTTTCACCAGGACCAGGGCGCTGTAAATTTACAGCGCCCATTAAAATCAAAAGTAAACCCTCTTTAGAGAGAATTTATAGCTTGCAGCCACCAGCCAGCCCAATGACTCCACAGCTGTCCAAGACACCAGGGGTTAACCTCCCAGCTCCCACCCTCAACAATCCCACGCCACCTCTGACTGGCTTGGCAACTGGGACCAAGTTGTCAATCACTGTTAAGCTCTCTTACAGGAACCAGAGGTGTGTTTGAAGAGTTAAATTTGAGGGGTTTTTTTCTTCTTTTCTTTCTTTGTGCAAATCCAGCAGATTTCACACAGTTCTACATTGCACCCAATAAGACAGTTTTAGTTTACTTGATTAGAACAAGTGACTCAGCCCATCATATCTTCAAACCACACCAGACTGATCCACGTCTACGATCCTAATTACCAAAAAACCTGACTAGAGCTTCGGAAAATACTGCAGGGAGAACGTCAGCATCCTGGCCCAGATGATTTGTGCAGGAGCTTAAGGCCGATACAGCTGCACAACTGACTGAGGCCGATGTCAAAAGTCTGGGTCGTAATTCACGCAATTAAGTTATGTTTTCGCAATCATAAATGCCCATACCGTGCATATTGAATTCTTCAACTCCAGGTAACCTTTACGCTGGAATAATCACAACCAAGCTCTAAGCTGAACCTTGTGACTCTCTCTCTCTCCCTCTCTCAGAGGTCATTATGTTTGCTAACCAGTCTTGTGAGCTTTTTAGTGTGTTTTCTTTTTCATTGTCAACAAATAATGAGCTAATGGCATATGAGGCTCTCTCATTATCCCCCCCCTCTTGTCTTTATTTTTCTCTTCCCCTGCTCTTTCTCCACTTTCAGGCTCCATCCTCCTCTCCTTTCTCTTGCCAGCACCAGATCCCAAACCCTTCCTCCCACTGTACAACCAAGAACTGAGAACTGATTCTTTTGACATGTTTCATCCAGCACATTTTTTTTTTGCTATGCTCAGCGTCAAGCTGTCGCCCAGCCAGAGGTGCATAATCTAGGAATAGGTCTCAATCAAACATGCGATCATTTCAGTCCTGAAAAAATATGACTTTAATGCTTTTGTCAACTCATATCTCACAACCAGACTTCCCAGAGCCAGAAGCCCCCCTGCTGACTCACTAATGACTCTATACCTCATTCAGTTTCTAGACATGAGATTCTTTTATTGCTCCAAACTCCAGGTAATGTCGAGGTGTGATGCCAGGCCTGGAGAGGCTAATATCTGCCTGAATAAGTAGCTAGAGTTACTACTTCTGCTTCTGCAGATGCTGATTCTGTGCCAGTAAGTTGCCACCACCCCAAGTCCATGACCCACAGGGCTCTTTGCCATGTCTAAAGGGTTTTTCCAAGAGAAATAGCAGAGCAGGCCTTGGGTAGAGTTAGGGTCCAGGGCTGGCACAGCACACACACACCTCCTCTCCTTCGTTTCCTTAACATGGCAAACTGCACCAGACATGTTAGACAAGAGGGTGAGTGCATAAGAGGACGTAGGGTAAGAAGGGATGTGCGTGCGTGCGTGCGTGCGTGCGTGCGTGCGTGCGTGCGTGCGTGCGTTGCGTGTGTGCATGCGTGCGTGTGCATGTGTGTGTGTGTGTGTGTGTGTGTCTGTGTGTGTCTGTGTGTGAGTGTGTGTGCGTGCATGCGCATGCTTGGTTATGTTGTTAAGGGAGTTGTTATTTCAATATTGTCCGTCTCTGGGGGAAAGAACATCTCTGCAGCTGTAACCATGACGCCTGGGTTTGTGTTGGGCTGAATGAGTGAGCCTGTCAATCACTGAGGAAGAGGCAGAAGGGGAGAGCGAGGGAGAGAGAGGAAAAATGCAAACATTCCCTGTGTGTGTTCATAAGTGTAAATGTGTGTGTGCATGCAAGCATGTGTTGACTGACAGAGTGGGTGTTCTCATGCTGAAGTGGTCTGCTCAGTCTGACAGACTGGCTCTTTTGCAGCAAGGCCTTTTCAAAGTAACTAGCACTGACTCTGCTTACCACATAGTTTACTATTGCAGGTCTCTCTTCTCTCTTTTTTCCTGGTCTCATCCAATACATGCGTGAGAAACTCCCATTTTAATTAAATAAAAGCTTTATAAGAACAAAGCTGGAAAGAGCACAGCACACGGATGGTCTTGGAACCTGTGAACTGAGCAAAGCACTCCAAAAATTCATTAGCTAGCACTGGAAAGAAAACAGAAAGAAGGGGTCAGGCGGGACTGGGAGCAACAGCAGGAAAAAAAAAAAATTAATAAATCAGGCAGATCTTTTATACCTAAGAGTGAATAGTCATTTATCAACATGTGTGTGCCTTGAATTAATTGACCTTGAAGTGCATCAAATCCTGGCTGTTAGCTAGCAACAGTGTTAGGTTGTTTGAAGTTTTACATTGCTGAAAAATGTAATGAGTAGGTGCTGGTGACAAGGTGTTGGAACTGAGAAGGCTCAGTCTTGTTGATTACATCACTCCCCTGTTATTCCTCCTTAAAACTGAATTGGAGAATGTGAGTGATGGATGGGGCTAAGGGGCTTCAGGCTGTGATATAACGGAAGGAAGTGTCAAACTGTTGAGTCCAAGCACTGAACTCAGCAAATAGGAGAAAATCCAATACCCAGGACTATTTACTTGACAGCTAGGAGTCATTAAAAGAGATGGAAAGAAACCACAAATCATCAACAACAGCAGTTAATACACAGATCAAGAAAAACAAAACACATTCACATGCCCATCCCTTTAGCCTTTTTCTCACCCTCATGTCCAAATTCCCCAAGCTGACCTTTTAATTTCTCTATCCATTACTCACTTCTTATATTTCAGTTGTTGTGGAACATTGAGACGCTCTTCCACTTTTCCTGCAAACTGACAGAGAAAGTGTAGAGAAAGGACAAAGGAAGGGAGGAGTAATGGTATGAAGAAGAAAGAAAACAGTGTGAAAGTATGGTATAAGATAAATGAAGCCTTGGTCTCAATGAGAGGATGTGAGCATGTGCTGTACAGATGGAAGTGATTCTTCTGTTTTTGTGTGGTGGAGAGTTTGGGTTAGGTGTATGGGCACAGGCCTGGCATGGGAAAGGTCTGGGTCGAACCAGGCAGGTGAAAGAAACCCCGGTGGTGCCCGCCAGCCAGGCAGGAGAACGGAAAAGTTTTGTTCCTTCACCCATTTTCCTCTTTTTCCCTGCACTACTGCACTTCTCTCAGGTTGTCTATACATGCATTTTCCTGTGATTCTTTTAACTACTTGATTTTTTTCCTCGTGAACTGGCAAAGCAGCTACTGTGGTTTCAGTTTTCTTATTGGCATTTGCATCAGCAAACAAACGTCCATTAAATTTTCCGTTTCTTCTTTTAGCCTCACTCGCGTTATACTCAACACAAAATTATAGACAAATCATAGCATTTCTCATCATCACATTGGCTACCACAATATGAAAAAGATTGTTTTTCTGAACTGTTTGCCAACCTTTTTGGTTTGTGACACCTAAAAATGTAGCAAGGTCTACTTGCAATCCCTCATTTTCCCCTCTGAACTTCTCAGATTCTTTCATCAAAGCGGGAAGATAAAACTATCCAAAAAAAAAAAAAAAAAAAACAACAGATAAATGTAATGCAGTACAGAGTATTTTTCATCTTATTCTTTCTTATTTCAGTCCAGGCTCCCAGCTTGATTTTATTGCAAACAACAGGGTGTTTTACTGCTAAGAAGGCTGAATTTTTCATAGTTACTGAAACTATGGGGCAAGTAAAGTGCTGATATTGGGTTTTATCCTTGTTCTCTCTCTTCAAAACAAGCACACATGTAACAGAGAGCAGAGGGATGTGCTCCAATATTATCTTTTTGAGAGAAAGCAACAGGGTTTATTGAATGTCTGGTCTTAATTAAAAAAAAAGTAAAGAATAAATAAAAACTATCAATCACTGAAAACATGGTGCTGTGTTTATGGACCTATTAAAAAAAACCACTGCACTGATTTAGCCTTGAACTTCTATAATACTGTTTGACTCATGATGGATAGTGTTAGGGAAAAAGCTTTTAAATTTATACAGAAGAGCCAGAGATTTTGCCTTTTTCATTTCACCGATTCTTTCTTCCTTGTCAAAACCTGGCACCTACATTACCCACAGTGCACTTCCTAGGCATACAGTTCATTATTATATTGGATATTTGGGTGTGTTATGCTATTAGCGGCTAATGTAGCCTCTGACCTCAAGCAGAGATGCAGAGGGGGTCACAGAGGTCTGGGAAGTTTAATTCTAGCTCCACATTTTGAATTTTCGTTATTTTCGAATTTGTAGTCTTCACCCCAAAATGACACTGACTCAGGTGACATCACTTGAGGCAGTTTGTCAGGTTTTGTGCAGATCCCTCTGGAGCCACAAAAGACTATTCAGTTTTTTTTTTTACCAATCGACTTTGATGTTTAAAATCAGTGTAGTTCCTCTTTAATTATTTATCAGCAATCAGTTGATACTTAAAAGTTTTGTATCCCCTTTAATACAGAAGATACATCTAAAATTACATTTGAGCTCGCTCTCTCCCTTTCAGGGTGGTGTGTTCCCCTCAACTGCTCTCGTCTCCCTGAGAGCCGCTTATGTTTCATCGCCTCAGAAAGAGAAGAGAAGAGTTAGACCCCTGACCCAAGACGCGCACTGCTGGGTTTCTCTGGGCCAAGCCAGCTTTCCCCTTGGGCTCCGGCTACAAACGACATGAGGGGATTGGGTTCATGGCACCCTGGGTTGACCGAAGGGAAGGAGGTAGGGAGGTGAAATAACATCCAGGGCAACCCAAGAATAGGAGAAGTGCGATATCTCCTCCCGGTTCCTCGCCGAACAACCCCCAAAAAAGGGCGGATACGAATTTGTGCTAGAATACTTTCCCTTCATAGCCACGGTAGAGAAGCGTGAAAGAATTTGCGTCCATTTTCTTTTAACCTACACTATCTCAGTATGACTTCATGCTTTAATGTGCATGTAGGAGTGGTGGGGATATTTTAAAAGCCTGCCGTTGTCTAATCTTTTAGTCCCTGCTAGCCTTGAAATGCACCTTGAATACATTAGGGTGGAAAGATGGTGTCACAAAAGACCACATCAAAGTTGTCTGGACAGGCTCACATGATAGCTTCACTGTTGTCCCCTACAGTTTTATCAACAAGGGTCCTCAAGACTTTCTTTTTTTACTCCAAGGGAATCGTGTAACCTCTCAGGGGGGTTTAAAGGCAACATTCAGGCATAAAAATGCCTCTATTGTGACCTCCAACGTCAGAGCCTTGCCAAAATAGTTTTACAGCCCTTCGGCGCCTTTCATTTCATTTGCCCATTTGAAGGTAAGCAGCACTTTCAACTCATCACATCTGGCATGAGCAGCAGCAAGCTAGAACCCTACTTTCTTCCAAATCTTTATCCCTGTTAATACCCACAATACACTCACAAACACATACATGCACACTCAAAAACATATACAGCCACCCATAAGCACACACGCTAATAATTATGCACATCACATTGCTCTTTTAGAAAGGTACACAGACCACATTTGTAGAAAATGAAAGAAACAACATTTCAGATCATTTTCACTAAAGATGTGAAAAATGTTTGGAATATTCTTTCTTCTTTGTTTCTTCCTCTCTCTCTCTTCCCATTTCCTTTCTTTCTACTCTCATTCTCTCTCTCTCTCTCTCTCTCCCTCTCTTGCTCCCTCTCTCTCTCTCTGCTTCAGAAAGTCTCTCACTCTGCCTGGTCTACCTCCTGTCTCAGCCTAGGAAATCCAGGGATTACAAGAGGGACAATCCCAGTGGCAGAGGCCTGCTGCTCCCAGCTTCCACCGAAAAGCCTCCCATTCTTCCCCCTCCTTCATCCTTCCGTCCTGTCTTATTTCCTGTCTGAGGCCAGGGTTGAGGGTCTAACGATGGGAGATATCCCTCTCTTAGTTTGGTTTGGTAAAACCGTCTAAAATTCCACCCCTACTTTATTTTTCTTATCCTTCCTTTATCTCTCCCCATCCACTACCGTCTTCCTTTCGCTGCTGTCTCCTCTTCACTTGTTTGTCTTTTTCCCTTCAGTAAAACCAGACCTATAGGCACCCATAAAACACACACTGCATACACCCTTCTCTCCTATCTCCTCTCCTAATAAGAGTCTCCAATGAATCTGGGAGTGGATGTCACCCCAGGTCTCCCTACACTTGTCCACAAATAAACCCCGCTGTTTGACTTGGCAGTGCTGCCGAAGCGCCAGTCATCCCAGCTTTCCTGCCTCCCCAGAAAACAGAGAAAATAATAAAGTATCACTTGATCCGGAGTGAAAAAGCACACAGCTGGTCCCTCACCATGAATGCCTACAAGCAGAGGGTTTAGGGTATGAAAGAGTGGTGGAAAATTATAGAGGGAATTTGTGCTAATTGTTGTTTTCTTTTAACATCAAAGAGCTGATGTACAGCAATAAACAGATATAAATCCATGTGCAGAACAATACATCAGAACATTACAGGAATTATGTAGGTAATTGTGACAGATGGAGGGGGGCAAAATCTGGCAGAGTCAGACTTGGTGCTTCTTAAGTCAATAGATGTGAAAACAAGATGCTAATTACAAAGTAAAATTACGTTAAAGATGCAGTAATAAAGCTGTTGTTTTTTTTTTTTTTTACAGTAACAATTGGTCAAATAACCATGTATAATGTGAAAGGGGTTGCTCATAGTGATCAGCCCATTGATGATTGTAACCATACCCTGAATTTTCCCTTGCAGACTTGCAGAGTCATTTAGTGCCTCTTAGCTCATTGTTTTTGTTTTATGGCCCACAACTTTAATATTTTGATTCGCTCTCACTGCTTTCATCAACTTCCTTTGAAACCACAAGGCAGGTGTTGTCAGCGAAAAAAATCAAAAATCAAAACAAAAACCCCTCTAAAAATCCACAGTACGATAACTGCTTACCACCAGACAGACAGATCTAGCAACCAGCTGGTGAAGATGGTTAAACATTTATCAGCTGACCCTCCAGACATTTTCTTCAGGAGTTTGTGAAGACCAAAAGCTGGGCGAATACTGGACATACATTTGTCATGTGGCCAGAAATTCATCTCAAAATGAATGCTCATGTCACTCTGTTTCTGTTCAATGGATGCTCGCAACGGTCTGCTAACATGTCGACCTCAAAAATTTTACAAGGTGATAATATGTCAGTGTTTATTCAGTGTTTACAGCCTGTTGCTCATCCCCTTTGTAGCAAAAAAAAAAACCAAAACTATAAAAGCAGTTTCAATATAAATCAAGTTAAACATAAAACCCATTACTTTCCATGTGCATCCATCAGTGGTGTTCAAATAGAGGCCATAATTATTAGGACAAATTATCTCTGAAGAAAAAAACACATGCATGTTTATGAGGTCCTAGAGGACAGCAATACCTCTAATGAAGCCCAAAAAGGCCTAAAAGAGGTCTTAAAATCAAATTTTATGAAAAGAAGTAAAAATGCAGATGGGTGTCATATGAATTTGCTTAGCTTCACAAATCAAGTATCATTTTCATAATTTTTAATGGCGTGATCTGCTTTACTCCAAGAAACTTAACCAAAATTAACCTCACCTGAAGCATATTAAACTATCTCAGCCACCACTATCCACCATATTCCTTCTGTTTTTGTTTTTTTTTTTTAAGAAAAATAAGATTAAAGGGCTTGCTAAGTGGCCTAGATCAGGTCACTCTAAACTTATCTCCCCCTGAGCTCGTAGTCCATCGCCAACGTCATGACCTCCACTAAGCCTAACATATTTCACAGACTGCATTTTTAAGGGAAAAATTCTCATTGAATTCTGTTGGATTTATCCGGCTCATATTATGATGTGTGATGCTATCCAAACCAGATGAGCTTGGTCTTCTCGGCAGCATGAGAAAGTAGCAGTCAGAAATAGGCATCTATGCTTAAAACATGCCTCCTCTGCCCCGAACCAGGGCACAACCACTCTCTCTAATCTCCCTTAGACGGCTTTGGTTGGACTAATGGTTTCAGACAGAAAAATTCTTAAATAATGATTTGTCCTTTGCAAAGTCCACATCTGAGGCCTGTCTGAAACATGAGAGCTGCACATAATCTCCTGCATGCACATAAAATGTGTAATGTAGGAAAAACCGGATCCAGATTGAGAAACAGCAAGTGTCTGAACACTTAGTAGGACCTGGTCCAGGTGACTGAATTCAATTCATTTTAAAGAGAGGAATCTTTGCAGAGGTTTTTCTGTGTGTGCGTGCAAATCAAGCACGCATGCAGCCTTCTATCATCACACATCACTCTGATAATATTCAAGTGACGTCAGTTGCCAAGTGGAACTTTTTCCTTACATAAATCACTATTTCTGTACAGCTTCACGTGTGCACAAAAGGCATCCAAGACTGAATTGTTCTTGTTTGCACTGTCTGACAGGCAGATTGGATTTCCCTTGTAGAGTAGCGTAAACCTTAGCAGCATAGAGTGTGATGCAGCAGATCATAGATATAAAATAAAAACATATTTTCATATGAATGGAATATGATCAAGAAGGTTTCATGTTTGAGTTAAAGTCCGAATGTTGTGCATGTGTGTTTCAGTAGTGTCTGTCAGCAGAGGAGTAAAAGGTAAATGATAGAGGAGAAAAAATATGTGAAAGAAAAGAAGGAGAAAGAGAAAAAAATGAAATAGAACCAGCGGGAGGCATAATGTAAGAGAGTCAAAGAGACAGACAAAATGCCAGATGTTTACCGTTAACCATGAGAGGTAGAGAAAAGAGAAAAGGGAGCAGGCCAAGTGCTCCTCCTCCTCCGCCTTCTCCTCCTCCTCCCATCTTACAGGTCTGGAGCCCAGCTGGTTAGTTTTGTCCTCCACCACCTCCCATCTTCATCCTCCCAAAGCCCCTTCATCCTCAGGCCTGTCCCCGTCTTTCCAAAAACAACTCATGTCTCTTCATCTTCCAATAATTCTCAAACCCTCAATCACCAGCCTTCCTCCCTTTCCCCACCCAGGTTATGCACTGTCAATGACAAATCTCTAGATTATACAGTTGAGCAATAGCCCTTCATCTCTGTCCCGGCCATCCCTCTTGCTCTTGTTCTCTCTTTTCTTTCATTTGATGGCGGCTCTCCTTCCACCAATGTCACTGATCTCTGTTTATTTAGCTTTCATGTCCTTCCTCCTTCCTGTGCTTCACTTTGTACACATTTGGTCCCTCTCTGTATGGGCATTCACTTGTAACTCAATGCTTGTGTGCATACGTGCATGCGTATGGATACTGTGTGTTTGTGTTTCCATATGTGGCTGTCCTCACTGCAGATTTTGTCCAAATTGCACAGTGCTCTGAATGTCCAATAGACTGAAGCAGCAGGAGGAGGAGTAGGCAGACCAAACTTCCTCCCCTCTCCTCTCCTCTCCTCTCCTCTCCTCTCCTCTCCTCTCCTCTCCTCTCCTCCCTCTCCTCTCCTCTCCTCTCCTCTCCTCTCCTCAGTCACGGCTCTATTAGCCTCGATGCTGAAGCTAACGCGGCATAATCCCACACAAGCACACCATTTCACGCCAAATCAGCAGGAGAAATGTTCAATTTCATGCAACCGTATTCGGCCTGCAGAAAAACAGCAAGACAGAGCAAGATTGTAATGCAAACCTTTTAGGCACAGAGGGGACTGTGAAACCAGCAGCGTATGTGCGCCAGTGTTAAATGAGTTTTCAGGAGTGGAAATCACACTGTGAGTGAGGGTCATGCTGCTCTGTCATTTCCAAAGGTTCTGTCAGCACTTCCATGAGGAAGCAGATTCCAAATCAAGTCCAAACGAGAACAAGCTGCTTCAGATGAAGCATGGAGAGAGATGCACAAACATACAAAAATGTGTACAACAACAACCTGACTATTGCCAGCTAAGGTTTGCCAACAATTAATGACTGTGGGACCACCAGAGAGACCTCTGATGTATTCGACAGACAGAAAAGTATTTTCAGAGCTGGAAAATACGTATTTATTGGCTGGGTCTTTTCTTATAGCAATGGAATAAGGTTAACGTCCTAACACGTCACATTTAGTCCATTGTAATTTTAAGTGCTGTGTGTGTAAATTTGTCTCTGTACATTCAGTGGAGAGACCAGACCAGTACATACTGTTCAACCTCTGCCAAAGAGGAGGAATGCATCTCCCAGAAACTCCTTAGTTGTTGTTTTTCACATACTGTGTTCTTCATCAGGAATCACCAGTTTTGTTCAGTGTCTGAGTGCTTGTAATCTGTTTCTCCATATGTTGAATACAGAAAATGTAAAAATGGGAGTAACTTTGGAGTTGTTAAAAGTCACTTTATCAGAGCTGGTCTTTGTAATGGAAAGCAATGTATCGCAACATGTGATGTAAGTAATTACTTCTGCTGTTGAGTAGAAAGTGAAAATTAACTTTCCGAAAATTAGAAATGACTCATTTATTCCACCTCTATCAAACTGCCCTATACTATTTCTCAGACACACACAAACACTGATTTACATACATGAGACAACCTTTCTACAACCTCTCTATGCTGCCCTGGCCTGATCATAGATATCATGAAAACTCTCAACCCTTTCCCCTTTTTTTCTCCATCGTTTTCTCCTTTTCTGAGTAAATGAAAAACAGATGATGAGCAGACCAACAGTCAGTCTACGAGGTTTTATGTGCTGGACTGACTGACAGACAGAGAGGAATCTTAGTACAGTTGAACACTTCTTAATCCACTTCTACAGTATATGGGCTGATCATAGGGAGGGATATCACACGCTCACACAGAACTCAAAGATTCTAGCCAACAACCTTCACAGAGAAGTGAAAGCTCAGCTGGTGATGGAGACCAAACTAAAGAAGGAAAAGTCAAATGAAACACAAGATGACAGCTGAGGAAAAAAAGTGTTAGGAGGGGAAGCTGGTGTGTTAAACTGAAAATGAGGTATAAAGAAGTGTTACGAATCCTTGTGTTGAGCATGCTTCTTCAGAAGTGGTTGTTGGATGTTGAATAACTTCACCCCCGCCCACACACACACACACACACACACACACACATACAAAGAAGTTGGAGTGGCTGTGTTCCATCATTTCTTTAACCTTTAGAAACTGGCAATTCAACATTCACATGCTCTATCTTTCTTTTGATTTTCTCTCTAACTGAAATTCTCTGCAATGCTATGAAAGTTTTCCAGGAGAGACTCACCATGTTTAAACAAGCCCCCCCCTCCCCTTTGATGGCCAACCGGAAAAACTGCAAAACCATGGACCTTAATAGGGTTCACTAAGGAAATACAAAAAAAATCCAGGAGCTGCATGTTACTTATAGCAATAAGGTCTTTTTTTTAAGAGAGAAGATGTATAAAAAAATCTATCAGGTGACTTCTGACAATTGTATTTTGTGCAATGGCCTATTTTGCTTTGACTACTCAATGAACATCAACAAAGGCAACTTCCCTTGATCACAGTTAATATTTTAAAATTGAAGGTGTTAAGTCAGGACATAATCCAGGAGGCCTCCAAAATGTTAATCTAAATTACAGCAGCTCAGATGTTTTGGCCTATAGAATAGTTTAATTAATGGCACTTGTTTACACTGACAGCTAAAGCATATATCAAGCCTCTGCTGAAAACTGAACTGAGAAGGAATTAATCATGTTTATTATCAACCCATAAATGAGCCTGCCTGTCTCATCAGAGCAGCCGATCAATGTTAAAGGAAAGACAGTTGGAGAAAACCTGTATTTGTGTAAGTGCAGGAGTGTGTTTGCGCTGTGTTTGTGTATCTGTGTGTGTGTTTGTGTAGGGGGGCAGAGAAAGAGGCAACAAAGCCAACATGGAGACAGAGGAAAACAGACAAACAGAAAGACAAGATAATTCACAGAAGCACCAAGTGGGAGGCAGGGAAAGTGAGGGAGAGCCCAGTGATAGGATGTGGGAAATAACTCCACTGTGCTGCCAGTGGTTTGGAGGCGGAAGGCAGAGTCTTGACAGCATGTGGTGGAGGGGGAGCAGTGACGCTGTAGCTCTTGCTCTAGCTGGCCTTGACTAGGAGCGGTGCTGGCTGTCACATCAGAGGCAGGGGATTTTAACTGCTCTCATAAGACAGTCATTATTTCACAAATCTGCAGTTTAGGCACTTAGCTCTGTTGATTTGAGCCTACGTCGAATCTTGGAGAATGTTTTTTTTTACACTCTCCTGAATTTATTTACAACCTTGATCCACTTTTGTGTGTGTTTATGCACATGTGTGTGTGTGGGCAGGTGGGTGTGAGAGAGAAAGAATTTGAGAGAGTCCGAGTATGATAGCGGACAGAGAGGATGACGGTAATTTAGCTCATTCTCTCTTTGCTGGTTGTTTGTTTTACTGCTGCATAATATGCGTCTGCGTGTCTGTGTGCGCCGTTAGCAGGAGCTAATGTGATAATTCTAGCACAACGCCAACAGGGAATTAAATTTCACAACGTCTGGTGTGCACATGAATATTTGACACCTCTTTCTACTACCAGTCTTATTTTACTCTGTCACATTCTTTTCTATTCTTTGATGTCTTTATTATACTGTTGTTTGTCTTTGTATTTTTTAAGTCTCTGAGTCTTTATGACCTGAAGACCTTTCGGTGTCTGGACCTCCACAACTGAAGCACAGTTTCTTTAATAACACAGTCTGGATGAATATACAGTACAAACACAAAATGTGTATTACACTAAATGCATTTATTTGTAATTTTTTATGTTTGTCTACCTTTGCTCCTCTCTGAAGCACACAGTATTTCCTTGTGTGTGTTTTGCTTTACTAGATGTTCTCACAAGCAGAACATGTTCTACCTTTATTAACACACACAGTGAACCCCTTTCTTGCCATCTTGATTTTTTGTGAGTCATAAACTTTCATATACATTTCAATATTCATCCAGCCTCCAACCACCCAGAGCTCTCAGTCCTGTAACCTCCCAGGAAAAGTGCTTGGTATGAAGAAATCCAATATGATTAAGACTATGATTGCCCCTTCTAATAGTTTTAGCACCCATACCCTCTATTAAGGAAAACATTGGGTTTGGACCACAGCTCCGCACAGGCTTTTGACAGGGGGGATCAGCCTGTGGGAAAGACCCATAATTCAGTGTTTGAGAGTGTGTGTCTGTGCAGTAGGTGGGAGTTGTACATATGCGCACACATACATCTGTCTTTGTATATCTGTGCTTTTTTTTTTCTCCGTCTTATATGTATGTGGGAGAGACTGTGAGTGCATCATCGTGTGTGTTTGCGCGGCCCACAGCGTCTCAAGGGCAGACTTGGTCAGCCATTCTGAGGGTTTGTGGTCACCCCGACCAACAGATCACAGGATTGTGGCTTTAAATGGGCTGCAAATCATCAAACAGGCCACACCGATGGAGAGGAATGCTGAAGCAGACGGGAGGAGTGCTGGATAAACAAGATTACAACTCCTGCAGTTAGTCTTCACTGGAAGGCAAAGAATAAAACCTCAGAAAGATAATGAGTAGCAGAGACCAGAAAAGTGTTGAGTGTTATATATAATATTTGAATGAATTTCTTCAAGGTTGGACTATTTAAAACGGCATGTAGTATAATTATGTGTTTTGTTTTCTTTGCGTTAATGTGTGATTTCATTCATCTGTATCCTTTTCCTGATAGAAATAAATGAAAGCCATTATAAATATTACGTCAAATTTGTCCACAGTTAAACAAATTTCTGTGCAACTGATAAGTTTTTCCTTTTCCATTTTTTTCATGCAAATTCAGAAATCTTAGGCTGGTGACTAATGTAGTTTTTCCATGTTTTTCGATAAATCTTTTTAAAGGTTTTAAAATTGAAAAAATCTTTTTAAATGTATTTTTGTAATACTTAACCTCAGATTGGTTGTATCAGAAAGCGGACCAGCATAGATGCTGACATGCTTGCAGGCCATGCTAGCACTGGTCAGTCACAAGATTCTCGGAGTGTCTCACTATTTTTCTCTCCACTCTACTCTCCCCTTGCATTTTGTTCACCTTTATACACATTTTTGGTTAAGAGAAAGTCACCAAAGGGAAGAAAACAAAGTTCTCAATGCAGCTTTCTAATGATGAGTCACTAAACTCATCAGCTTAGCTCAGTTGAACAGTTCACACAGTTTATTGAAATGTGTATTTGTACCATTGACAAAGGTTAGGATTAAAAACTGCCTGCAAACCTCTTCTATGTTTCTACTCTGTAATAGGAGTTTGATCTTCCCTTCAGAGGGACAAAGACAAAGAGCCAGAGCCTCACCAAGCTGGCTATTCAACCAATGAGTTTAATGTATTTAATCTGCTGTGATATTTCACCATACTATATGTGTTAAATATGTGATATGTTTTAAATATGTGACTAGGACCTTAGGCATGATCTTGGAGAAAAACCTGGACCTTTAAGCCGAGAGTGGCTGGGAGAAAACTGAGTTGGGAGACAAAAGCTTGTATTATGTTGCAGGAAAACACTGATTAAAAAGTAAAGGTGCAGTGGAAAAGTTCCTTTCAGAAGCCAGTTTGATGGCGTACAGACACAGAACAGTTTTGTTTGGATAGTAATGACTGAATATATGTGGACAGTGCCCTTTTTTCACACACGCACACAAACACACACACACAGACATACACTCACTCAAATGCACACACTACTTCTTTGTGACCCTGGCCTAACCTTAGTGATATCTCTCTCTTGATCACCCCAGGCCAACTGTCTGCCCAGCTCTGGAACCACAGATACACAAACACGCACAAACACATTCTCACAGTCTGACATCAACACGTGCATAAACACACGTATACGCACACACCTCAGATTAATGGGCCAAGTCGCACCACAGAGGAAACAATTTCCTATCGAAGCTGCTGTGAGTTTCCAGAGCTGTTTATTTGTTTTTTATTGTAAGAGATGATTTGCTCACTCTGTTCTGAGCTATAAAATAGACGAGTGTTTCACCAAGTTGCTGGTCTGAGCCTTTTCTGTGTGCACTTTCACCGCCTGAAAAGAAGAATTGCTTCACTATAGAGCTGTCTGTTCATATGTGTACAACTGGTGGCATTTTCTCAACATACAAGAGCTTTCTCCTTTCCAAGTTACCAAACTCCCTGCTGGGCCAAAGCCTATATTAATTAACACTGGGATTTTACTAGATCACTGTTGATTTAGTACCAGCTAAGCATTGGCTTTGACAGTAATTTAGTGCTGATTCATGCCCAAGGCTGCAGCATGTTTCTTAAAATGAGATTGTTATGTGCCATACACGCACACATGCCGGCCCCGTCAATTCTGGCATCAACGTCTTGCGTGATCCAGTCACAAGCGGAAAACTCCTAGTAGAGCTGTGAATTCACCCAAAATGCATTGAGGACACGTTGAGATCTGATCCCTTAGACCACATTCTGAGGTGGTCTGGGCTGCATATGGCATTTGGCAGTGTGTATGTAGTGTTTGCTGTGCCACACTGAAGGGCCACTCACCCAACTGATGTCCTCTGCTTAAGTGGATGTATGTAGTCACTTGCAAACAAATACAAGTTGTAAAAATGGCGCATGCAAGCTTTTTCCACGACGTCTGAAAATTTTGAAAAACCCCATAGAGATGTTTTATAACTGCACTCATGTATTATGAGTGCAGTAAACATGTTGGGTGATTTGGTTTGTCTGCAACAGGCCAAGGAATAGACCCAGTCTGCGTTGTTTTGATTGCGCTTCCTCTTCTAATTTCCAGCAGACAAGGTACAGGAAGAGCACTGCTGCTTCCTATCAGTAAAAAATAACAATGCATTTGGTCTTTGCAAATGGAATCGATGTATGTGTTTATTTATATACAGAGGGGGGAAATGAGATCTGAACACAAGTGTTCACTCGAGACTAATGCCAGGTACGATCTGATGTCCTTAAAACTGCCCCCTTGGGATCGGCTCACCCAAGACACATTAATATGAACAGGGCCACTGACATGACGTTATCGACTCGAGGGTGACTAAAAAAACAATATCTGTCAGTTGAGTAAAAATTTAGCCGCATCAATCAGTGCCTGTGTATGTGCGTGCGTGCGTGTGTGCGTGTGTGCGTGTGTATGTGTGTTTATGTGTGTGTGTGTGTCTGTCACTGTTTGTATGTCCTCCTGCATGCATGATTGTGCGCCAGTGACCCAATCGTCAAACCGTGGTTACGGGTGAGTAGTTGCGGTTTTAAGGGCTCCGCGCATGCATGCACGCACGTACGCACACACACACGAACACACACATACATTCACAGACAGGCTTTCTGACAGATGCCTTACACAGTTCAGGGTCACAACAAAAGAACGGGGAAAAAAATGTAACTTGCACCTCCCACAAATAAATCCCATGTCCACCACAGCCATTGTTAGGAAAATACCATAAAGGAAGTGTAACAAACACTTAAGCAAACACTGGTATAAATAGGCATACACATACAAACACACTTAAAAAATGAAAAAGAAAAAGAAATCCCACATACATACACTGATGATTGCAGTTACCTTTTAAACACAAGGAACCATCTCAAAAATGTTTACTCTGTCAAAACAAAACTCTCCCTCTCTGTCCTCTTCTTTCTCTCATCTCCTTCTTCGGTCACCATCCACTTCTCTCCACCTCACCTCCTCTCCCTCCCTGACCCCCTGCTCTCTCTGTCTCCATCCCCACCCCCACAATTGACACCCCCACCTGGTTCATTTCAGGCCAGGCTGGCAGTGGCCATGGCAACGCTCCAAGAAGGTGGGTGTGTCAACAGAGAGCCACAGAGGCCCTTCTCTCAACCTCATGTCTCGGGGGGCGAGACTTTTTACTGCAGAGGTCCCTGAATGACGACTGACTGGTGGAGAGGTAGAGGATAAAGAGGACTAGTGGGGAGCAGAGAAATGAGTCGAGGAAAAGGGAGAAGTACGGAAGATAGAAAAAATTATGTAAACTTAAGAAAAAATGTAACTCTGAAGTTTCTTGATCTTCTACATACAACCTAATGTGACTCACATTAAATCATCCAGTTTGTCAGCTATAAAAGAAATCTGGAAAGCCAAACTTTTGTTATTGTGATGCTGGCTTATGTTACTCTGAGTTTTTAAAGCCAGCTGAGAATGCATCAATGGAGCCAAATCTTCTACACAGGTGAAACCGTAAAAAGAAAAAAAAACACCTGGAAATACCTCAATAAATCAGACATGTCCAAAAGCACAGAACTTTGATAATGGAATTGCATTGTGCGTCTCCAACTGAAGCAACGTTTTTTTGCCTCCAAGTGAGTCAGATCTGATTTTTTTTCTTATCAGACCAGGCTCACTTGCATATACGGTCCCAGATCTGATTTATGGCCATTTAACTTCTATCAGAACGGTCAGATTGGGATTCATGTGGTTTTTATCAATGCCTCGCAACTCTGCACATGCGTAGATTGCCTGTCATCATCGTTCAGTGTCGGCATCTCGCAGCCTGGTAAAAATAAACGTGAGGGATGGAACTATGGCTTTTGCCTTCTTGTTCTCATCATCTGTATTGTCTGTCCACCACAACAAATAATCTTGGACATGTACGCTATCACAGCTATGTCATCCATGTTTATGATTTGACTTTCAAATGATGATGTTGATGTTATTCTTCTACACATGTGGCTCACATTCCAGTTAAACCGGCACATGTGGGGCAGTTTAGGTCTTAATTGTGCAGGATACGTCATTTAGAAACATGAATGTGAACCATCAACATAAAAAGATCAAATCTGACCAAAGAAATCTGAATTGAGCATTGAGGTGTGTAATGTGAACATAGTCTAAAACACAACCTTTTTCTTCATGTCAGCGCTGACTCTGTTACTTTTCAACCAAAATCATGTTTCCCTGGACTTTAGATCTTTGAGTTGCCTAAACATAACCACAAAAATGTTATTCATATTTTGGTTGCCACGAGCAAATATTGTAGAGAAAAGCAATGAAGTACTTCGACCATGATCCTTCTGCAGAACTTTGCGGCATCAACATATCCATTGTTCTACTGGACAATTTGCAGATACAGTATATTCAGTGAGAAAGTTTCCTCATTTTGATTGTAAAAAAAAAAGTAATCTAAGTATCATTTTATTTCCTACATCTAATTTGTATGATGACTGTCCTCCAAAGATGAATGACAGTATCAGTCATGTCAACAATCACATATTACATATATTATGTATATTATGTGATGTTACGAATGTATTCACATAATATTACCTACCTAATTACATGCAAGTGACAAAGCCTTCCAGTCGCCATAGAAATTACGACTCTTGTCCATCAAGAGTAAAAAAGAAAATAGTTTGCCCTCAAAGATCCACATTCAAATGCTGGATTTTGACAAGCTGATAGTCCAAGTTGGTTTCTTTTAACCATGACCGCAGACGTTCCCTGACATTAACCAAGTAGTTATTTTTTTTACCCAAACCACAGTGTTTCCTTAACCTTAACCAAGTACTTATTTTAACCCATTCCATGGTTTTCCCCAACCCCAGCTAAGTCATTTTTGTGCCTAAACCTAACCAAATGATAAATACAGCAATGTCAGATCTGGTTTTGGAAGGCACAGATAAATGATTGCCATCCTGCTGATAAGGGTTTCAGCTCAGAAACAGCTTGTATGTGTGGTTCTGTGGAGCAGTTACATATGACATATTTTTTTCTTTAATTTTGTGTATTTGTTGGAAATGAGTTGTTCATAATAATATTTGAGAAGATGGGGCAGAGTATTAGAGATATTGACAAACCCTGCAAACTGTCAGTTAACGTGTGTGTAATAGTTAACTGATTGTCAGTGTGATTTAGATACCTCAGGGCTCCTATTTCATAAGGAATTCATGTTATTTTGTCTACACCCTGGAGGTGTAAGTGAGCAGCACGTTAAGGAGGCAGGTGAGGACAGGACTGAAGGAGAATAGAGGAGTTGACTTGAGAGAGTAGAAGAGATTCAGTGCTTTGTTATCTGGCTCCATTGCTTTGGTGAGGGTGTGATGGCTTGTGTCATTTAACACTCATGCAATACGCTTCCCCCTGCTGTTGCCAAAATGGCCGACGAGGTGTCAGTGTGTGTGTGTAAGTGTATATCGTCATCTGCACTCTCAGTGTCAGGAGTCAGACTGTCTCTAACAGCACAGACGCATGCACACACACACACACACACTGTCTCGCACTAACACAAACACACATGCATAAATAGAGCAGAGTCCTGGGATGGGTGACACAGACACATGTTTATCATTGAGGGGATTGGTTGGATTCCTTTCATCTGAAAATGGCTGACTTTTCCCTCGCTCCCAGCCTGACCCCTCGGCTGCCTTTATCTCCATCTCCTTCTCTGTGGTTCTCTCTCTCTCTCACACACACACACACACACACACTTTCTCTGTAACTCTGTCTTTGTCCCAGGACAGTTTCTCTTAAGCACTTCTTTGTCTCTCCTGTCTAACTCTGACCCCTTTGCCTCCATCTGACTTAACACCCGTTTTATTCCTCTTCATGTTTCTCTTTCACTACCCTCTGACCCATCTGCTTTTCATCTGAGCCCGGATAGACGAGCAGAGGAAGCTGCTGGTTATGGCCATGGTGGAGTTAGGTGGGTTGGAGTGGTGGGGTGGGGGACACCTATTCTTCAGTTTTCCAATCAGTTTTGTAAAGATTATTATTGTTGAGTGACTGCTGCATCTAAACAGGGTATCTTTGTGTTTGTGTGAAATTAAACTTTAACATTTTAAGTGCGTTTATGTGGCTGCATTCCTGCATGCGTCTATGAAAGTATGTGATTTATTAAGCCTAACCAGAGATGTTTGCCCTCTCATAATAAATGCACACAGATATTTGGCCCACTCTGACACTAACTCCTAACCCTCACACGTACATACATACACACAGCGGTTCTCAGTACGATGAGCTGTCAGTCCCTGTTAGGCTTGGCATTCTCGTTAGCACGCGGTTTGGATCCCCTTTCAGAGGAGCTGAACTCAGGACCTTTTCCCCCTCAGCAAAGAGCGACAGAAGCCGATGTAGAGAGGAAAGCAGCGAACAAGAAGGAAAGAGGACAGACAGGAAGTGAGAGCCAAGGACCCCTCTAATGTCAGAGGATTTGTATTTTTAATCATTTGCTGAAAATATTTCCCATGCTATGTAAGATTTACGATTCACAGAGAGTGTTCCTTAACAGTTTCAAAGCCCACCTCCGTGCTGCCTCAAACGATTGTGTCTTCATCTAAACCACTGCGAGCTCACCCTTGGGTATATCAAAGGGCTGCTGTGGGAGAAAGAAATCAAGCTTACCAAAGCACATTTACCTTATGAATAATGTTACCTTAAGTTTCAATTACATTCCTTCCAAATGAGCCCCCGAAGAACCCATGGCTGATTAAAAGGAATTTATTTGTGTTTCTCTGGGAGTGAAAGTGGAATAGAGTTGCTTTTTACAAGAGCCAGATCAGCAAGTCCTCCTGGGTGGGCAGAGCTGCCTCAGAAAAGCTGAGTCCAAAGCAGACATCCTTCAAAATGATTTCATCCACAATCACTAGTGCAACCGATCCAAGATATGCAATTTTTTTTTGTTTTATTTTTTAAAGAAAAGCAAGAAATTTGCTTCAGTGGAGGGTAACGTCAACCATTCAACGCAGATGCCCGAAAATTTCTCCAAACTCGTGTCCTCCCTGCCTAAAAACTCCTGTCTCCACAGTCCGCACCATCCAAGGTTAGCCCAAGTGAAGATGGATGGAATTCCTGGAACATGTTGCAGTCTTAAACCCGACTTCACACTTTCTGAATCTTGTTTTTTTTTTTTTTCTTTTCGGTTTCAACAAATAATCCGTCAGTCCCAGGGGAGTTTGGTTTGGGTGTGGTTGTAGGTGAGGTGTGAGGAGGAGCAGCTTATATGGCACGTTTGGTGCCACCGGGTTCAACGGTTCAGGGGCCTTGGGGATTTAGCTATTCAGGGGTTGGTCTCTCCTTTCTGGAAGCAGACATTTTGGATTTGAAGGGAAGGAAAGAGGACAGTAATGTTTCACTTGAATAAAGTTTCTCCTTTTAAAGTTCAATTTAAGGCTACCTGTCTATGCAAAATTCCACAAATGAATGGATTGCTTGATGTAGTGTGGTCCTCGCTAACATTTCATGATAACCTAGTAAATTTTCTTGCCAAGCTTTGTGAATGGCTCACATCAGTGCCAAGGCTGACTTCTTTAGAACATGCCAGACAGTACTCCCTACCATACAGGAGTGAAAGTAAATGCTTTGAAAGTATTTAAATAGAAATAAGTCTTTAAAAGATCACATATAAAAGTAACATAGCACACAAACACTCAAGTGGAGTGAACTTAGCAGTTAACTAGACATCTTGTACTGTCCAGTGCTATATATTTGAAAAAGTTCATAGGCAGTTAAAAGAAGCTACTGGTGACTTTGTTTTACAGATCCTTCAAAGTGAGAGGGTGCCTTTTTATTTCTCCCTTTGTTTTCTTCCTTCTCTTTCAGCGCCTCCTGATGTACTTTTCTGTCTTTTTCCCCTCTTCATCATTCTTGTCCTCTCCTCCCTTGGTTTCCAGGGAGCCCTCCAGCTTTTGTTTGAGTCCGGGGCTGTTTAGTGTAAACAACAGCGGGCTGAGGTAAGATAGTGAAGTTTATGCGGTTTATATGAACTGACCAGTTTCTTAAATCGATGTTCCTCCTCTGATAAACACGATGAAAATGGACTCTGCCCAATGCGTTTTTTCTTGTTTTTCTTTTTTTTTTTTAACATTTGGACTGATATAGAGTGTATAGGTATTTATTACATATGCTGAGTTTTATGACACAGAGACCTATGAAATGATTCATAAAAACCACAAATCTAATTTACAAAATTTGTTGTTCGGACTAAGTTCATGAGAAACAATTCATCTGTTGAAACCTCTGGGACATGCAAGATTGTTTTCTCCAACAGCAGCAGTAGACTCCCTTCATGCAGCTTAATTCAATTAAACTTTATTCATATAGCATCATATCATAACATAGGTTATCTCAGGGCACTTCTCATGTAGAGCAGTTCTAGACCAGACTCTTTTTAGTTATTATTTACAGAGACCCAACATTTCCCCCATGAACAAGCACTTGGCGACAGCAGCAATGAAAAACTCCCTTTTAACAGGTAGAGACATTGAACAGATCCTGGCTCATGGTGGGACGCCGTCTGCCTCGACTGGCTTAACTCGCTCCATTGGCAATGCAGCACAAAACAAATCGATCACACGCAGAACACACAAATTATGTACTTGACTATTTGTAGAGCTAACCCGGCATTTTTTATCATAGATATATATTAGTTAAGTTCAAAGTTCATATGTTTTCATATATGCTGGTTTCTTCCTGGAAGAATCAAGACTCGTCTATCCCTCTATATAGAAGCACACATAAAGTGTAATAGAGAGAAAAAAATGTGCAGTCTTCATGCAGGGCTTTTGCCCTCAGTTGTTTAAATCACTGTTGTTAACATAACAGAGATTGAACTCTCCAGAAATCTGTCAAGAGACAAACCGTGAAAGTCATTCTATGATAATTTCACTCCTTTAACCTACAGACCCATTTAAAACCATATTAAGTTTCAGGCAGCTTTATTGTGCTGAATGGCTTCTGAAATTGAGGGAGTTGTAGGAAAATGTAAATCAGTGCTGGAGTCGTGATCAAGGCCAAGACCAGACCAAACAAGAGTGAAGTCCAAGATAAGCCAATGCCTTCCTCCTGACCATTGCCACAATAGGGTGCAAATTTGTTAGGCTTGTTATTGAAAGTATGTTGGACTTTGTATCATACTTGTATTGGATAACATTTCTCAACGGCATATAATTCCCTTTTGAGAGAGTGTATAATCAGTAGCCAGCTGGACATTCATCTATATATACTAGAGCAATAAAGGCAATTGCCCCTGCGATTTCCACATAATTGAGACTTCATTTGTGTCAGTCTCAGGCAAAATAACAAGACCTCAAGAAAAATACTGAGACACGACCAAGATAAATGAGTGTGGAGTCAGAGAAAAGACCACAGCTTTTAAAAATGTGATCTCTAACAGCATGAAATCCAGACTGCACTTGAGTCCTGCAGCCATGTGGAGCCCAGAGCGAGGACAGCATTGTTGCAGTAGTGGCCATCTGGGACCTCATTTCCAAACACTGTCGTCACTCTCATCCTTTCTCCAACTCTCCCATCATTCAGTGTGTGTCCCTTCATCCATCCCCCCATCCCACTAAATGCTGCGGCTGTTAGCAGACATTAAAAAGCCATTCACACTGCTCTCAAGTGCTTGGGTTGGCCGTCACCAACGCTGACTACAGAGGCTTTGAGAGGGCCTGGCCTCTCTCTCTCTCTCTCTCTCTCTCTCTCTCTCTGTCTCTCTCTTTTCTCTGTGCATGTACTCTCCCCTTTGCGTCTTGGCAAGCTGATAAAATAGACTTGTGTTTCCATTCCAATACTCACTCGCTCTCTGTGAGCTTTTCACAATCTAGTTTTTGGCTGTCAACAATGGCACGCACGCTTGAACCATCTTCCACCGGCCACCGAGGCGTTGACAGTATTACCTGAGAGAATCAACAGCAGAAAAATCTATCAAAAACTTCAGAATTTGTTCGTGCTTATCCAGAACAAGGCTTGGCTCACGTTGCACTTAGCCCATATTTTTCATATTATCAGATTGTGTAATGTTGCGGCATGACTTTGGATGCTAAGGGCCACATCCGTTAGACACCAGTGGCAAGGAAACAGCTCTTCAGAGCCCTTTACTGCTGGACACACCATCACAATGAAGTCAAATTCCACTATGAATACAGTCAGAAAAAACCAGTGGAGAATTTCCCTCTTAAAAAGTCATTCACCCACTGTACTCAATTTGGGACCACACATGTTTAATTTAAAAATAAAGGAATTTTCCTCAGTTTATTTTAAAACGAAACATCCTTTTTCTTTGATTTTTTAAGTGAGTGTATTGACATTTATATGTGATGGACAGATGAGGATATTATCTTACACAAGAGTAAGTCACGCTAAATCTAAAAGTATGTGTATCATTTCTTTGTGTTGAGATTTGACTGAGTTCTAACTTCGAGAAGCAGTACAGCAAAAATGCAAGGTTCAAGTCAGAATTGTATTGAAAAGCTCTGATATTTAAGAAAAATAATACCTCTTTCTAACAAGGCATGTTTATAAAGGCTTATCAGTTGTAACCGTAGACTTAATTAGAAATTAATTATAAGCCATAACAATAACTTTGGTTAACAACTTTATCAGTAAGTCTACATTTAAGGTTCATAAATTCCTCTCTTTCTAATAATCCATAATTATTTCATTTTTAAATGCTAATAAAGGGTTATGGGTTTATTTTTTTCCAGATAATAAAAATAATAAGCTTCATGTCCATGAAAAGCTTCCTTAGAAAAGCTTTCCTGGTGAGCTAAATAAAAAAACAAAGCAAAGATTCTTGTGGAGGAAGCAAAACACCAGACAGAGAGATTGGCCACTAAAAACTGTTCATAGTAATTGTTCATAATTGATCTATAGAGCAACAGTTCATAATTTAATAAAAAAATGATAAAGGCATTAGATACAAATCTTTTCTAAAAGTGGCTTTTTTAGAAAGAAAAACAACAAAAATATCTTTAATATATGATTCAAATATTTATATCGTTCTAGAAAGTAATGCAAACATGCATTTGTCGGATTCAACACAAGTTGGAAATGAAAGGCCCATTTTAACAGTGAAAGACCTGGTAATACAGGGGTTGAAGTATTTCGGGGCAGAATATGGTTGCCTTCCACACTGAGTGGTTTATTATGGGATGTTGTTACTACCCAAAGGCAGGTGGTCTGGCAGAGAGCTGACAGGGGCATCAGAAACCAATAACTGTGTCTGCTTACACATGACTTTCTTCAGCCAAGTAAAACTCACGTATCTGAATGCTCATACAGTATGTACATGAGATTTCTTTCAGGCTCTCATTCTTCCGAACACTCTCTGATTGTCTGTCTCCTCAGCTCAGCTTCAGGAATGCTCAGTTGTGCTGCATCCGTCTGTTCCCACGGCAAACATTAGCTGAGAATAGTATTGTACTTCATCTTAGTGAGACAGTTCCTTTCTCTTATTTAAAGGGCAGCCAGCGATGAATATTAAATTTGACTATTTTCATGATGATTTTTTTTTTGGTCTCTGATTATCTTAATATTTTTTAAAGAAACTCAAAGGAACGGAATAAAAAATTGGGAAATAATTGTATTTGTGAGCAGTTGTCAGGAAACCAGCGAACACTGCAGAAAGCCAACTGCTCCCAGGCAAAGAGAGAGTCTGACCTGTAGCCCCCATGTGAAACCACAAATGATCTTTTTTGTACTCTCTCTTTGTACAAATATAAGAAACTAGATAAAGTGTGTTAATTAGCGAGCCAGAGTAGCTCTTTCCCCTTGTTTCCCGTCTTTATGCTGAGCTAAGATAACAACTGGTAGCTGTATAATAGACACGAGAGTGGCAGTGATATTCTCATCTAACTCTCAGCAAGAAAGTGAATAAGTGAATTTCCCAGTATGTCAATCTACTGCTTTAAAATTCTATTAATGCCCACATGATGTGAAAATCTTAATAGGTTGGTTTCACATACTTGCTGTGTGATTGATCACACTGTCAACATCTGTTCGTTGTATGCAGTGGTGCAGCAGCTGTAGCTGGGCTTTATGAAAGAAGCCAAGCTTTGTAACCTCAAGTGTCCTCAAGCTACACCAAGCTTCTGGAATATATGAGGAGAGTGCAATATAATTTAATTCAGTGAAAGAAAATGAAGCATTGAAAGTCTGAGTACGGATGAATGCGTCTGTATTCAATATGCATGTGTAACCGTGCATAAACACATGAGCTCTGGATGTTCCCCGCGTGCCCACGACAACAAATTTGTCTGCGACAATGTCAACTGCCCCACCTGTTCACCATTAATATAGGTTTTACTCCATCAAACCAAATTTCCCACACAGTCCCACATCTGTGATTCACACAGCACACACATTCACCTCAGCAGCCCCTCAGGCTGACATGTTTCCCTGCTAATCTGTTTGCACAACTCTGGTGTGACCACAGGCCAATTACACATCGTCACATGATGTGCACCCACAAGAGAGAACGAAGGAAAAAAACGAGAAAAGAGCCACCCACTGAGAGCCCCTCTTTCTCAGCTCCTCCATCCTCTCACCCCTTTTTTTCTCCCATATGAACCTTCTCCCCCCTTCTCCCTTATCCCATCCCCTCCCCATCAGCAGCTCTCTCACTTCATTTGCGGGTTTAATTACAGCTGCCCATCATTCGGACTAACCCTAAGCAAGGGCACCACTCGGAGACCATGGTCCCACCATGACTCCCTAAGTAAATTTGATTTCTCATTTCATTTATGTTCCATAAATTTTCCCATATGTTTGAAATTATATTTAAACTGTTCCAGTGGCCGCCAGGAGAGCATATGTCTTGGGAAAGGTAGAAGAAGTGTGTTGGAAAAACTGCACCGGTGAATGACAGGTGAAATTGACCGTGATGTGAGCGAGAGGGAGAAAAAACGTACACCACCCAAACAAAGAAAGAGGAAAGAAACTTCACAGAAGCATCCTTTATTTATTTATTTTTTTTATAAAACTGTTACCTTTTTGATTTTGGCCGGGAAGAAAATGAAAGTTTTTTCTGTGTTACAGTTGCTTCTGCTCCCCTTAGTTTCCCGTCTTTATGCTGAGCTAAGATAACAACTGGTAGCTGTATAATAGACACGAGAGTGGCAGTGATATTCTCATCTAACTCTCAGCAAGAAAGTGAATAAGTGAATTTCCCAGTATGTCAATCTACTGCTTTAAAATTCTATTAATGCCCACATGATGTGAAAATCTTAATAGGTTGGTTTCACATACTTGCTGTGTGATTGATCACACTGTCAACATCTGTTCGTTGTATGCAGTGGTGCAGCAGCTGTAGCTGGGCTTTATGAAAGAAGCCAAGCTTTGTAACCTCAAGTGTCCTCAAGCTACACCAAGCTTCTGGAATATATGAGGAGAGTGCAATATAATTTAATTCAGTGAAAGAAAATGAAGCATTGAAAGTCTGAGTACGGATGAATGCGTCTGTATTCAATATGCATGTGTAACCGTGCATAAACACATGAGCTCTGGATGTTCCCCGCGTGCCCACGACAACAAATTTGTCTGCGACAATGTCAACTGCCCCACCTGTTCACCATTAATATAGGTTTTACTCCATCAAACCAAATTTCCCACACAGTCCCACATCTGTGATTCACACAGCACACACATTCACCTCAGCAGCCCCTCAGGCTGACATGTTTCCCTGCTAATCTGTTTGCACAACTCTGGTGTGACCACAGGCCAATTACACATCGTCACATGATGTGCACCCACAAGAGAGAACGAAGGAAAAAAACGAGAAAAGAGCCACCCACTGAGAGCCCCTCTTTCTCAGCTCCTCCATCCTCTCACCCCTTTTTTTCTCCCATATGAACCTTCTCCCCCCTTCTCCCTTATCCCATCCCCTCCCCATCAGCAGCTCTCTCACTTCATTTGCGGGTTTAATTACAGCTGCCCATCATTCGGACTAACCCTAAGCAAGGGCACCACTCGGAGACCATGGTCCCACCATGACTCCCTAAGTAAATTTGATTTCTCATTTCATTTATGTTCCATAAATTTTCCCATATGTTTGAAATTATATTTAAACTGTTCCAGTGGCCGCCAGGAGAGCATATGTCTTGGGAAAGGTAGAAGAAGTGTGTTGGAAAAACTGCACCGGTGAATGACAGGTGAAATTGACCGTGATGTGAGCGAGAGGGAGAAAAAACGTACACCACCCAAACAAAGAAAGAGGAAAGAAACTTCACAGAAGCATCCTTTATTTATTTATTTTTTTTATAAAACTGTTACCTTTTTGATTTTGGCCGGGAAGAAAATGAAAGTTTTTTCTGTGTTACAGTTGCTTCTGCTCCCCTTAGTTTCACGTCATGCCTGACTGGTGTGGGGGTGCTTCTTCTCCCCGTGCCCTGCTCATGTCCCTGTTCTTCCACCTCTCTGTCTTATGAAATTGTTTCCATTCTTTTCTACTCTCTTTTGGTCCTTTCTCTCGTGGTAAGGATTGACCAGGTCACACGTCAACGGCAGGGCAGCCAATTTTTATCATTATTTTTATCCCTTTTATGTGCCAAATGGATAGGAATTTTTACATAGGACTGTAAAAATAGTGTCAAAGAGTTCAGTAAATTATGTTAGTGTCCTTTTTCCTCATTATCTTGATATAGTAAACTCATAATACAAAAAGTCCCTGAAATTGTCTCGAGCCATCCATGTATTTCCTAAACTGCTTAACTTGTTAAAACTAAAGCTGTAAAGACTAATTGACTCAGGCCTGTGTCGCTAAAAGGAGCTGAAAAAGGCATGTTCATCAGCAGTGCGAGGGGTAGGGGGGCAATGAGGGGTCATCCAGAGGGCAAGGACGGGACAACCAGCTCCCTCAGTCAATCCGGCTCAGAGAAAATTCTGGGAACTCTAATTTGAAAGGTGAAACAGGGGCCTGAATGCACAAATGACTGAAATCCCCTGAGCCACTGAGGGCACACTGGGGTAAAAAAAAAAAAAAATGTATTGACCAAGGGCTGTAGGATTTTGATGAAGGCTTCAGTAACATGAGACCTGTTGGCAGGTCAGCTGCTGGTTTGGGAGCAGTTTTCCACTTACTTGTTTATTCAAAGATGAAAGTGGCAAGTTCACCAACTAATCATGTGGGGATAGTGGGAAAAGTATGTGTGTTTCTAGGGTTGTCTTTTTCTATATTCTGCAGAACTCTGCAGAAGACTAAAGTGGTATGACATTTGAAATACAGCCAAATGCATTTGGATGCATAACCAAATTGTGAATCTACAGCTAAATTCTATGTGTTTGATAGAGAGAAAATCACATGTAAAGAAAAAAAACTAGATGCCTCTGGTATTTGACACAGGGAGGAGCTAGGCTGGAGTACAGAGGAGAGGGAGTAAGAACAGGTCTTTTATGGGAGGATGAAGGTTTGCACAGACAGTAACATTTTATAAATTTGTGACTCGGCTCAGTTTTGACCCGTGAAGTTCTGTGTTTGTGCCTGCACTTATCTCTGAAGTAAATCGGTCCCTGTAAAACTGTGTACTGGTACCAGGGCACGTGTTAGTGGTACTCCAGCCTGTCTCCTGCTTCCTTGTCTCTCTACCTGCTGTCTTGTCATGCTTTCCTGGCTGCCTGCCTGTCTGTCTGAGTGACTGCCTCCCCTCCTGCCAGTCCTTACTGCTACACTTCACTCTCTGTCTGCCTACTTCACTTCTTGCCTTTTTTTTTTTGCTTCAACTAAGAAGTACTCTCAGATGGAGAGGTGTGTTTAGGGTGTCGCTGTACACGATTGCGTAGGGAGGGGGAACACGAATGACAGGATTTATGCTCTCTCTATAAAGTTTACGAGTGGAGCCTCGTTTCAAGAGATCCAACTGGCAGTTTTCACATCAGTCAGGGACTTGGGGACCGAGTCATGCATGCTCAGTCTGTGGCAGCAAAAAAGCAGCCATTGGGTTTAGTTCTTCAGAGTTCTTCTTTATTTCCGAACAAGGAGCCAAACAAGAGTATCAACTGCCTCCTAGCAGAGATAAAGGGCATGTGTCTCTTCATACCTGAGCCTCACTTACAATGAAATAACAACAGTGAGGCTATTCAACATTGTTTTTGAACAGGCAGTTTTTTTCAGATGTTTTTTTTTTTAACTGGAAAAACTTTCTTTATAAATCACCCTTTTCTTTATGAGAACAGTAGGAGAATCAAAGTGTTATTATCCAGGACAGATCCAAGTCTGAATATGCATGAAAGTGTGAATGTGTCACACACAGTATTGCCAGAAAAGCTGACATATATGTTCCCCACAAGTCTGACTGGATAAATAAACATAACTATAGCTAAAACATTATTATTTGATTTGCAGGATAAAGCAAGTAAATGGTGTGAGAGTGAAAATGAGCCTGAACATGTATGTTTTATGGAAAAAGGGGTTATAGAAAGGTGAGAGATGCAGGGCCACAGTGTAAGCAGAGCTGAACTGGTCCACTGGGTAGAGTATAATGGGGACAGGGCAGAGGGGGTGGAGAAGACGCATGGGTCACATTAAAACTGGGTTCAGTGCGAGGGCTCGGCTAATGCTACCTAATCCCCGAAAAGCCTGGCTCAACACACACACACACACACACACACACACACACACAAACACACACACACATACTTGTTCTCTACTGGCACCTATTGATGACTGTTGGCCAGTGGTGTGTGTGAGGTGTGGTAGTATGTGTGGCTGATGTCACAGGCAGGCCGGGACGCTGAGTTCATCTCGGACCAACGAGCATCTGACATGGAAAGGTGCATTCCTCGATGTGCTGGCAATGTTTTTTCCATGTTCACCCACACCAAGTGATATAGATACACCGTACTGCTTCGTTACTTTACGGCTACTGCTGTCACATAGCTCATCTTTATTAACACATAATAAAGAGTATTATTTATGACTGTTGTGCATTTAGATTAGGTTCCATAGTGATTTTAAAAATAGATGGTGTGGACAAAAATCAGCGCCTGTTGCATTCTACCACTTTGCACCATTTAGCCCCGATTGTCTGTGTCAGTTTATGGGTAAAATTCTTGCTACAGCTCTCCTGTGGTTGAGCAACTTGTGATCACACACTCACTGTGTAAATCCCTAAAGCAGTACATGTTTGAAAGCAGGCGAAAGCTGCCAGTACGTTTCGCCAGAGTTACTTGTTGGATCGTTGAATAGCTTTAGAAGCTCCCACACCTCCCTAAAACTGACGAAACTCCATACAAACCCACTTCACACTGTGATTGGCTCGTTGTGCAGAGTTAAGAAAGGAGCCAGGGTTTGAACTGCTCTCTATATAACTATTTCTTTCACTTTTCATAAGAACAACCGAGTACAACACCACAAATGTCTTCCAAGAGAGCCTGGTGAGACTGTTTGAAACGTTGCACCCAGTATTCCCATATTTAAATTATATCACTTCTCCCCCTCTCTATTAAAGCTGGATTTTCCCTTAAGCATGGCCATTCAAAACTGTTATATACACATGTGCTTTTCGACAAAGGTCAGATGACACATTGCACGAACTACTTCACTTCAAGCATAACCACACCCTAAGAATTATTCAGGCTGCACTTCTAAGGAAAACAACAGCACTAGTTGTTTGAGACAGTACCCAAAATAGTCTTTGTTTCAATTCAAAAGAAACAGTGTTGTTCTAGAGCAACTACATCTGCAGTGACGGTGGGTCTGGGTAGTTGGATGGATCAACAAAATATCGGACTTTGACACAGGAGTCTGCTTGTTCAGTTCCTGTTACCTACCGAAAGCCACCGTTGATTACATTTAACCATGACCACAATCACTTCCTAGCCCAAGCCACATTGTTTTTTTGAGCCTAAACCAAAACACACCCTGACTATAGTAGTGTCATATCAAAAAAAAAGGCTTTTATTTTTGCAATTGTGATTTGCAGACAGGTAGGTCGAACCAGAAAATGCTGCTGTATGTGTCTTTGTGGAAGGCAGGTACATATGATATATTTTCCATTTAATTTGAAGGAATTATTTCATAATAGAAAATAGATAAATGTTAAGGGCTGCTTTCTATCCTGCAAAAATATTGTCAGAACACCTGATACAAAGACCACCAAGAAGTGCTTTTCATGTATTTACAAGCCATAAACTGTTGATCTGCATTTAAGCCCCATCTCAAAGTCAAAATTAGCTAAAACCTATTGGGGAAGAATGTAACTATGAGTGATACTACATAGGGAAAAGCACAAACCTCTGCAGCACTCACATTACGCTGCAGATACTTAGAGTGATTCAGTGGTTTCCGTGGGGCTAACCTAGTTAAACAAAGGTTACAAAACAACAACGTCCCAATAGACAACAACATTCCAGAGGGGGCCAAGTGGGTCTCTGAGGAAAGCAGTCAGTCACATTCCTGTCTGTGATCAATCAGCCTCTGGCCCAGACAACCTGAGATTAACCTCAGTCTTCCTGGAAACTACCTGCCCTTTCCATAGATAACAACCCCCAGCCTTGTACAATTTACAGCAGTTTCCCTTGTTGTGATGAGCAAATATGCAATGTATTAATGTACTGGTGTGTGTGTCTTTGGGACTACTTCAACCACCTACCTCAAACACACTCAACCACTGTTTGATTTACTACGATTTCCACTGATGGATGACAAAATAATTACACAGAAACATACAGCAGTATAATGTGTGTATGTGTGTCTGTGTTTTCTGTGCAGTTCTGTCCTCATTTGAAGAAGAATGTGAAGATGAATTCGCAGTGTGACGTGAGGTTGTTTGAATTTAGGCAGAAAGGAACACTTACTTTCTCCACCAAAGGGAGAATGTGGGCGAAGGAAGGGGGGAAGGATTTGGCACATTGAACACGAGAGTATGGAAGAGCACTCTGACCTGCCACGCTTTACTCCCTGCCTCTGCGGCACTGAGCTCAGTGACAATGTGGTGGAGTCATTACCTCCGCTCTCTCAGGTAATCGAGAGTGGGGAGGGATGTGACCTCTGTTGGATTCACTGAGCGGAGACAATGCAGTGAGTTTACAGAGGCGCACAGAGGAACGAGTGAATAGATCACTGTTGGTTAATAAATATTTCTCTAAGAAAGGTACAAGTTCTGCAGGTTTAAAGAAAAACAACTCTAGAAACACAAATGCTTTTCCCACTATCCCCACATGATGTATTAGTTGGTGAACTTGCCACTTTCGTCTTTGAATAAACAAGTAAGTGGAGAAAGTGGAGTTGACTGGAGTTTTTCCAGTTAACAAAATTCTAAAATTGTGGCACTTACTTTAAATGCTACATTCTGCTACACTCCACTTTTGCCTGCTGCCTGCTATCAAACTCAATCACAGCTTTAACTTTTTTTTCTTTTACCTCTCGTTTTTTTCTCGCAAAATATGAATCAAGCAAAAGAAACCGATTTATACAGTTGTCAAGTACTCGGTGCCCCTGTTTTCTCAGCGTCTCTCTATCTAGCCTCTCTACCTCCCTCTATCTCGCTGTCAGCCCACAGTGTTCTGGCCAGCACATAATTGTCTAAGTGCTTCTTGATGGCAGCAGGCTATTTGGTCATTAAGGGGCCTATTAAGTCATTAGTGCAACAGTGGGACTGCCGTCTGCCTGCCGACGGGACCAGATGATCGACCCGATACGTGTAGCTTTGCAGTTTTCCACATATTTGCGCAGGTAATTATAGCTTAGATGTGAAACACCCTCAGATGTCACGCTTAAAGAGGGGATACACGTCGCCAGCACACTTTAAAGGTAATCTCCCCCTCCCCTTCTCCTCCTTTTTCCTCCACCTCTTTTTCCACTGTGTGTGTGTGTGGGGGGGGGTGTTATGTGAGTGTGTGTCTGCATGTATATGAGCAATGGGTTAGCAATGAGACAACCAGAGCCTCGGGACATGTCAGGGAGAAAGATAGGGAGCGAGAAGAACTGAACAGAAATCCAAAAGGAATGAGGAGGTCAGAGAAAAGAAGAGCAGTGTGCAGACACAGAATCGTTTTTTCCATCATTCAGACTCTGTGGCCAACACATCCTTTCAAACCCAAACTTACACACCCGTCACGGAATGTAAATATTTGGATAGGGGTAAGGTTGGATGTTACTTAATTCCTCCCTTTAAAGATGTCCTGTTTGGGTGAACAGGGGCCAAAGAACACAAAGTATTCTGCATGATTTGATACGACACATGAGATTCTTATTTTGATTTCATTTCTGCTGTTTCTCTTAACAACCCTTGCCCAGCCTTTTGAGACGTCCGTTGCCCTGGGCCCACACTATTACATTCGCTGCTTACCATAAATGCTCATCAAATATCTGCCATGCACAGCCAGAAGCCTCTGGATCTGTGGGGGGAAAAACATTCCTCATGGATATGGGCTGTATATTTTGCTTTTACTTGTTTTTAAATCATTTTCAAATCACTGATTTGTATCCTGGGGTCCTATTCTCTATGAGGTCCAATCTGAATTGGAAAACCAAACATAATCACAAATCAAGTTGATTATCATATTAAGTAACACTGACCTATTGGAAACACTTGGTTTAAACGGAATGTCTCTGGAATAGAGACAAAAGTTTCACTTTCACCACTATATGTAAACTTTGTACTTTTTTATTATATGTTTTCATACAGTGTATTGGAAAAACTAAATGTCATCACATTTCATATTATTAGACCATCAAGAAATACATCATTGGAATACTTTTGCCACATCACGAGGCCTGAATGCTCCCCACTGTAACCACAGCATGTATGAGGCTGTAATGTCAGGGTGACAGAAAGCCTCAGCACGACATCTTCTCCAACAGGAGGATGGCATAGGAGCTGCCCTGATGGAAATAGACACATCAGACTGTCAGTGAAGCTGTAAACAAAGCTCTTCTTCACCAGAAGGAGGACACCCTCCTGCTGAGAGTCCGTCACACTCCACCCTCCCAACCCGTAAAAACCCTTAACCACTCCCCTCTCCACCCTTGAGGTGAGAACACTGAGGTGTACCAACAGTTGGCAGTTTCTTTTACTCTCTCTCTTTCTCTCTTTCTCTCTCTCTCTCTCTCTCTCTCTCATACACACACACACACACACACACATACAGTCTCTCACACAAGTCCTAGCACAAAATAGCCCGAGCTGATGGAAACTCATTCCGGTCAGGGGTTGAGCCAGGTACTCTATCAGATTGGGTGCTGCCTGCCTGCCTGCCTGCTAAGCAGTGCCCAGACTGACCCCAGCAGACTGCCAGTCTCCTAACCGCTCTGCTGCATCCGCGGCTCCACTACCACTTCTCACCGTGACCCTTGACCCCTGCCCAGGAGACAGGCGCCACTGATATGATGTAATTTCTCTCCGACATGGGCCAGTGGCCTCGGCTGCAATGCGACCCAGGGAAAATAAATATGGGTGTTTATTTGGTGAGCGTGAGAGAGGCCCACAGGCTGGAGCCACCCTCAAGTTTCCCTAAAGTAGCTCTGCAGTAAAGCCCTTTTTGCTCCGCATCTTAAATCCAACAATATACAGTATCCGTCTGGAAATAAGCCCCTTGGGTTTGGTACTGTGCACCACCTGTACGTTGTACAGTTGTGATGCTGAGGCTTCTGATATTGTTTCACAGGACTTAACTGTTTCGATATCTGCAGATTTCATCAGATTTCACTTTTCATTTTCAGAGTGATAACTTAAATAGACTACAGATACATTTACTTGATAAGTCACGATGAGGAAAAAGGAAGTATACTTGGTAATATTGACCTCTGGCACTTTGGTTGTAAAGCTTGCTCATTCTGAGGTGACTTAGCTTTTTTCAGCAGTTCCCACAAAGACTTTGGTTCCAGCCAGCATGCCCAGCTGTCAGCCTAAATTGGCCTTCATGGAACTGGAGGAGAACCACGCATCATGACTTGCCTTTGTTTCCAAAGCAACTAAACTCCCTCTCACAGAGACATTCACATCTCTCTGTGATCTAAAGAGACTATAGAGAGGTCCCAGACAGACCGAAATCTCATTAGACCACAATGGTCTGAAGAGGGTTCTGGCACACCTCACATCTCTCCGTCCCTCCTAAGCTTCCACCGGCATCACAACTACAAACACAAGATCCCTGCACTTAAGCACCCGCTCCTCCTACTCCCATCCCACAGAGGATGATGTATTTGATGCACATCTTCTTCATCTGAAAACAACATCCACTAAAGTCACAGCCCCCGCACAACAGCCAACATGTAGGGCTGGACAAACCAGTCCCTCATGACCGCCTGGTTTCTCCAACTAACTAGTTCCACTGCCGGGTACCTATGACAAATCCACATTGTGATAGACGATGAATCACCAGCGTTTGGGTTTCTAAGAGCAAAGTTACAGGATACTGTGAGCAGCTTCTTTTTATTAGAAAAAAAAAGATAATATTTGGGCCGGCAGAGTTTGGAACCTTTCCCAACTCAGATCTCCCTTTATGAATTGCTCATGTTTCAGATTAGCGTTAGTGGTGAGACGACATACATCAATCTCCCTGTATTTCCAGCCTCTATCTCTGCCTCCTTCTCTCCAGTGTCTCCCTGCTCTTTCTTCTGATTCCCACCCACGCATTTTCTCTTTGACTCTTTGTCTATCCATCCTTCTCTGACCTCATCGCTGTTACAGTCAAGCGTAGAGGGATCCAATCAACCATAGTGTTCAGATTAAATCACAAATTATTATAATTGAGAATAATGGTTTCCATGTCAGTTTCAGTTCAGCACTGGATTGTTTTCATACATATCTGGTAATGAGGGAGCTGGAATCTCAGAAGTCCAGCGATGCTTTTGCATTGCCGGGGTGAAATTCAAGTTATCCATGATCCAATTCGGACTGGATTTCCACAGCAATAAAACTCTTATCTGAATTTGATCGTCTGTCTTGCAAAAGTTTTATTATCCACTACCTACCACCTGTGCCTTTCACTGAAGAACAATGGATTATGAGGATCAAAGTCGAACAGAAGTTCTCCTGAAACATAACCACTGTTTTCTAAAGTTGGACACTCTACTGCTACTCTGTTACGGTGTAATCTAAAATAGTGCTGTTTTTAGGGAAAGTGCCTTCTAGCAGTAGGTCAGCTAGACTGATGCTATGTCAAAGGGGATAAAGACAAGCGACATGAATCCCTTAATAATACGAAAAGGGCACGTCTACAGGACATAACAGACTTCAAAAACTGCAAAGCCTTCCTAACAGCGATACCTCGTGTCCTCTTCATTACTGAGAAGCACAGTGTGCCTCGCTGAGCTTATTTCTAGGGGCAGTAAAGCTCTCAGGCATGTGCAGGGCATGCAATGCGACTTTGACAGCATAGTTAGGAGGTGCTGATGAAAGAAGAGAGGCTAGGAGCCCACTGCCTCTCAAATTAGCCCCAGAGCCCTCCAACCTGTCACATGGAGGCTTAGGCCTTCACAGATTCTGTTGCACTGCACCACCAATGTGCATGTATGGAGCTTTGCTTGCTTACAGTGTCCCTTCGTGTGTGGCGTGCCGTGCGTGCAGAGCACATGTGTTCAGTTACGAATACACACACATACTGAGATGTTTTTCCTCCTTAATGCAGATCAAAGGTTGTATAGAAATGGAGCATCCTCTGCTTGTTCATCACAGACTTTTCTGGGACCTCCCACAGAACCTCCAACTTGGGTGACCTCCAACTGACTAATTCTTTAAGTAGATGCATGTTCCCATCATTTCTTTATCACACAAGAAATTAAAGACGGATACAGCCTCGCATGTTTTACTCATCAAATAATTAGGCTATTTTGTTCATCTTTCAGGCTCAGATTACAGTTAGAAGCCTGCGTCACCATAGAGAGTCAGACAGACGGTCTACATTAATGAAGAGAGAGCTCTCTGCTCTTCTCACCTTCTCTTATCTGTCTGCATGTACATTGCTCAGCCTGATACTCTGTTTGCAGATTCAGCTGTTCAGCGTGTTTGTTTAGTGAGGTGGAGGGACATCCATAACTCTAGCAGACAATTTTAATCCCCTTTGTTGCCCTTTTATTGTCTTCTCCCACATTCACTGAGCGTTTCTTTCAGAGGAAGTGCAACACCCAACAAATGCACATACACTCAACTTTGACAGTGGATTATAGAGTCCAACTTGCTTGTTGTCAGAGCTACTTTACTACAAGCAGATGGATACAGGATACGCAATCTTAGGATCTTCCCATGCCCCCTCTAGGCCAGGCTTGTTCTTGTAATTTTGCCAGCTATTCCAGCTGTGTACACACAGGGAATCACATGCAAAAATAGGAGAAACTATTCATATATTTTTCCTCTTACCTGAGAGAAGTTGAGCCCATTGAGGGGGTGACACTGCTCCTCCACCCGCTCCACTGCCCCTGTCGTCTTCCCCATCCTCTCAGCTTCTTGAGCCAGGAACAGGTCCAGCACCGGTGTCCCCCTGGACCGAACGTCCCACTCCGTCAGCGAGTTGACCATCAGCATCACCCACACGGGCCTTTTCCTTTCCCAGTTCCCCGCAATGGCATTGAACAGGTAGTCAGCGTACAGGCCTCTGCCACGCTGGTCAGCGGTCATCCAATATGGCATCATGTGTTTGACATAGTCCAGGTGGCGTTTGAGGCGGCGGTACAAGTCACGAGGTAGCAGTGTCTGCAGGTTCTCGCCGTGGGGCAGTAGCTGGCAGCTAGTCAGCTTGGAGATGGTCAGAGGGTCGGTCAGGTCCAGCTCAAAGAAAACATTGGGACTGTTGTGGAAAGCCTGCTTGGAGCTGTTGGGGATAAAGTCCCAGACGCGTGTGTAGGGAACGTGGATGGTACCAAATAAGTAAGAAGGGGGATGAGGAGGTGCACGCTTTACTCTCCACAGGAAGGAGTTCATGTCACTTTGCTGTGGAAGATTCAGAGGCAGAAGAAGAGGAAAGAAAATAAGAGATGAAGGTAAAGATTTTAAGAGCAAAAGGAAACAGAAATACCAAAACCATCAGGTTGGAGTAATTCCACTTGCCTTAAAACTAAAGCTGACACATTTTTTCTCTGTTGTGGTTTTTCAGGCTCATAGGCTTGGGTCGACAAGTTAAAGATCTAAATACCATTTTGAGACGACGGCAGCTCGGGGCTGTGCTACATAGGACTTGCTGCTGTGTTTCAGGCAGGGAGTTTATAGAGGGGCCTTTTGGGCTGTAAACAGACCCCCGTGTATTGTTGAGGTGCATACCTTGGTTGCCAAAGCCTCTTTCGGCCTGGGAAGCATTTTGAAGGCTGCAGTGCAAATATACTGCACTGGAGCTCATAAAAGCCCAGAGCTGAAGGAAACCTGTTCTCCGTTCTGACCCCACTGTGATACTTTTGTTTGTGATTTTTTTTTTTTTTTTTTTTACACCAAGCAGGAAGATGTAGTGCTGACAGCCTTAAGTAAAGCACTGTTTTTGTCCTCTATGGTTTATATTAGTTGAACTGTTTGTCTATTGTGGTTATCTTTACACAAAACTGTCACGATGGAAATTAAATGATCACAGCAACTTTAAAAGAGCATACTGCCCTATTGCATTTAAAATATGTTTCTTGTTATGTACTCTGAGAATGTGCTTTGCATGTGCTATGACTTTGATGTTGGCATTATTCAAATATGAAAAAACAGAATTAGCTTTTATAAACAATATCAAACTTCTGGCCTCTGAGGCGCAGTGTAATCAGGCATTTGAGGGATGAAACCCATTATTGTAAAATAAAGTTATTCTTAGAAAATGTTTACTTCTAAAATTTAATCAAGATTTCCTTAAGCCGTATTCCAGTCATACTGCACGCTGCCAACGCTGCCTTTGTCATATAAAACTTCTTAAAAAGCTGCCAAAGGCCAGTAAAGTCGTCTTGTGGGATGTTCTGTTATCATACAACTAACTGCAGCGAACATACAGTAATTTCTGGCACAATCTCCCTCCAGGAAAAATAAATCGAAAAAAATCGAAAGTGCTATATTCAATTTGAGATCAGCGTTTAGTCCCTGCAGATGCACTGAAATGTTTAAATAAAGCTTGTCTCTCAAGTTCTCTAATTCAGTTTTCACATTGGCCCGGTCGAGAGCTGCAGGCGAACTGGTCGAAAGGTTTGGACGGAGTCAGACGCGTTAATGCGTTCTCCCTCATATTTTTGAAACTTAAAGAGTAGGTCTCTCTCTCTCTCTTTCTCTCGTTCTTTTTCTGTTTGTTTGTTTGTTTGTTTTGCTTTGCATATGCAGCGTTTGGTCAACGGGCAAATGTCCCCTTCGGCCTCCGCGTAAACGCAGACTCCTCGGCACGGATAGTGCGCCTCTCTGCATCCTGAGGAGAAAGCCGAGATCCTCTCCGCCGAGGCTGCAGCGGGGCTCCTCTTTCTACGGAGTAAACGACTCTTAACAGAAAACAGAGCCCGCTGTACTGACGCGTTGCAAATCACATGGAGCGAAGGAGCAGGGCGCCTTCTGTGATCTCTGACAACAGATCCGTTATGCGCATGAAGGGCATAACGCACTAATGAAACGAGGGCCTGTGATCTCTAAACGACTCTCTAATGACAACCTCAAAAAAACACGCGCACTCTTGGGCAAAACCGCAAAGTGTCGATTTCAAAACCATCCGGTTGCAGAGGTCGTATAATTTATCTGAATGTTTTTCCCCAAGAAGGGAAGCGCGTTGGATATGATTTTGATTAACTTTTTTTTCCCCCCCATCATGTGCGCTCGTAGTAGGAGGCAGGCGGACGGGCAGGCACGTTGTAATTGAGCTTGGGTATTTGCTGGCTGCTCTGCACTGCTGCGCTTCCTCGAGGTGCGAGTTCAAGCCACATCCATAATTTTTTTTTACCAATATGCCCGATAAGTGTTTTAATAGGACGTGTGTGTCTTGCGCCGAAACGCGATCGCTTCTGAAAAGGTCAGGGGCTTTTCCGAATGAAGTCAAGTCACCCGTGGGTGTCCCCCGCTTGCCTTTGTCACATAAACAGCCGTAGAGTTGGCTGGCAGCAACGAGTTTACTCTTGGCAGTCGTCTTTCGCTTGTAAGGCCGAGATCTCTTCGTAGAAGCTGCAGATTTTCTGAGGGAGACCAGAAATTCCTGACCCGTCACGTGTTTAAGATTAATTAGCGCAGTGGTATATCACTGAGCTTATCTTATTGTTGATACAGAAAATATTATTGTTGTTGTTGTTGTTGTTGTTGTTGTCATCATCATCATCATCATCATCATAATCCCCATCATCATTGTGGCAATCCACATTAATCCTGCGCATATAATATGTACGATTTCATTCCATCTTTTATCATCCTTTCATCTTACGGCTCATTGCGTTATCAGTTAATAACTAGCGGCATTCAAATGTTTAAAAGGTCATAACCTTTGACCTTATAATATACCAGTATTTAGGGTACTTTCATGATGAATTTATGTCGTGGTTTTTGGGTTTTTTTTTCGTGGCGTTTCCCCCCGACAGCTGCAGAACTAGTCACTGTATATATTTTAATTTCACAATTATTTCTCAAAAGTTTTCAAAACGACTTAAGGATGATTCACCGCATGTGTCACCGTCCTTTCTCGGTTCTTTAGGCTGAGTAACGAACTGTTTTATGGGGTCAGATCGAATCACTTGCCCTTTTTTTTTTTTTTTTTTTTTGCGGACGAATGTGCGTGTATCTGCCCCGACACGACTCACCGACTTTGGTGCGTCGCACTGCCTCGGTCTGTCCGGTCGCCCTGCGCCCCAGGGTGCCACAGCGTGCAGGAGAGCGCTCAGAAAGACCCAGCTGAATCCCGGCAGACGGACCATCATGTCGAGGGGGGACTGGACACTTGCTGCAGTCAGCTCCCAGAGGGCTTTTATCTCTGTCCTTTGTGCTCTCTTCTCACTGCCCCTTCCCCCTTGAAAATAATAATTAAAGAAAAACCCCGCTACCGGTGGCCTCTGGGCTCACATGTGCCGCTCGGCCGGAGGACCATTCCGCTCCTCTCCGCCGTCCCCGACGCTCTCCGCTTCTCGGGTCTTGGCTGTTTCTGAAACGTTTCCTGTCTCCTTTTCAACTCGGCGCAGTCCTGAAGCAGGAGCTGAAAACTCTTAAGAGAGTTTCCGCGGTGCGCTCCGCAAGTTTGGAGCGTCTTGACTGGGAAAGAGGGAGGTGGGACGATTTGAGAACCCCCTCAGCACTCTACCCCTCTACCCCACTCCAGTATGCTCGACATACAAACTTAACACACACGCTCACACACACACACGCTCACACACACACACACACACACACACACACACACACACACACACACACCTCTGCTTCTTTTAGGAGGAGGGAGCGCAGGTTCAGAGATGGAGGACAGGTTTGCGTGAGTAAAACCCCACACGATAACGAAAAAGAGGCAGAGTCGTGAGTGAGCGCTTTTAAAGTCTTCGTATAAGGTCCTGTTATAACGTTTCCTTTTTCCTCATGGTCGTTTTTCTATGTCTGTCCTGCTCAGTTGTGAGTTTCTATGGTCGCTTACTATTTTTTTTATCTCCCCTGGTATCATATTTTAAATTAGATTCTAACGAAAATCACTATGTAATTAATTGATTTTATAGTTCCCTTGTTGAGCTTGTTAGTATTTATTATATTTCTATTACTGCAGTGATTTCTGATGTAGTATTTCTTGACATCTCGCAGCTTCATGATGTTGAAATTAAAAAAAAAAAACAACTTTGCTCAATATCCACTCACTAGCTTTCACTGAAGCTTTCAACTGCATTGCACAGTCCTCCTTTTCAGATAGAAGGCTAGATGTCTCTTTTGGAGCATTTGTAAAATTCACTTCTGTGCTGTGGTATGTGGGTTATAGTTCTAAAGGTAGAGTAATAAAGAGTTTCTGTGCTCTTTATTTTAAGAAAAACTGGCAGCAATAATGCAGAGTCTGGAGGGCAGGTGGCAAACACAGTGCTGGGCAGTCAGAGTGTTTTGTTTGGTTTTCAGCGGAGTCATTCCAAAGATTTAAATGAACAATTTTTCAAAAGTTGTCATGTGCTTCCTCTTTAGCGAGATGTCATTTATCTCTGTCCTTCTCTGTTTGACAACCCTGCAGCACTACATAGAATGACTGTATGAGGGTCATTTTGTGGCAGAGAGCTTTAGACCTTATATGCATGATTAATGGGAACAAATAAACAAGTAGGAGTAAAGACAACTTTGACAAGTGTTTTATTTATTTCCAGCCCAGTACTCCTCTGAAGATGTATTAGTCATGATGTGGAGCAGGCGGACATGGAATAAACGCTCATGATGAGAGAAAGTGGCCGCTCTCTGTACAGACCCCGATGTCAACGCTCCACTACTCGGCTATGACCTCAGTTATTGTCCAAGTGGCAGATGTGACAGAGTCAAGTAGGGGGAAATTTATCATGGAGACCCCTCAAACAAGTGGCACCGGGCCCCTCCCTGCAGGCCACTGGCAGACAGACCTTGGACAAGTAACTCTTTGTCCTCGGCCGTGTTCTCCCCTCCTCTCCACTCCTCTTCTCACCACTCTGTGCTCACCTCTGTAACTGGGCAGCTCTGTTAGTGGCCGACTGTCTCTGTGCACTCATTGTATTTTCCATTCAGGTGAGGCAGATTGGGCATATGTGCCAAGTGTCTTTGATCAGCTTGTCTTTTAACATAATTTCACGTTGTAAAGTTCTGACACTTCTGCCCTTTGACCCTTGACTCTGACTGCTTTTACTGGTTGCCATTAATTACAATTTGATCATTTCGAAAGGCTGAAAATTCAATATGTCTTTGTTTTATGCATTTACCCAATGGCCGGCTTGAATGCAGTCTCAGATGCATTTAGATACATGAAAGCAGGGTCTAAAGGAATAACACAATAGAACAATGTTAATCTAATCTAATCTTTTTATCCTTGCTGCTCTGTTTTTCCCCTTTGTGGCTCTTGCTCTGAGACAGGTGTGGGATTTCAGTTAACAGTTTCATCTGCTCTAATATGGCCACCTGTGGACTCAGGTACCTGTTTTAACCACACCTTCCAGAAGGCTTCTCTTTGAAGGAGCTTTTCACATTCTTGGCCGGTTAGAAGAGGGCTTATGAGCGGCTGGCTGCAGGAGATTCCTGGATGGGGGCCAGCGCTTACAGCATAGCGCACATATAGCCGGGGACGAAAGAAGACTTTAAAGTTAATGTTCTGTTAGGAGACCACAGAAACGCTCACTTACAAAAGGCACATCTGGGGAGGCATTCGAGAGAGAGAGAGAGAGAGAGAGAGAGGCAGGATGAGAGAAAAAGGTATTTTTTGAAAAGTTAAACAAAGCATATTTGCAACAAAACCCTGCCTGCATCGATGCCTTCCACAACTTCATTGACTTGACATATCTTTTCTGGAATATGTCCATTAAACACAGTATCTGCCCCATAGGGACAGACGGACAAAAGCACACATGGAGGGAGGGAGTAGAAGAAGAGAGAGTGATGAGACCTTGTTAATGTCTGTGCCCCTGCAGCTCTAAGGATCCTGTGTCTACTTGTCCTTGTGGCTCCACAGCTGCTTGTCTGTATGATGTTGTGCAGAAGTCCTGCCGCAAAAACCCCAACATTAACTCACGGCCTCTGCCCTGGGATCATTACTTGTGTATTAGTATGTAATGAAAGAGATACTACTTCTGTTACAACTACTACCACCGGTACTACACCATATGAAAAGGAAATATTCCGATCCTTCCACTGAGCTATGACTGTAAGGAGAAGATGTAACCGGGGCTGGGGAATACAATATGTGTATTTGTTTATTATGTACACAGGGACCCCTGGTGGTGTGAAGAAGAACTGAGATTATGCACAGTGTGGACAAAGGTAAGAAGAATGGAGTGAGATGGTTGACCTGAGGGCAGAAAGATAGTACTTCAAAGAAAATGTGTGCTTGATGGATGTGGAGTGGCTCATAGCTCCAGGCTGCAATACTTCACAAAGTGACTGTGACAGTGAATGCCAAGGCCACACTGATCGCTCTCTCTCTCTCTCTGTCTCTTTGTCTCTCTGTCTCTGTCTGTTGTCTCTACTCGTGGTCGGACTACACACACACACTTCCTCTACTATCTCCACCCATCTTTTGCACAGTCTCCAATATCCTCCATCCTGCTTTGAAGATATCGAGGAATAATATTGACTGAGTCTCTGGTGACATGTTATTGTGGTTTCCTTCAATATGTCACCCACCTGTAGCTGACTTTCCATTTGAAAATAAAGGAAGCCTAGTCATAATCATATAGTGCTGTCACAGGCATTGTTGAGGTGGACCTTGTCCTGAGATTCTAGCCAAGCAACAGTTTTGATCATAATGTTTGCTTTTGCTCTTTTTGTACAAATACGCACAAATACGTACCGATTCTATTCACCGAGAGCCATATCTTACATTTGTTTTCCAGGGCCTATAATGCTCTCACATCAAAGGTTTGGCTGGCAAAGTCATCCCATGATGTGCTGTGCTCTCTCCTACTGATCACTGGCATTGTTAGTAATTCTTTTATTCATACAGGGAACCCCCCCGTTATCTTCTCTCTCATACTGCCCCATTTACCCCTGAGAGCCCATGCAGGAGTGAAAAGGCTCCTCCTGCTGTTAAGCAGATCTACCATTTGGCTATTCGCATGGTAAAAAATAAGATATGGGGAATAATGATGTTTTCCTCTTCGCATTTCAAAAACCATAGTGGTGTTGCTGCAAATCTCAGTGCTTGAAAATAGATGTATTCATATCATAATGTCATGGAAATATGATGTGTATATATATATATATATATATATATATATATATATATATATATATATATATATATATATATATATATATATATATATATATATATATATATATATATATATATATATATATATATATATATATATATATATATATATATATATATATATATATATATATATATATATATATATATATATATATATATATATATATATATATATATATATATATATATATATATATATATATATATATATATATATATATATATATATATATATATATATATATATATATATATATATATATATATATATATATATATATATATATATATATATATATATATATATATATATATATATATATATATATATATATATATATATATATATATATATATATATATATATATATATATATATATATATATATATATATATATATATATATATATATATATATATATATATATATATATATATATATATATATATATATATATATATATATATATATATATATATATATATATATATATATATATATATATATATATATATATATATATATATATATATATATATATATATATATATATATATATATATATATATATATATATATATATATATATATATATATATATATATATATATATATATATATATATATATATATATATATATATATATATATATATATATATATATATATATATATATATATATATATATATATATATATATATATATATATATATATATATATATATATATATATATATATATATATATATATATATATATATATATATATATATATATATATATATATATATATATATATATATATATATATATATATATATATATATATATATATATATATATATATATATATATATATATATATATATATATATATATATATATATATATATATATATATATATATATATATATATATATATATATATATATATATATATATATATATATATATATATATATATATATATATATATATATATATATATATATATATATATATATATATATATATATATATATATATATATATATATATATATATATATATATATATATATATATATATATATATATATATAGTGCAGAGGTTGTTTCAGTAGCATTTCTATTTTAACGACATTAAATTCCCAGTCATCTGAATCAAGTTTTTACTGTGTATTGCATACATGACATATTTGTAAACAGTTAGAGCAACAGCTAGTGTGTGAGACTGCCATATTGATTATGAATCCCACTGTTTCCTCAAGGGATGAGAACAGTATGTATTTAATTCACCAGCGTTCCTACATATGAAATGTAAAGGATTATATTTTAGAGCCATAGACACACAGAAAGGTGACAAATTAAAGGAATAGCTCAATATTCTGGGAAATACACTTCCTGTTGTGGTTTCCTTCAATATGTCACCCACCTGTAGCTGACTTTCCATTTGAAAATAAAGGAAGCCTAGTCATAATCATATAGTGCTGTCACAGGCATTGTTGAGGTGGACCTTGTCCTGAGATTCTAGCCAAGCAACAGTTTTGATCATAATGTTTGCTTTTGCTCTTTTTGTACAAATACGCACAAATACGTACCGATTCTATTCACCGAGAGCCATATCTTACATTTGTTTTCCAGGGCCTATAATGCTCTCACATCAAAGGTTTGGCTGGCAAAGTCATCCCATGATGTGCTGTGCTCTCCCCTACTGATCACTGGCATTGTTAGTAATTCTTTTATTCATACAGGGAACCCCCCCGTTATCTTCTCTCTCATATTGCCCCATTTACCCCTGAGAGCCCATGCAGGAGTGAAAAGGCTCCTCCTGCTGTTAAGCAGATCTACCATTTGGCTATTCGCATGGTAAAAAAATAAGATATGGGGGAATAATGATGTTTTCCCTCTTCGCATTTCAAAAACCATAGTGGTGTTGCTGCAAATCTCAGTGCTTGAAAATAGATGTATTCATATCATAATGTCATGGAAATATGATGTGTATATATATATATATATATATGGTGTGTGTTTGTGTGTGTGTGTGTGTGTGTGTGTGTGTGTGTGTGTGTGTGGCCATATTGGTGTTTTTTTAAATATATATAGATATTGTTTGTCTTTATAATACTGTGTTGACCATGTTCGTTGTCAATATCCTATTTGTGGTTTATCCAAGCAGGGGTTCAACAGAAGCTGCCAGTGCCAAATAAGGTTTTTTGCTATGACAGGGGAACACAGCATAAACAGCATGTGTTACAATACCATTAAATCAAAGCCCCTGATCTGCACTGTTGTGCAGGAACCACACATGAATTCCAGCCTGAAAGATCAGATGAGCTCTCCTTTAATTTGAAAAAAAATCGGGATTTGGACTTGACCTTCTTTTGAAGATGGTCATCTGCTCTAATGAAGTTCTTCAAAGATTATCTTACTGTTCAAGAGGCTTTTATGCCACATGTATAGTAAAATTGTTGAAATCGAAGCTTGCCTTGGTAAAAAAATAAATAAGATATCATATGTTAAGATCAAGAGAGATGGTGAAGCATTGCTTTAACCACTGTCTGTCCACACTGCAGAAAGCAAAGTCTGGCCTTGTGTCTGAGTCAGCGTAGCCTGGCTTGGATGTGCAGAATTCATTTTGGTGGCAATGAAAATTTATCCTGCCTTTATTTGGTGTATGTCTAGCACATTTCTGTCCGTGGTGGTGTTGTACCTCAGTTACTGTGGCCTGTGTTGGATGTAATTGTGTTTGAGGGGGTAGGTGTAGTCATAGACTTGAGCTTTGTTTACCACATCTGTAAAGCCAGACGGCCAAAAAAAAACACACATTGTGTACCTGTATTTTAGAGCAGAAAATGGCAACTGGCTCTGGATTTAAACCAACAGCCATTTCGGAGAGACATCTGGCTGGAACATGTGTTTTAGAAGTATAAAAACACTTCAAATGCCTGACCTGTTCACTGGCCTCCTTTGGGTCAGAGTGGACTCCGGCAAAGGCCTGTGGTTAAAACTCACAGAAATAGGCACAGGAAGGCAAACATCTTGAATCGGCTGCCCCGTCAAAGAGAAGCATATGATGTCTTCACGGATAAAAGCTCTACGATCTCTGCGATTAATAAAACTGGACTTGAGCAGTGAGGTCAGAACCAGTATAAGGCCGTGGGAGAGAGCGGCTGAATATTGTGAAAGCCTCTTTTTTCCCACTATGGATGTGATGTTGTTTTGGTAACACAATATGACATTTCATGCTTCCCCTCCATCATCTGCTCTTTTCTGAGTCTCTACATCTTTTTCCCCCACATCTCCTTTGGTTTTCGGCTCTGTTTATTTTCAAGATCAATGCACGCCTCTGTAACACTTGGCTGGTCTGCTCCCATAGACCCGAAAGACTCAAGTTCACGTGTCAGTGTGGATATACATTCATCTAAATATGGGACATGTAGGTGGGGGGGGGCTAGTGAACAGGGAGAAGAGGAAAATTAAAAAGAAACACATAAGGAAAAGGCGGTGATAGAAAGCACGTGACGTGATGAAACGCAGGAATGTCAAAGAGGGAGATGGTTAGGTCTGATTGATGACTCTGTATTGATACAACACAGACATAATTTATTGCTTTAAAGGGCGTTTTTCAAGTGCCTCCAATAATTGGTTTGGAGACATAGGGCAGAGGAGGAGGAGGTGGAAGGTTTCAAGATCTGTTTCTGTAACAACAGCCTGGCTGTGGAGTCTGATCAACACACAGGAACGGACACATATAGACCGCTATACAGAAACGCACGCACACACACACATTTCTCTCTGGGCATCGTTCCTACTGCTACTCTTCACTCACACATAGAGCTGTTCTCGTGCTTGACAGGGAGCAGAGGAGCTGTCAACAGGCTCCGAGCCTGTCAAGAAGTCAGCTGCGCTACCACGCTACACTGCTCCACACACATACACACACCCAGACACATGCATGCACAAGTGGTTGAGACATGTCAAACAGCATTGCTCCTATGACAAAATACACACAAACACACACATAGTAGGTCAAGAGATGCACATTAAACAGCAACGTTTGTATGACTGAACTGTAAAACATACGCACACACAAAGAGCAGAAACACATTAAACAGCGTGAACCTCATGACTGAATACACAAACACACACATACACACACATGCAGAGATAAATACACAAGCAGTCCTCCAGGAAAGGTCTGAAAGGTAATTTTCTCCTTCTTTAGCTGATCCTCAACATGTGTCAAGGCTTATACTGTAATCGACTGTAAGAGACTGAGAAAAGAAAATACACCAACCTTGCCACCCCTTTCATTTCTACATTTATTTATGGTCGTGTCTGGAGCTGTGTTTTGGCTGCCACGAGACGTGTGCACGTTGTGCTGCCTTGTGTGTGTGTGTGTGTGTGTGTGTGTGTGTGTGTGTGTGTGTGTGTGTGTGTGTGTGTGTGTGTGTGTGTAATGATATCACTAACCACTTAACTGCTTCTGTGTATCATGCAGATAATAGTTAAACATTGTCTTAGATCGGTTCTTGCATAATAATCTTATGGAGCGAAGATTGGACCAATGTAAATGTGCTTTATTTTAGCAAACCAAGCTGAGAGTATAATTCACTTCCTAGTGGTTTGAGTACAACCCATCAATAACATCACGATGACAGCCTCCAGTCTCCACCTGGCCTCACAGAAGATGAATTACAGCCTGAATCTGACTGAATTCTGATGCTCAGGTCCAGTTTGAGGGAAAACTGCAAGGCTTAATGCTCAACCAGGGAAGCCAATGATACGGAGGGAGCAATTCAGATGCATAGACAAACTGAATCCATAGACATACATAGTGCAACCTGCAAGAATTATACCGTTATTCTTTACCCAATGTGTCCATAGACATAAAATTAGAATACGCTCAGTGTCAACAGCAAAATTGGAAATGATTCAGTGGTTCATTTACTTTGCTACAGTTTTTCATCATTAGCTCTGATGGAGTCATCGGCTATGTTTACTTTAAAAGTTGCTACACAAGCTTTCTTCGAAAATGAGAAAGCATGTAATGTCTTCAAGACCATAAAGCAAAGGGCAGTGGCAATTGTTAAAACCCGGATAAAATGTAGTTGTATTTTCACCAAGCTCCGACAGCTATTCTAGCAGTTCTGTGAGGCGCACCTGCGCACGCTAACATGTTTACAAAGACAATGCTGATATGCTGATGCTTCTAATATTTACAATGTTCCCATTGCAGTTTAGCATATTAGCACTCTAATATGTGCTATTTAGCACAAAGTACTGCAGAGGCTGAGGGAGAACGTGAACGTCTGAACCAAATCCATTCTACAGTTGTTGAAACATTTCATTCAAAACTAGAAATGTGAACCTCTTGGTGGTGCCTGAGAAAAAGACACGGGAAGTCACCAAAGTCATTAGGATAAACTGTCTGGGAACCACTACTAGTATAAAATCTCATAGCAGTTTATCCCATATTGTTGAAATATCTCAGTCTTAACCAAAAAGGTAGAACAACCAACCAATGTCGCCAGTCAGTGAATCTTTTAAACAAACTGACTCTTTCTGCCACTGATAATCTAGTTTTAACATTTATTTAATATCTTACACAATAAGATTTTTTTGCAAAAGATAACAAAAATATGTTGTTTTTTTTTATTTTTCAGAGCCGTAATATATGAAAACAAGGTCATTAAAACAGAATAGAGCATCATGATAAAGCCCTTTCACTCAGCTGGGCTCCATCCTTTACCTATTGACAAAAAATAGTCACGTACAGTGCAGATGTGTGTTCAGCGGTGACCCTGCTGACCACCGTGGCTAAACAGAGGCCTGACATAAGCAGCCTGGTGTGGGTGCAGAGGGGTTAAAGCATACATTTCACTCTGGGGTGCTCAGAACTTCGTAGCCGACTCAGCGAGACAGTTGGTTGATTTATGAGCCGGAGCTGAGCCTAGCGTAGTCTACTGGGTCAGGGCACACCACCGTGATTGAAAGTCACATCCAAGCCAATGTACTGGCCACTCACTCAACACACTGCACAAGCCCAGAGATGACTGTGTTCTGTTTTGACACTGGGGGCTCTCAAATAAAGTTGACAGAGTACCATTTACAAAGTAATTTGAGCACACAGGATACAGAGTCTACTGTTCTTGTGAAGTGGCCTCGTAAGTCTCTCTTTTCCAGCCGTCTCCCTATTTGCTGCCATTTTATCTTTGCACCCCCCCCCCCCCCCCCACAACCACCACCACCACCACCACCACCATCACTATACACTATCCTATCCCTGTACTTGGAAATTTTCCAGCCATTCATAATCAAATGATGCAGAAAGACCACTTAGACACTGCGTTTTTTTTATGCTATTGCTAAGAAGGGTACCAGTGTAGTCTGTGCAAACAAGAAGAATTATGTTCACTGAAATCATGTTTGTATATTGTTTTTTTTGTCTGGATGGATTTCATAACAAACTACCACGTGCAGTGCTGCTTAGCTACCAATCTAGAAGCCCTGGATATCAGATACCCAGCATATGATCACACAATATGTCTTGATACTCACCCTCATCTCTCAGCAAGATTGTGGAACATAGTGTTTGGATGTGGTGGGCTGGCAGGTCATGACTAGAGTCAGCCAGCAGTGTCTTATCCTGCTATATTGCTGCGCATAGTGATAATGTCTCAGACGATGGTAAATGGGGCATGCCATGCTTTCAGCCATGTGGTTTTGCAGACAGAAGAGGGAGATAACAATGGTTGGGTGATGCAGGCTTCAACAACCCACTTGTGCTGCAAACAGACCGATCCAAAACCAAACATTTTGCAACACCAGTGACCAAAATGAGCCTCCTGATATTTAGTCACTGTTTTGTAATTTCATAACTCTGTCTAACAGATATTGTAACTACAGTAAAAAAATGAAACGCCATTGGGATCTTACTGTTTTGTGGAAATTTTTTGATTCAATTCCAAAGCTTTGCCCAATTTTTTAATAGTAAAGCAATAAATACTGAACAATGTCCTGGATAAGGACCTGATCGGAGAGGACTGTTTGGAGGGTAAAAAGCACTGCAAGACTGCCTTCAAAGGAAATTAATTTGGAAAAGTTTATTTATTTTATATGTTTTTAAATGCTTTTACATTCTTCTAAAAATGAAACAGGTTTTGCACCAAAGTGCTTCAAAGACAGACACTCAGCATGCTGTATACACATACAAACATAAATACATATATGTGCATAACAGATGTCATGGAAATAAACCTAGATTTGAATAGAAACAAGTTTTTAAACACAATTAAAATCAGAATCATATAAAATTAAAAATAGGCTAAAAACAATTAAAAGCCAGAGAATAAAAGTGAGTCTTAAGGTGCATCTTAAAAGCATCAGCAGACTCAGCCTTTCTAATGGTTTATTCCAGAGCCAAGAAGCCGCTACAGAAAAAGCCCAGTCCCCGGCTTTTTTTTTCCCCACGAACAGGGCACAGCAAGCATGTAACTGTGGGAGGATCTGAGGGGTCTGGTAGCGCTGTAAGGGGTGAAGAGTTCTGAGATATACTGAGACAATTAGAGGGATTTTAAGTGTATTGGTGCATGACTGAGTCTTCTACAATGGAGGGCGACACGAAAGGCCTAATTTTGGATGTGGTTCTGAGTTGGAAGGAGCTGCACCTGACAATTTACCTGCCTGCTGAAACTTAGATCAAATCAAATATACCACACAGGTTCTTAGCATGTGGTCTGATGTGGGCTGAAAGGTAAGCCGTTCGCAGAGGAACATTTAATCACTATCATTACTCACTCAACATTACAAAATTATATTAATCTGACATTTGTTTTCTTATTAAAATCTCAGTTCAGCCCAAAGTAAGTGTAATGAAGCCCACTGCACCTACTTTAATTCTTATTACTTGTACTGCTTTACCACTATTTCCAGCTACCAGTACGCATTTTTCCCAGTCTTCTCACAGAGATCATTAGTTTCATCCTACTGTATATCATAATATTGCCACTACTCCTCTTTCTCTCACTGTTCGTTCAGTTAAATGTACAGCACATGTTTACTTTTGTCTCCGCTCTTGCCTTTCACGTCCTCTTATGTGTTGTAATATCAAAATATACACAGAAAAGCCTCTCTGCTGGAAAGAGTCTCTCCCCTGAAATGTGTTTCTCATTTCATGCCATTATCATATCACTGGACATGACTACATAAAACTTTTTGTCTTGAAGACTGTGGATTGAGAGAGTAAATGAGCCACAAAGTCCGTAATGTGAGCTCCGATCCCGTCGTAAGCCCTGACAGAGACTCATCGGTTTAGTGGAAACATTTCCAAAGCCAGACATCATCTGGGGAAGGAAAGTGAAGAAGATTTTGATAAAAACGACTTAATGATCCTGGAGCTCCTATTTGTCTTGACTTTGTTAAGAGGAAATTTAAAATTAGTGTTAAAAAACACACTGCATCCGTCTCTGAGTAAAGGAGGTTATGTCTATTTTGCACTGTCAGAGTGCTTTTTTCATTGTGCAGTAAATAAGGTAACAAAGAGTTACATATCTTGACTCCCATCCAGAAGAAAGTGAAGCAGAAATAAAAGTATTTTTTATACCTAAATAAAACAATTATTGATGTTTTTTGATGATAGCAAAATTTAGATATTCTTCATTCAAACTGCCTGAAAGAAAAAAAAACAGTTGAATTAAGGGGTGCAAACTCCATGTTGTTTCTAATATTCTAATACATTTTAAATACTGTAAACTTCCTTAAGGGAATTGTCAAAAATTATTTAGCTGCAGTTGGATGGGATGTAATTCATTCAGGGCACTGGTGAGATTTTAGGCCTAAATATTACATTGGAAGAACCTGATTTTTTTTTTGGATTGCAGTAAATCCTCAGAGAGAAGTTTCTATAAAAGGACCCACTTCCTCTGGAGGAGAATGGAATGGGAATGAGTGAGGTTGCAGGATTATTAAAGTGAAATAGGTAAGGCTTTATAATGAAAGTAATGCTGTGGTTTTGAATTGCTGCATACCACATCATTTTTATGCAAAGAAGTAACTCCAGCTCCATCATCACATAGCTGTGGACGAGCCCTAGGCACAGACAAGGGCTTATGATTGCATCTTAATGGGTTTAGTGGGAACGGGGTGTCACCGAAAGTACTAAGGGATTAGTGATTAGAAAAATGTCTCCTCCGATCCAAAGCTTTGGAGCAAGCCGCTAATGTATCCTTCAGCGAAGCAAACCTGAATCCTCTCAGTCCAATTTAAATGGATGTGCTGTCAAACGCACCAGAGCTGAGGTGCTGGAAAATGGACACCTGCTAATGAAATTACCGTAAAACCCAACTGGAGTTGCCAGGAGGAAATTTGTGCGTGAGTGTGTTTCACTATTAAACCATTACGATGCAATTATAGGCGTTTCTGTGTGTGTGTGTGTGTGTGTGTGTGTGTGTGTGTGTGTGTGTGTGTGTGTGTGCATTACTGCCTGCTTCTCCACAAAGTTTCCCAGTGTTTTCCAGCAGAGCTGTTGGAGGTTTGACTAGATGCCGGCTTTGTGGGCTCCCCCTGCAGCGGCTGTGATTTATCAAACAGTCAGCCCTGATCTGCTCCTCGCGGGGCTTCCCAGCCTTCAGCCTTCAGCAAACCTCCTTGAGCTTGTCTAAACCCTTGAGGCCATTCACCTCTTGGTCAACAGAGCCATATTGCGGTTAACCATCACTCTTTAAAACAAATCTCACAATGACCCATGTGGCTGCTACAGAGGCAGTGGATTTGGACTAGAGCCACATCTGGCCCTTTCCCAGTCCCAGAGCCACTCTGTTAAGTGTCTGACCCCTGGTCCAAGCCTCAGCCTTGCCACCTAGGCTGAGCCAATAGCTGCCTCCCTACCTTTTAACCACCTACCATACAAAACAACGCAAGGCAGCAACAGAGATGTAAGTTTGAAAAACTTGATTCAAGTCTCGGATTCCCATTCATAACCCAATTTTAACCCCTGAGAAATCCCGACATGAACCTCAGCTTTTTGAAATCAGCATCCTGCGACCTCAAGGAACTTGGCCAAATCATTACAGGCTTTCCCACCATTCAAAACATGTTCTAACCATTACAAGAAGATTTTAATTTCCTCAAAGAGCTCCATCGATCGCAAGAATGGTTTCCCCAAACATATCCCAGGCTGTACCACTCTGGCACACTGTACCGAACAACCACACATGGACACAATGAAGAAGCATAATGAAACCATCTATCTTCTTGACACTAAAGGCTAGCAAACAGAAGGAGATCACTGTCTTATAAATCTCTCTCATAACCTCAGCCAGTTTGGTCTGTGCTGGTATTAGGATCCACATCAATTGCACCATGCTGTCTTTCCCCCTCTCTTTCTGCTTGTTTCTCCATGTTGAGCACAGAGGCACCACTGAGAGTCTTGGCAGGAGATGTAAAGGAGATGAGACAAAGACATGCAGCGGACGAACAGGAGATTAAGTGTTTTGAAGTCTTGAGAACCTCCCATAGTGTTCCGCTCGGGAACTGACTCCATTGAACCGATAAAACTGGAGACCTCAAGTTCACTTGGTTAAGGATCAGCGAGCACACAGAGAAGGCAGTGATGCTCACACAGATATGCTTTGTCTCAGCCAAACCCAGGCAGGGCATAGTTTTCTTGGTTGTGCATGTATGTGTGTGTGTGTGTGTGTGTGTGTGTGTGTGTGTGTGTGTGAGAGAGAGAGAGAGAGAGAGAGAGAGAGAGAGAGGGACAGGTTGAAAGAGGGACAGAGACCAAACTCATGAATGTATGTATGTGCATGTCTTTTGCATCAAACCTGCAGACGGTATGCTCATGTTTGGACAGATGTGTGTCCATGTGTGTACATTTGAACACATGCGTGTAGCTTTTTAATGTGTTTCTGTGTTTGTGCATGTTTGTGCAAATTATTGTGGAGACTAAACCCAAGACAGGGTTAATTGAAAATCCACAAACAATATTACAAATTTGTTGCATTTGTGTGTGTGTGTGTGTGTGTGTGTGTGTGTGTGTGAGTGAGTGTGTGTGTGTGTGTGTGTGTGTTCTTGGATTTATATAACTGCTGATGTGTGACAGAGTGTGAGATAGCAAGGAGCACTCAGTGTTCGGCCAAGGATAACAACAAGTTCCTTTTGGACAGAAGAGCCAGTCATGAATCAGGTGTAGTACCTGCACTCAGCATCAACAGAACGCCAATACAAACACAAACCAAAAGTGGAGCTGTGCTCCAGCTCAACTTCTCTTGGCATGGAAGTAATTTCTGAGGTGTTGAAGTTGTCACTTTTTCTTTGCTGTTAAAAACACATTCATCTGAACTCTCACACAGAAATGCCACTATTTCATACAATCATTGCCCTGCAACAGGGTCTGCAGACCTACCAGCTCATATTTGTGAAGCATTGAAATATGCATGTACATGTCCAGCCAATAATGATGGGCTCACTCACTCCTTCCTGTTCAGTTAACTTTAGTGCTTCATCTAGTGTTTTGATTCTCTAGTTGTTCAATTTGCAGCAAACTTGTGGTCTTGCCTCTTCCAGCTGACTGCTGTTTAGCTTCATGATTAGAGGGAATGACAGTCTCTCTAGAGGTAATAAAGTACCTAAAACACTCAGCAAACAGGTTTAAATTAATCATTTCCCACATATTTTCCAGTAACACTGGAGCACTTACAGCTGTTCATGGAGTCATGACAATGAACTTACTGTGGTACTATAGACATTATCCTCAAATGATCTTTAATGTCAACGCAAACAATGATGTCTGCCGAAAATGACAGGCGCTGATGCCATATTGAGGTCATATTGTTGAGACCATAAATAGGAGCAGCCAAGTCAGAAAAATTGTTTACTTAAGCCGATTAGTTCTAATTTTGCCTTGGAAATACAGCAAGGATAGTTCCAACATGGTCAAAAAACTACAGAATTAAAAAAAAAAGGCAAAATGGCTGCAAAACCATCATCACTGGCTGTTACATCTAAATAAAATACAATATTATCAGTAATATAGTCAATTCAGCTTATTTAAAAGGAGCCATACACTTTATTTGATTCTGGTTTCAAAACCACTCCAAATACATAACAAGGCAATAATACCCTAAATAGGATTTTATAAATCCGGCTCTTACAAGGGTAGCAGTGGGGTATTGGAATAATGTGTGAACACCCCCAAGTGAAAATAGGTTTTCTTCTCTATCTCGTTCTTTTGACATTGCATGCATTACTCGTCCACTTGCCATCCTTTGTTAGGTCAAGGCACAAGGATGCAGCTTGTAAAACAGGCTGGAAACTTATTCAATGTAAACTGAGAGGGCTTTTTTTCTTTTTTTGTTTTTTGTTTTTTTTTTTTTTTTACTGGCAGCAAAGAAAACTCTTTCAAGAAAAATAGAGGTGTTTTTAAAACACGGTTAATTTTTATTGAATGACCTGACTGGATCTTCCAAGTTTTACACCGGTTATGTACAGTTACTGCTCAAGTGAGGAAATTATTAAAATGATGAGAACATATAAGTTATCTGATAACATAGTGACAGATTCACCTGGTGAATTAATATTGTAGCAATTTAGATGCAATTTATTTTCTTTAGAGCACAGTGTTCTTTTCAGAGTAATGTATCTGCATTCACTTATATCCCTAACAGACACATTGACCTGTTAAGTTCATCAGTATGCATATGGACATGCCTAGTAATGATGTTACAGGTATCTTGTCCATCCATGTTTTATTGTACCCACCTGAGCTGTGATTTCACATTGTCAGGACTGATTTGTAACTGGAGTTGTCTCCAGCTGGTGTTTCCATGTTTGTGTTACAGTGTGTCTAAAGGTGAATGTCCTGATTAATGAGTCAGTCTGTACATAAGACCTATTTGACAGCTAGGGGTTCTAAGCTGATGTGAACTGCGTTTACAGGGTAGGGCAGGGCTGGCCGGGTGTGAACCACAGTTGGGTTCTATGGCTCTGGACAGGCCGCCCCACCATCCTCATCAGGGGTGGCCCAGCGGACACGGCTATTTTACAAGAGAGGAGTTAAGTGTTGGGTTACAATGTCATGCAGGGGTAACTCTTGCAACTACACTCCTCAACCCCTGCCCTCCTCACCATGCCTCCCTCAACACCAGTATCCATTATGTCCCGATATACTCCACACTCCCTTTCCCTCCCCCATTGCTCTATCTCATGGCCCAGTGCACTCCCAGACTGTTTGTACTCTATTTCACTGCTGTAAATGTCACCTGAGTTACACTCTCTCTGCTTTCCACAGACGGCCCTTTATTTGCCACCCTTTTAAAAAAGACCCCCGCTCACATTTCATGTTTTCTCATTTTAACTACGTGCCAGAAAACTCCCTTTTCCTCTCTGTTCACTCAGCCATATGATAACGCTCAATTTTTTCTGTGAATGCCAGAATGCCTTTCCCTGCATCATAGTTTTGTTTTCTACTTTCCTGTTCACAACTTTATATAGCACTGGTGTTGTCTGTATCTTAGTAAATACACTGGACAGCTAGGGTGAGTGTTCACATGTGCGTCTGAGGTTTTTCACAAATCTAAATTTAAGCTAACCGCTGGTTTATAGCTCTTAAAATGCATTTGTAGGAAAGACAGCTTTAAACAAGTATTCCCTCTCATAGGACAGTTTTGGCAGCCAGGTTCACTCATAATAGCATGCAGTTGTGAGAGTGAGTGCTGCAGAAAGAAAAAAAAAAGATACAATAATGAACATGTAAGTCCTCAGGTCACGTGATGATGTGGAATTTTATAGCCATGTAACATGCCAAAGTTTAAGATCCAAGTTGATGTTGTCCTATGACTGGGGCTCATGCTGGAAAGTTCACTTCCTCTGATATCTTGTAACAGAAAATGCAAATCTCTTGTGTGTTTAAACATATCTAAGATTTATCATTACAGTATGCCTTTGAGTTCAGTAGGAATATGGGCACAGGGCCCTTGGATCATTGAACATTTACACTTGGATCCTGACTGAACATAATACATATGCACACGTTCCATGATGCAAGGTCTGTGTTCTGTAGAGGCCACGAAAGGCCTAGTCTGAAAGTGATGACAGCGTGATTAATGCCCACCTCCGTTCTCACTCACACACTAACTTCACACAGCAAGTCTAAGTGGCTTGAAGAAAAGCTAAAGAAAGCTACCAACAGGACTTACAAAAAGCTGCTAGTGCTCATCGGATGATAAAATACTGTTTGATAAGATATACTTTGACTTTGGCAAGAATACTGAACTCGGTATTTACATTACCTTGGTTACTTGTATAATTTCAAAGGTTATTTCTGTGGTTAAGTTCTTTATAGAACTTCTAGAAACTAAAAATGACTGAAGTGCTTTAGTTTTTTTGTTTTTTTTTAATCTGATGTATTAACTCTCCCAATCAGCCTCATTTACTTTTTACTTCAAATAGAGATTTCCTATACCACTTGAAACTTCTTGCAATAGGTACTCCTTTGATAGCTGATACAATGCCCTTGATGGCGTGTTCAACATGAGAAACTTGAAACTTGGTTGCTGAGAAAGTGTTAGAACAGTGTCTTGCAGCAAAATCATAGATATTAAAAAGAAAAAAGGGAACATATATGCAGAGACAAAAGCGGACAATGTGGATTTTATAGCTTCGTGCATACTTCATCTTCAATTGGATTAAAGAGCTTGTTTCAATTTGTGCATTTTGGAAATTGTATTAGTGTAAAACACCAATTGTGTTCTGATATGATTCTGCAGAACTGACAAAAAAATCTCACATTTACAGTTTCTCTTTCAGACCCTTATCCTGACTGTGCTACAGGTATCTCACCCTGACATATCATCCACACTAATAGTTATTGAGTGAGAGTGAACACAATAAAATGTCCGGCGACTACAACACAGACCCTGACCTGTAAGATATATCACCAAAGATAATTTTTCTCTGAAGCATTAAAAAGGTTTGTAGTCGATTCATACCTCAACGGACAAAGCGAGCTGCTGAAGAGATGCCGTGATGTGAAGGAACTCTTCACCTCTGAAACCACCTTTGTTCACCTCGCAACCTTCATTAATCTTCCACAGGCTCTTATAGAGGAGCCTGTTTGGAGAGTCAAGGGGTTGTCTTAATCCTGTGCATGCTGGGTGCCAAATGTCAGTCGGAGTAAGAAGAGACTCAGGTTGGTACTTTGACGCCATGCCAGTCCAGTTCCATTTTAATACAAGCTATAAGTCAACATATTCAAGCCCCTTGACACACTGCTCCATACTGCCAGAGTATATCTGTTCTGCCAAGACTTATGGCAAACTGAAGATAACCTAATGGAAACCATGGGTTAAACCCTTTCCTCATCTATAATTTTATGTGACAATGATGCACAAAATCACATAAAATTTAGACCAGGTGCAAGCAACACACCTTCTAGAGCCATACCATTCAAATATGTACAAAGCCTCTTCAACCTCTTTATCACAGGAAATAGGTATTTCCCTTGTGTTTTACAACCAGGCCATTAATTATGCTACAATGTTAGGAATTTCGTTTGATATTTTTACACATCCACTGGTAATTTACATTATACTCATTACACTGTCTTAATCATGTAATTCATCACATTAGTGTCCAAAATCACTGAAAATGTCATTTATTTCAGTCGGCCATGAAGTACTGAAAAAGTGAAATGTTTATTTCTCAGTTCCAATGCAAATGCATTCCTGTAATGTAATGTAAGCATCTTTATTTATCATTCATACTATGAAGGAAAATATAACCAAGCAATGGCAGTGATGCAGTATGAGATTTGTTTCTGCTGCATTATTTGTGTGTTGTGTCCTCCATGTTTCACACAAAGAGCTTATTAAAGCAGGTCGAGCAGTACGGCTTCCCGCTCTGCTCCTTGAAGATGCCTTGGCTGAGCTGCCGCAGACAGAAGGCACACACGAAGTGCTCAGGGTGAAACTTGCGATCGAGAGCAGAGATGCAGCGTCCTGTGATGGGTTTGCTGCAGCTGCCGCACAGAGTGCCCTGCCTGGAGTGGAAGTGTAGTGAGCAGAGAGGTCGACCATCCAACTCCAAGAAACAGCCATCAGTGAAGGGCTTCAGACAGTCCTGCATATCAAGAAAGCAGCGGAAGATAGGGAAAGTGATGTGAGAAAAGTTGGAAGACAGGAGGGAGGATAAAGAGAGACAAGAAAAACAGTTAGAGATGGTAACATGGAGCGGGAAGGACAATAATGTAACAACTGGATAAGAATGATGGTTTTTAAAAGGACCACACCAGTGATTTTTCATAATTAAGCCACATGTATACTAATATTACTCTTCTTTTACATAGCATACCATATAGCTTTAATACCATAGGAAAATTAAACTCTCTGACATAGGTAAAGAGTGAACATCAATTTTTTTTCAAAGATGATCAAAACATGGAAATTCAGGTTCAAGCAGGGATTGTTTCTGAAACCCGAATCCTTCATGTTGTGTTCATGGACAAGCTGACATAACTATTTGAAGGTCAACTGCAGAAAAAAGCATTCACAAGCTATTTTGCTGCTAAATCAAACATTTAAGAAAGAGAAAAAAAAAGGAACGCTGTATAGGATGTCATGTAAAGGATAATGAGAATTCTGTAGCTTCAGGCATTGAGTGGCTACTGTGTCTTGACTAATAAGCAAGGAGGAGTCTGTATAAAGTAGTCCCTGCTCACAGCTGTAAACCCGTTTTACAAAACATGAATCTAATGTTCAATGTGATGGATTAACTCCTTGATTAGTTTCAAATGTCTGTAATTTGATAATCTGTTAAAAAAAATTACAGCTGTGTTTCTGTTCACAAATCATTAATAACTGCTCGAATATAAATTAAATTGATCAATAACGCTGCACACGGTCCTGTAGATATTTACAAACATTTCTCTGGGCAGACATTTTGAGTTGTCACAGCAGCAAAAGTACAGATGTAACCCTTAAAATCAGCGATGGCTCTGTTCCATTCATATCTGCTGGTAAGCCATGACAGTGACACCATGGCCTTGGAACACCTAAATGGATTAATCCAGTCATTACATCACTATCACCTGTGTTTAACAAATCAAATTGTCACCCGGGAACAGGGACTGTTTCGTTGGGTGCTGGTTCCGGGGGAACCTCAACTCATTTGGGGTTTGTAGGGAGCCAGTGACGCTCTTCTAAACCAATATGGTTTAGCATAGCCATCACATTTTTACATTTCAAGCTATTTAATTTTCTCCGCTGTTGACAAAACAAGGCTGCAGCAAAGGGCAGTGAGACTGACCGACAAGATCGAAGGTGCTGAATTGTTTGAACTGCCTCATTTAATTTAAGCAGGAGGTTGATTAAAAAGGCTCGGCCCCTTTGGAGTGTCCACTTCATCCTCTGGGTGGAGTGTTTGTCCTCCTGCCCTCTGGAGTTGGATTTGGGCTATAAAAGGGCCAGGTAAAACTGTGACCTTCCTGATAATAACTGCTCCATATAAAACAATGTTTAGATTCTGTACTAATGGTGAGACATAAAAAAATCAAGTAATGACTGTGTTGGGCAGTCATAGTTGGATGTGTACCATATTTTATATGATGCTCTTAATTGTAATTCCGAATGATAGGTATGAAGAATAGTGTATTTCATGTATTTCACGTTCAGGATTACGGGCACTCTATTTCTGCTAGAATCACTTTTGAGGGACCATAAAAATACTAAAGTCGAAGTTGCTACCTAATGTCAGAATATCTCTACTGAGAGCATTTAATGTAAAGCAATTGCTCATGTAAAGCAGAAGTAGGGCTGCACACTGAACCATTTTTAACCAGATGCTGAATACAGAAGTGGGTTTGAAGTGAATGTAAAAGATAACCACACGGGGGAATATGGTTTCCTTGATTTATTTGCATCATTTCAACTGCGTCGTATTCATCAGGCATACGGTTTTCATCAGCCTTATGGTCAAAATGTTGCAAATAAAGGAAATGTGTGGATATCTTGCTCATTTATTCTTAGGCTTGTGTGCAAGCCAGAGCAGTGTGTGTGGTCTGAGGTAAGGAGCTCACTGCGCAGACGAAGCATTCTTGGTGCCAGGTGCCATTGGCTGCAGTCAGGTAATTCTCCTTCACTGACTCTCCACAGCCTGAGCACTTTGGAGCATAGAGGTGGTAGAAGTCCTTGCAACAATATGGCTTCCCGTCCTTCTCTAGGAAACCTAAGACAAGTATAAGATACGTAAGAGACATTGCAAGTGATAATACATTAAATTATTTTGAAATGTTTGTATAAGTTGAAAGTTTCCAGTGAAGAGAAATGAGTGTACAAGTCAGTCACCTTCAGGTCCAAACAGTCCTCCACAGTGTGTGCAGAAGAAGTGCTCGGGGTGCCAGGTCTGGTCCAGGGCCGTCAGGATGGTCTAGTAAAACCAGCCAGATATTACATCATGCATTTACATCCTTTGAAGATTAGAAGGGTTTTTCTCATCTCAAATGTTCAGACGTCAGACAGCAAAAAAATATGGATTGTAAAACACAAAGTGAATCATAGGAAAAGTTGCATTAGTTTCTGATTAATAACTTTGGTCTGCAGTGTACTGTAAGTTCAGTCTGCTGAAGCCAAGTATGATCTTGTGTTTTATTTATTAATTTGACAAGTAGGATACCTCTAGAAAAATTAACCGCATACTACTGTAAGTCATTATCAAATCTTCCAGATATTATTTTGTAAATTAATGGATGCAGTATATGACAGAACAAATTAGTGTATGGCTCAAAAAACAAAGGGATAGTTTAAGTTTAACCAAGGAATTTAATTAAAGGTGTTCTGAATAGGTATTTCATATTACCAATTATTCGCCATTTACTTAAATGGCCACAACACACATTTTCACTGTCAATGTTTTAACTTCATTTCGGGATGAATGTAACACCATATCATTATCTAGTTTTGTCCTTGTGTAACTACGATATGATCATACATGAATCCATCCCTTCTCACCTGCACAATGGGCCCCTTGCAATAAGCACAACGAGGAGAAAAGAGGTTATGGTAATCTTTGTCGCAGTATGGTCTTCCGTCTCTCTCAAAGAAGCCCGTGGTGCTCAGCTCTGTCTTACAAACCGCACACACGAAGTGTGCAGGATGCCATACTTCACCCAGTGCTGTGATCATCTGGAGAAGAGCAATAAATAAATAAATAATAAAAAAATTAATAAAAATTAGTAAATGGGAGAGCAAGCAGTTTTTATCCATTGAACCTCGTTTGAATTGGCACAGTTTTCCCCAAAATGCTAAGTTCATTTTTTTTGTCCTATAAGTATGGATATATAAGAATAATATCTTTTTTTTACGGATATTTCTAAATCTACAATACATATATATCTTCTAACAACATACATCGAATACATGTATCTGAAATGCTTTTTCAGTTTATTTATTTGAGTTACTCTACCTTTCCCACGATGCTTTTTTTGCAGGAAGCACAGTGGCCTTTGGGCGTGGTGCGCACACCAATCTTCTCCAAGTCAGAGCTCAGCCCTCCCAGCATGTCGTCTATACTATCTGCTCTCTTGCTCACGCTGGAGGCCTTCGCATCTGAACCTGTTCTGCTCGTGCAGCTCTCCTTGTTCTCCTGTTGCCCACATTCTGTTTTGTTTGTCATAGACTGCTTCTCTGTAAGTGGTGGCGGGGTTGTTGAAGATGCTGGATCCTAAATTATGGAAAGAATAATTACAAATAGCTATTATATTTAGCTGTATTTTTTGTTGTTGTTGTTGTTTTTTTTTTTTTTTTTTTTAAAGGTCAGTGCTTAACAAGGCTCCAGTACTGCAATTCCATGACTCAAGGCAGTGGAGATTAGTACAATGCTGCCCTCTGTTGTTAAACCTGGTTAATTTCACTCATCTTTGAAGCATTTCTTAAGTGTAAATCCCCTGCTCTCTACCATTTTAATCAGCATTTCCTGCAAATTATTCTTTTAAATGCAGAAGTAATACAACTGAGAATATTGAACCTCATGTAGAACAGATGATCAACACCAGTTTCAATCATTTTGGCACATACACTTGGGGATACTGTACTGACCCCTTCTCCCAGCCTATCCAGACTTTCCAAGATGGAGTCCAGCTCCTTAGTGGATGAGTCAGGGTCTAAGGAAGCTGCAACAGGAGCTGGTAGATCACTAAAACCCAGAGAGAGGCAAATTAGAAATTAGAGCATAATATCTCAAATTCCAAAATCAGCCTCCAGTAACACTGGCTATCCCATGACTAATTCATAGTAAGGGTGCATTTTTTAAATTATGTATTGCTTAAGTGAACTGTGTCTCTGAATATAAACCAGGGTCACTTAAAGTAAAGTTCAAAGTACACAGTCTCTAAGTTCTTTGTGCACATTAAAATGGTTTAAATGTGAAATAACAACCTTGAAATACTAATACTAATGAAATGAATTTCATTGTAATTTTCTATCTCCTCTGCACTGTTTACACAATGATAATGTGAACCAGGGGTCAACGGGAGCCCTGAGCCTATAGTTGACCTGTAGACATTTGAGCAGGCTGAGCCTTTTTCTTTCTTGTTAAGTCCAGCATAGGTCGCTCCTGGCACCTGCGGACAAACAATCAAAATATGCCGAAGTTTCAGTGACTGAAGCACCAAAATTACAAGTTAATGTGATTCGTTGAAAAATACTGTCTCTGTTAAGTTTTGAAAGTCAGTTTCGACTACACCTGAAATAGGTGATGTCATGTAATGATAGTTATGATACAATATAAGCTTGGAATTTTTGTGGCTTTGTCTTCACCTCTCCAGCAGATGCATCATTCCTCCTGTTTTCATTGACCCAGTCTGAGCCTGCTTGATTCAGGGCCAGCTCTTCCAACAGCAAATCTTTGGCAGGATATAGACCATAAATCTTTCAACCACACATATAAATAGTCATTCAGGCATGCATGCTTATACACTACACAGTTCATACAACCAATAAAACACACTGATTACTCTTTCTTGGTGTTTCCTGTTAAAGCAGAGAATGTGTTTTTTGCGATGTGATACATTTCCTGTGAAGTGTGCACAGTGCAACTTGATGTACAGATAAAGATATATGATTGCTTCATGCAGAGCAGCTTCCCCAGGAAGCGATGGAATGAGACATTGCAGAAGTAAAACTTGAAATAATGTTGCAACACTCTAGTGACAAATGTAAACCTATATTTAAGTCTCTTCTCTATGCAATATAAAACCCATACATATAAGAAAATGGGAGGATATTTTAATAAATAAAGTATTTTATAGGGATGCAGTCATCATGGCTGTTGAGAAGAAAAGGAAAAAGGATTCACTTTTAGCACCGCTGTCTTCTAAAATACAATCAGGTGCTTTCCAAGTCCTCGCATCACAGAAAAACGTACTTTTACAGAATAGTGATATTAAACCAAACTGTTGTATTTCTTACAATTTGTAAGCTTAGATGAGCAATAAAGTCCTATCGTTTATCTGATTTGATTTTTTATGATAGTCTGCTGACCAGGAATCTTTTAAGAGTCCTGGGTAAAATGTCAGAATAGATTAGAAAGAAAAAAATTACATAATTAAAAATACAATAAAAAACAAAAACAAGATATACAATAATTGTAAGGTGTACAAAACAGTGGCAAGAGTAAATCATTACTTATCCACTTACTTACAACAATCTACATAACCAAGGAAAGCAAATATTGCTCCTGTACTGTATGAGTCGTAGTAACCATATGTGAACCTGTGCTATAATTTGTACTTTCTTTCTAGTTTCAAAATAGTTTCCAAATCATTTGGAGTTTCCAAATCATTTAGTTTCCAAATCATTTGTAAATTGTATCCCATTACACTGATGAAGTTGAAAGAATATCACTTTCTCTCCACTGATCAGTTTGAACATGACCAACAGCATAAAACACAAACTGACAGAAAGTTGTCTTACCGAGATCTTCCATGTTGGTTTCTGCTCTCAGCGAAAAAAAGAAAACCTACTTAAGTATGAATGTGTGGGGTTTTTTTTTGCTGGTAAGTTACTGAGGCAACCAAGAACAGTTTCTCATCTACTCAACCATGTTGCTTCCTCTGACAACGATTTGTACTTGTTTGTTACTGAGTTGAAACATATCCATCTTTGTATGAGAGGTTAGCGTTTCCTGGTGAAAAGGAAACCGAGAACAGTTTCATAACAGTGTATGTGGATAGTATTGCTATCAACTATGTAGGTCGGACAGCCATGTAATGAATTATCGATTGCATTTTTATTCATATAAAAGCATTTTCTAACATATTTAAACATGCATGATAATAAACTCACAATATCTGAAACATTAGTTCCACTTCAGGTGGTATTGACTGTAAGTGTTTATAAGGGAAGGCACTTATTTGTGCAGTACTTTACACACACAGGGAATTTGAAAGTGTTTTACGTAAGGCAAAGAAATTAATTTGAAATGTAATCAAGGGAAAGGCAACATAAGTTTAAATTGAATAAAATAGAAAAAAGAATATGGTAAAAATGGTTGAAAAAAAAAAGAAAACGAGAATTTTCAGTGTCCTCTCAGTATCTCTTTATCTCTTTCTTTCTTCATCAGTGATTTACCCACCACTGATGCAGAAATAAAGAATAGCTTAAAAAAAAAAAAATATATATATATATATATATATATATATAAATATATATATATATATATATATATATATATAGAGAGAGAGAGAGAGAGAGAGATAATATTTTACCAATAACTTGTCAGTGTCAACTTAACCTATACATTAAACACAAACATAAAAACATCTGATTAAAAGTAGAAATGCACTGTCAGAGACTTAACATTTTCATTTGGCTTCAAATGCCATTTGAGTGTATATTATAAGAACATTTTAACACCTCATTCTATGAATCACAACCTCGTTTACAAAAGCAGACAAATGTGAGAATAGAATTTTAAAGAAGATAAACAACATTTACATTATTTGTTTAATGAAGATAGAAACAATCAGGAGAATGCAGATTATGAGACAACAAGCCTCTGTTCACAAACTGTTTGACCTACATTTGTTTCAATGTGCTTGTTTTGTGCCTCTGTTTGATATTTTTATTTATTAAGATGAAATATGGGATACATCTAGAAAAATCAACTACATACCACTGGGGGATAGCCTAAGTTATATGAGTCATTTAGGTATAGGTTTTCTGAATAGATATTTTGTGCCGACAAAAAGTCGCCACCTGCTTTACGTTGAATGGCCACAAGACAAATTTTTAGTGTAAATTTGCTTTCAGCGCTCCTGACGGTCCCATTATGTCTCTTTGGGGTAGCTCTGTGTCTCGGTTTGGTCCCTTTTTGCGTGAAGGTGCGGTGGTTTTGTGTCTCTTTGTACTTGTATCGTTGACCTTCCAAAAACAAATGTTAACAATCACTTCTTATAGACAGGGGCCCCCCTTATAGACTCCCTGGGCTCCTGAGCCTGTGCTTGATCTGGCCATTCAGTTGAATCCACCCGTGCCTCCAGCTGTATTATCGCACTGGTTTTTCACATTTTGGGATAAATGTGCTTCTGGGCACCGTGACTGTTCAGTTTCAGTCAGTCAGATTCACTTAGTCTCTATTTTCACTTCAGTCAACATATGGCAGGTACCTCCGCGCGCACGTTATCTCGCACCACTTCGGTTGCAGCCATTAGCTTTCGAAGCAGGGGGGTGTTTTTGGTTTTCTGTGATTTTAAAGACGTACGACTAAAACGATTAATGTAGAATGTATTTTGGGTGATATGAAATTATTAAGATATAAAAAAAATCATCTTAAAAAACCGTCAGCAAAGCGGCCCCGGTGGCTCATTTCTAACGCTTATGAGAGTATTGCTGTCCCCTGCTCTGTGGTTTCGTCTGTTACCGGAAAGGTCCGTGTTTACAGCGCAGCCTTTGCTCCACGTTAGCATCGTTGATTTGATTAACAGCGAATAGGAATTAACTTGTGCGTTTTAACTAACAGTTAGATAATTTTGTAAAAAATAAAAAATAAAAAATAAATAAACTTTTGGTTAATTTTGTGCCGCGTTGGGGTTAGCATGACTGTTCGGAGGCGGAGGGGCGACTGACAAGCATAGCAATGACCAGCTGGCTAACGTAGCGCCGAGGTTAGCCTGCCAGGCGACAGACACCGACCGCAGCTAACTTGTCACACGGCGGCGGTACATCCAGTCCACTCAGACAGGTAAACTCTTAATCAAACGAGCGCTCATATCTGCGTGTTTAACTTCTGGCAGCGTCATGGCGGGGTCGGCCTGCGTGTTTTACGTCCCTCTGGCCCCTCACCCTCTCCCCCACATTGCCGTACAGGTGCAGGAACGACCGCGGCCATGGGTGCGGAGAGCAGCGCGGTGCGGAGCTGCACCCTGGAGGAGCCGCTCCTCACCCTGCCCTCCGGACTCACCATGCACTCGGCGGTGCTCCAGGATGGAAAGCTCGCATCCGTGTTTGTTCATAGGAGGGGCAATGAAGACAAAGTCAACAAAGCTGCCAAGGTAGTTATGTTGAAGCATCTCGCCCTTATACTATATCACACTTGCGGGATCCGCCTTCCAGCATCTGTAGTAATAGTAGTGGTGAATGTGAATAACACATACGAGTGCCTGGCTCACATGGACAGAAAAATACTGTTTCAGTAGTGAAGCAGAATTTTGTCGGGAGAGGAACAGACTAAAATTGCATACAAAGGACTTGAACTCCCCTTCCAACCTGAAACCCTAACCTGACTATTATAGATACAACACGTGCAAATGATATAGTTCTCAGACGTAAAACTTGGATAATTGGACCGCAGCATAGGTTGTCTAGAGGCCCATCATCAAATTTACTAGCATCATCATGAAATAATTAAATATTCTCTTGTACAGGAAAAGTATTGTACATGTCTATAGAAACAAAGCCACCAAAAGATGGCTTTATGCTTTCCACTGACAGCAGAATGTATTTGATTTAAGTTGCTAATTAGTGATTATGGCAGTGACCAAATAAGTACGTACTCAAGGATCCCCCTTGGGAGCTTTGTGGTATTTACTTTTGTAAATATTAAAAAAAAAACAAAACTTTAATTTCCTGCAGCACTTGAAGACCTTGAGGCACCCTTGTCTGCTGCGCTTCCTGTCCTGCTCAGTGCAGGACGGTGGCATACACCTAGTGACGGAACATGTGCAACCCCTGGAACTGCTCTTGGACAGCCTCTCCCCAGAGGAAATCTGTGCAGGCATCTACGACCTCCTGCAGGCACTTGTCTTTATGCATGAGAGGGTGAGCAAAAAGAAGCATGAAAGAGTTGCTCTGGGTAATGGTAGACCCTGCAGCAGCAGGATTTTATTGAAAGTGACAGCTGTTTCAGGTTTCTGGCCATAAGCCATCTGGTGTGGCTCCCAACCTGTTTTCCTCTTCCACCAGGGCAAATCAAGCCATAACAACCTCTGCATTTCATCTGTATATGTCAGTGAAGACGGTCATTGGAAACTTGGAGGGATGGAGACCGTCTGCAAGTTCTCTGAAGCAACTCCAGAGGTAAGAGTTAGAATTAAAATAAATGTTTTACCAGCAGTTTTTCACGGTATTTATTTTTTTGCTTTTTTTTTGTTTACTTCAAAAATTAAAGATAACTACAGTAATAAGACATTTTAAGATTGACTTACTTGTATATCACATAAATGTGTTGGTTTTCTTGAACTCTTTCAGTTTCTCACAAGCATTCAGAATGTGAGAGAGACTAGCTGTGTTCCTCCAGAAGAGCAGGTAAGCCGATTAAAGGTCATGATGGAAAAATGGAATTAGTTCCCCCTTCTGTTATGATTACTCATGAAACATATTTTGGACAGGTTGAGGGCTTTAAAATGCTTCCGGATAAACATGCTCACTCTCGGGACTGTTACTCTTTTGGAATGATGGTGGAGACCCTTATACCTCTCCTGAATGGCTATGGTGAGTAGAGATACCCTTGTGACCTCAAACCTTGTCAGGAATCTTATCAGCCTGCATAAATCTTCTCATACTCTTGTTCACCCCTCTCTATCCTTTTTTTGTTACCAGTGTCGCAGGAGCTGTCTGACAGTCTGAAGAAGACCCTGAAGACGGGGCTACTGAACTCTGATCCCTTGTCTCGACCTCCGCTGAGCTCCCTGCTGACTCATGACTTTTTCAGGTTTGTGCAGTCATGTTTGCTGTTGTTGTCATTATTACACACTGAAAATTACTTGTTTTCAAACATAGTGTTTTTTCTGTGGATAGGAATGACTTTCTTGAAGTGATGAATTTTCTGAAGAGCCTAACCTTGAAGACGGAAGAAGAAAAGAACGAATTCTTCAAGTGAGACATGATATGCTCTTCTCACTATTAAATGTGCTCTTTTTTTGTTCATGCATAGTGTACATGCAAACCAGTCCCCAGTTCAAATTGAATATAATTCTCATCATATTGTATTGTTTTTGTGTGATTATATTGTAGGTTGATGAGACATTTTCTCAATTGAATAGTGTATAATTTCAATTAGACCTTAATTTGCACAGGATCCCTTAACATGCTGGTTGTATATTTATTTGTGTAGGTTTCTTCTAGACCGGGTCCAGAGTCTCCCTGAAGAGCTGGTAGCTGCACGCCTTGTCCCCAAGCTCCTCAACCCCCTTGTTTTTGCAGAGCCCATGGCTGTCAAAAGCTTCCTGCCTCATCTTCTAAGGCCAAAGAAGGGTAAAATGGCCTTTTTTTATTGGCCCTTTTCTCTTTCTTCTAATTTTAATTCAGATCCTCTAATCCCCCATCAAAGCAAAAGAAGCCTATGAAAGCTGTCAGGTGTAACTGTTGTGTAAAACTGGAAGTGGTTGTTGCTCACGCTCCTCCTCTTTATTTCATCGGTGTCGACAGATTCCAGTGGAGGTGGTAGTGGTGAAGAATGCCTGCTGCCGTTGACCCTTTACCGTAAACATGTGATTCCTCAGCTTCTCAAGCTCTACAAGGTCAATGAGGAACACGTGCGCATAGTGCTGCTGGCTCACATCAACATCTACGCTGAGTTCTTCTCCCATGATGAGCTCAAAAACCAGATCCTGCCTCAGGTGGAGTGTTGGCAAAGTAGCACATTTAACTTTGATGACAGTGGTGAACACTTAGCTAACTTTAAAGGAATAGTTTGATTTTTTTTTTTTTGGTAATGCAGTTATTCGCTTTTGTTCTGAGTGTTTGATAAGAGGATCGATACTACTCTTATGTCTGAACATTACTTACGGATTTGGAGTCTGGAGGACATTTGCAGGGTAAACAACTAGCACAGATCACTCAAATGTTTATGTATTGCTTTATCATCTAAAAATAGATTGATTATTTATATATATATATATATATATATATATATATAGGTGTAATTTATTTATTCTTAATCTGTAAAATTACAGCTGAATAGTTCCCTAGTTACATTATATCTTTCTTTGTCCCTGCAGGTTTTGTTAGGAATGAGAGACACCAATGATTCTCTGGTTGCCATGACGCTGCAGAGTTTGGCGGTGTTGGTGCCCTTGCTGGGAGCTCAAGTGGTGGTTGGAGGGGAGAGAACCAAGGTCTTTAAACGAACCACACCCAACTTCACAAAGTCTACAGAGGTCACCCCAGAAAGTAAGCAACATTTGCCCACTGATTAAAATAGCAATGAAAGTGGATGTATCAGTAATATTTAACAAAACAAAACTGTATGTTAATGTTGCATCCTGTATAGCACAAACTTTAGTCTCATACACCCTTTTCCCACAGACATTCTGCTTCAGAATTATGCAGTACCATACATTGCAGTTTGTACACCTTGCTACTGCTCTTACACAAACTCTACTGTTTTTACACATTGATGTTTTGCGCCCGTTGTCTTTACTTTCCCAACTTGCCAAGGATTTCAAAAAAGTGAACCATTCAGAGGCCGACTAGTCAAAGGTCTTTGATCCTGCAACTCATCAAAACAAGATACAAGAAAAGTTAGCAGTAGTAAACAAAAAATGATAACAAGGAGTCATAGAATTTGTAAGAGAAAGTAAGTTTTAGTCTTAAAATCCTCCAGTAACCAATACAGGAATGCTTAAACTAGTACAATTTTGGATGATAAGAAGGCATGAATAACCAGAGAGCACTGGAATTGTCCATGTGGTCTCACAATGTTTGTGTTTGCCAAATAATGTCTCATTGATTATCTAAGTACAACAAGAAACATGTTTTCCAAGTTGGACAGTTCATAATAGTAAATCTGGATTTGGAAAATTGAATATCACTCTTTTCATCTCGCTCTTGAGCAGCCAAAATGTTAAAAAAAAAAAAAGAAGACAGATCAGAGTTAAGTTTTTTGAAGGATCTGCATTCTCTGCACATAATTTATCATAAAGCATTTCATAGCATCATTAATTCAACCTTTTTTTTTTTTTTCTTTTTTTTAGCCTCACCTGTCCATATAGTTGGAAGTTCCCACCCTCAGTTGGCCCAGCCTTCCAAAGTCTTGAATTTATTCCCCAGACCATCAGGGACTGAAGAGCTGGTTTTGGGTAATATGGGTAGTTTAGCCAATAGTAGGGAGACTCCAAGAAGGTACCCTCTGGCTCCAAAATCAGGTACGACACCACCCTTCATACTATTCATTTTAATTTATCAGTTTGACATTATTGTGCTTGAGATTCAGTCTTTCTTTTCTGTTTTGTTTCAGACATGAGCAGGCAGATGTCTCTACCTTTGAATAGCATGCATCAGGACATTGAGATGTCATACAGCCCAGAGCAGCAGGACAGACTAGAAGGCCCAGTGGAAGACTGGCCGGACTGGAACGACCCTGAAGAAAGCGAGAACAGAGATGGACAGTCTGTCCAGATCCACATTCAGGCCTCAGAGAGAGTAGATCCAGTCAAAAGCAGACAGCCACTCTCCCACCAGAACATTGAAGAGGAGCCATGGGAGGACTTTGAGGACACCGAACCTACCTCAGATCTCTCCCCAACTGCTCCTTTATCAGACCCAGTTATATTCACACCACCAAGAGGGGGCTCTGCTACTTCACCTGTAAAACATGCTCCTGAAGCACTGAAATTGGGCTCCTCCAAACCCCTCAAATTGACATCAACACTGCGACAATCCACACAGAGTAAGATCAGCTCCTCATGGGACAATGGCTGGGCTCAGGACAGGAGGGACTCTGAGAAATCACACAGTCCGTTCAACCCTGAAGCCAAACCCACAGTGCCACAAAAGAATGGTGGGATAGGAGGTTTAGGGGAGGAGTTCACCATTAAGGTGAAGAAAAAGGTAGAGCAAGACCCAGAGCTGGATTTGTTTGCTGACATGGTGCCGGACATCAAGCTGTCATCTCCAGCTCTGCTGCAACTGGAAGAAAACATTGTAAGCGATGCTAGACTGTCTACAGCATCCCAAGAAAATATTAATTCTCTGCAGGTCGACGCATCCTTCAATACCATCACACTCACTGCCAAGTTCGCAGCTGCCAACCTGACAGAGGTAAGTGTGTGTGGTGTGACGGGTATTTCCAATTTGTTCTCTGGGATTTTGATATGATCAGCTTTTGAAGGTGGGAGTAGGGCAAATAAATGAATATTGAATATGTTAAAACCAGGTCTGGCAGCAGTATTTATACTCATAATGAAGGCTAAAATCAGAGGTTCCTATCTTTTTTTTTAATTAAATGTACAGCGGTTTAGTATAAAAATTAACGTTGATGGAGATTGACTGGGCTGCCAGTTACTCTGGCAAACCGAAATTAACTGTACTTTAAAAAAAGTCACCTTTTCTTTACTGGTAATGATTGAATGGCATTCACGAGTGAATTTCTCCCCATTTACAAGCTGACCACTCAGTGATCACTCCTCTTTTCTTTTTCTCGCAAAGATGGAAACAGATGGCTGGGGAGATGGAGATGAACTGAACTGGGAGGACGAGAATATATGGTGATGAAAACTGACCAGTTTTATTTGGAGCAAAAGACTGGATCAGTGGAAAATGCCACCACCTCTAGACGTGCCACTTCAAAGCCAACTGGAAGTTGCTTCAGTTCTCATTTAACATTATGATGCAGTAAGATTAATGATGACAGGGATGGGTTGAAACATTTTATATTGTGCTCTCTTGGTTCCGAGACATCATTTACAAGTATGACTGTTAAGATAACTTTCTTTTGGACTGGAAGGATTGGCTGCTCATCAGCTGGTTGTGGACTTGGACAAATGAAGCCACTCTTGTTTGGCATCCGATACAGGTTGCCCAGAAATTAATGAGGATCTTAATCAGAGGTGAATATTATGCTGTTTTCATCTGCTTCTCTAAAACATTTTTTTTAAGTGTGCCAATTTCACTAATGGCATTAAGACCATGAAACACTTTTTTGACAAGTTATAACTTGTTGTCAGGTTTGATTTACAGAAGGCTTGCACTTTGAATGAATGTGGAATAGGAATTACGTAATTTATTAGTAGTTTTTTTTGATTGCTGGTGAAATAAAGATTTTACTGTATCAAATATAGCACTGTTCTGTTTGAGACATTTCATAGCTTTGCCATATAAAGCAACTACAGTCGTTCAGGGATAGTGACAGTACATACTTGCACTTTCAAAAAACAGGCCGTCAAAAAAGCCTGACTTGGTGGTTCAACACAGAAATATCTCAGCCAGATTGTGTCGCTGACCTATTCAACAGCAGTGAAGACAGTTAAACTTGCTTCTGAGTGAAAAATTTAATGAACAGTTGCATAAATCAAAACTGACAGCGTTAAAAGTGAAGAGAAACCGTTTTCAGTAGCCGCACCAAGTATTACAGACTTCCAGAAGCCCAGACTGTGATTAAATAGTTAATCCATACGGAAAGCAAATAATGTTGAGCTGGAAAACAAACTGAAGCCACTAGAATGTGTTTCTGGCCATACTGATGTGGGTTATGAGAGTCTGTAGCTCCATAAGTCTGGATTCCAGCCACTGTGGTGGCGTATCCGTGTTGGCTTTGCCCTCAGTGAGAGCCTGAAGGGCTTTTAAAGCACTCTCAGCTGTCTGGATGTAGCGGCTGTACTCTTCCTCTGCACTGGTCTCCTGCCGAGCTCTCTTTGGGCATGGCTTAGAGGGGGGGAAAAAAATAAATCTTTTTATGAATTGAATCCTTATTCACACAGCATGATTTTACTACTACGTCAGATAAGGCAGATGTCTTGCTTATACAAATTAAATTCTGACATGCCGGGCATAAAATTATACTGAGTGGTTATTTGCTAAATATTTTTACAATACTGAGAAATCACAGTGTAAAATCACAATAGTACTATTAAGTGTTTACTGTGATACTGAACTATTTTTAGTCAGACTGTAATCATTCAAATCTCATTGACTGACATGAAAAAGTTATATCTGGGAAATGGAAACCTCCAGAAGTGGGCTTCCAACCAAGAGCCAGTACAAATTTCAACCTCACAAGTAACCATGATGTTCCAAATTCTTTTCTGGTCAGGGAAACATTTTATTCTCCTTTTTATCCCAGTGTTTTCTGTTACACTCTGTCAACCATCAAATACAAATAAAAAATAAATAGCCTGGTATATGTATACTTGGACAGTAAGCATTTATAACAAGGCTGTGCATTAGCATGCATAACACAAATCCTGTGAATACATTTGAAGTTAATTTGATGATGCTGCTAACCTCTGAATCTGCAACTGTTTCACCAGCCTGTCCGTTAGAAACATTTTCTCTTTTGTTTTCCAGCTTGTCATTGTGTTGCTCAATCTCTGATGTCTCCATCTTAAGCCTCTGTAGCCGTGATTCCACATCTTCCTGTGCATTCACAGTCTACAACAAAACATGGCCTCAATCCAAATGTATCGTATTTTAGGTAGACAATCATCAAAATGTATTGGTATTCTTTACCTTGCTAAGATAATTCACCACTTTGGTCTTGGTTTCTTCTACACACAAACTCTGGGAAATTACTTCCTCGTGGTTTGTAACCTTGAATACCAGAAGGACACATTAAAGGTTATGTTAAGGTATTGACAGTATACAGCACTATATCTGAAACATTAGTAGCATCAAGAGTTCTTGCCTCACCTCTGCAAAATGAGAAAAGGCCTCCAGGGCGTGCTGATATAGCAGCCAGGATCTTTCAGCCAGCAGGACTCCAAAGAGGCCACTCAGCCTTGGCAGAATTTGAGTCTATGGGACCAAAGAAGTTTGTGTGAATGTGATAATATGAGAATTCAGAGGTGAGCAAATTCAGAATTTAATATCTTATGTACAGTTTGTAATGATTATTCACTTTTTTATATAACATTGTTCCTTTTGTCTATGAAGTGTCAAAAATAACGACATGCACATCACAAGATGCAAGAACCCAAAGTGATGTTTCAAAATGCACTCAGCAACAAAAAAGTATTTGTTCCATGAGGGTATGGAAGACAAGAGCATACTAATTAATACCAAATTATTGATATTACTGTTTGGCAAATAACATATAGCTAGTGACATTTTAACTGACCTCTCGAACCCTGATTTTTTTTTTTTTTTTAATGGAGTGACAACAGTATTACTCTAGACTTCTAATGAGAATAGCAGAATAGTTTTCCTAGAGTAACCATTAGTAAGGGATGCAAGAACAAAGAGGTAAAAAACATTACTTGCAATAGTCGGGTTTCAGTACCTGGCTGTCAGGAGGGACAAAGATCTTCCCCAAGGAGGCCAGGAACTCCAGAGCAGCCAGCAGCAGCTGATCTGCACATTTCCGAGATACCAGAGCATCCACACACAACAGAGCCTAGCACCCACCCACCCACCAGTCAAAATTCAAATTCTCCATTCTTCATCTGGTTTATGTGAACTGTGAAAACTAACAGCCTACCTGAAAAATGACTTGAGGTTCGATGTTTTTCACTAATACAGCCGATATGGACAGGAGCAGCTGTAGAGTATACTGGAGCACGGGGTGGGTCTGCACCTGGAGTGTGACAAGTTACAGTGATTGTAGTTGTGCATTTACACTACATCTGTGTGTGTGTGTGTGTGCGTTCTTAGATCTCACCTGATCTAAACTCATGCGTAACCAGAGCTGTGTGACTATCCTCACAGCAGACAACACACACTGTCCCTCAGAAGATGACTGCCCTCGAACAACCACTAGGAGGGATAACAGCACCACATTCTGGAGAAAGTAGAGACTTTGTAGTCAAAATATTTGTGTTTATCGCACATTTAAATTTCCTACATCCAGCCTCTTTGCATTGTTTTCTTGGCAGGATGTAATTGTTCTGCAAAATATTAGATCTGTAGCAGCTGGACAACATATCTGTGAAAAAAAGTGCACCAAAGCTGCAACACATGAAGCGGAAAAAAACAGGATCTATT
>CM029123.1:11177618-11310118 GCA_016859345.1 Istiophorus platypterus | reverse complement strand
CTCTTTAGTCAGCTGAATGATGTCATTGAACATTGAATGACAGTGAGAGAGGACAGACAGGGTAAGGTTGGACTGGGACAGTGAGTCTGAGGGGTTGATTTATTCCAGTTTACTGTTGGAGGGAATGGGTGTTCAGAGAGAGATTGGTGTCAAGGCTCACGTTCTTCGCCTCACTGGCCACTGGGGGTGCGCTCTCCCATGTTCTTCCCTAGAAGATGGCTGAAGTCAGCCAGTTCTCCGAGCCCCCGAGGACCATGCATGTCTGGCCTGATGAGGCCCTGGCGCTGGGAGTGATAGGGCGCTCCGTTGTTACTGTTGTAGTTGAGGGCCTCATGACTCCAGCGAGGCTCCCCATAGTCCATGTGGGGAGTGGGAGCGGAAACAACCCTCCGTCGGTCGGGGGAGTCCTGTGGCGTGGCGGGGTAGATGTATTCTCCCGCTGAGTTCCTCAGGGTGCCGCTGGGACGGCTGCCACCATGCTCCCCTCTCTGGGTGGCTAGGATCAGGTACCGCTGGCGTTCTGTGTGCGGGGGCAGCACAACCTCCCCTGGGTCGTCTATCCGGACCATTCCTCCACCCCCTCCGCCTCCATGCAGAAACTTGGAGCTCAGGTAGATCACAGAGTTGTTGGGGCAAGTAGTCCCCACAGCGGTGAGGAAGGTCTGGCTCTGGTCCCAGTCGGTGTCTGGGAGACGCATGGCCCGTTTCTGCTGAAGCGGGGTCTGCTCAGGGGTAGGCAGCAATCCGGGGTCCATCTCTCCTTTAGGCCAGCCATTTGGCATAACAAAGGGGTTGTCTGCCTGAGAACGGCGCCTCTCACCACCGCTGGTTCTCGTTACGCTCATTACTGACCCACTGCGGCCCTGACCCAGCATGCTCTGCTCTTTGTCGCTTTTGCGGCGGGCGCCGTTGGCTCCGGTGCTGCGGGAGTGGCGATGGCGGTGACTCATGATCCAGCAGACAGTGAGGCCAGAGAGGATGGCTCCTGTTGTGAAGGCTGAAACAGCAGACACCACCAGTAGGTTCACTGACACTAGGCCATCAGGCTCGTCGATGAAACTCTCCTGGAGCAGCATTCCTACAAAGACAGAGAAAAAAATCGCACACGAAAACAAGGTCATCATTGAGTTACCATCATTATCTCAATAGCTTCAGTGTTTCCTTACTATTATTATTATCAAGCATGTGAGAGTTAACAAATGGCAAGACAAAATGACCTATTTTCTCTCTTACACTCTGTGGGTGGGAGTAGTTGTATGCTTTTCAGCCAAGGTAGCACTAGCTAATTGCCTTCATTACACAAAGTGGATGTTGATTTTAATAGCTGTAATAACTGTCTTCCTGATTGAGAATTGCTCTCAACCCTAACATGTTTCACAGCGTTAGTTTTACGGGAGGAGATGCCAGGTCTGGCAATAGCACCGGGTGATAATTTAAAGTTTTCATACCATGAAAATCTGTAATACTTCCCATTCATATGTTGTGCACCAAAACGTGAAATTGCTTTCGGTGCTATATGAAATTTTAAAAATACAAATGTAGTCCTTTTAGCTCAAATAACTAGGCTGATATTTCTTCTTGTTGCATCTATATGCAAAGTCTCTGCAAGAATGAACATAAAGGCACTGTGTTTATAGAAGGGTACCATTTCAGCACACAAGACCATGAATTTATTTAATTCTTTCGCATAAGAACATGAGAGCAACACCCTTCGAGAAAGCTGTTTATGAATTATTGAAGATATGAGTACAGCTAGACCACAGCATGGGCTTCCACGGATCAATTAGGGAAATGCCAGAAGAAAAGTTGTTCTTTGCTGCATGAGCTCCTGGGACCAACACCAATGAATACAATGAAATTGTGCCAAGGGAAGTGGATTGGAGAAAAGCAGATGAAGGAAAAAGGAGGGTTCTACAGAGAGAGAGAGAGAAGTTGCCTAAAGCGAGCTCGAACATTTGGGGCCTTAGACAAACATAGTAATAGTTGTTAAATTACAACACCAATGGCGGCAGAGGGAGCACTGTCTCCACAAGGACAGCAAAACATATTCTTTCTCACAGAAAATAAATGGATGTCATTAAGAGACATTGGGAGCCACTTACTCACTTAAACACGGCACAGAAAAGGAGCAGGACAAAGAATGGGAGAAAGAACGAACATACAGAGAACAGCAATGTTTATTTTTAAACAAACATACCTTTATTGTCTGACACATTTATTTTTAATGGAGACAAATGGAGCTGACAGCCTGGTGATTAATTAAAGTGGGTTGTGGCTTTGTATAATAGTGTGTTACTCCACACATTGACATGTGGAGCTGCTGAATGGCAGCTAAAACACTATAAGAGACTGCTGAACTAGTGTGCTGAGCCAGAGATGAAATCTCCTCATCTATCTAGTTTCAAGTAGCTCTGCGATAGATCGTGTGTACAGGCATCTCGTGATTTACAGGGAGAAAGAGCGAGAAACTGATTTTTTTGGTCACAAACCGAAGTACTGGACTAGTTTTGATCTGATGGTGGTGCTGGATAAAAAGTGGAGGGATGCAGTCATCCAAAACATCTTCACAAAATTTCACAGCAACCTATCCAACAGGTGTTGAAACATTTTGTCAAAAAAAAAATAATGGTGGTGCTCGAGGAAAAGTCAGGGGATCACCGAGGTCAGCTGGTGTGCTAGCATGGCTAGAAATGACAGTTTGTCAACAGGAGCCAAAGCCAGGCTGGAAGAATAGCCTCAACAGTGACTTAAATAACATAAAGTGGGGAGGAATCTTGTCCGTGTTTTTCTTTTCTCTATTCGGTAACTTGTTTCGTTGGCAGGCTGCAGCTTTGATGCAGTGGCCTTAAAGCATAACTTCACTATAAAGATTCCAGGTAACAAATGAGCAGAATTATGTGAACTTCTCATTGATCCCTTGTTGCTTACGATTTCTTCTCATAGATCTGACAGTGTGTCCTCCCCGTTATCAATGTGAGTTCTTACTCTCAACGAGTTTGCCGTTGCCATTGACTGAAACCTGGTGTTAATCACCTGGGCTTGTTGGTCAATCGATGTCCTTTTCAGCATTAATTAGTTCTTTATCACCAATCCGATAAGCTCAGTGATACACGTGGACATAGGCCTTAGTTACAGACTGTTAATTATGTGACAGGCACAGTTTTGTTCAGATTGCCATCAGACAAATCCTTCCGAATAACTGGAGATCACACTTTATCAGCCGGATTTTGTTCAGTCTTTCATTTTTCCGTTTGCTTGATGCAATGACCTCTTTTTCACTCATTTACTTCGAACTTTTTCTGTACTCTCCGACCATTTTTTCATTGCTGCTTCTGAATTTTTATCTTAGAATAATGTATTTCCCTCTGTTTTGATCTAAAAAAGGATTGTTATGAAAAATGTCTAGTTTAACATCCTCCTGGTCCTCGCATGAGGCTTTAGTTATGTAATTTAAAGGGTCTGTTTAACTGACTCTTCATTTTTATGGGGAGGTTAGTTTTCACCCAATGGGTTATAAAAAGTTGGTTTCTGAATATCTTAAAATTGCTCCAAACAGATGGCTGCCGATATTTTGCGTCTCATGACTTGTCTTTCCTCACTTCATCCCTTCAGACTGTCACACAGCCAGCTCATGATTACAAAGGTTAACCAGCAGACACATCCTTTTAGTCTTTGTGAATGTTCTTCTATGTTTATAGTGAATTTGGCATTTGTTTAGTAGTAGTTCTTGTTCTCCTTAAACACTGTGTTGGCACCACTGTAATCATTTTCATGTTTCAGGGCAATATTCAGCTTGGAATTACAGCCAGCTTCAATCACATTATCATTCCTCTCCTCGGTAAAAAAGGGCGTTCTTTAGGGCAGCGGATGTGATACAAAGAAAAGCATTGGAACGCTACACTGCCAACATGTTCATTTCTAGTTTCCGTACACACACACAAACACACACACACACACACACACACACACACACACACACACACACACACATACACACAAACACACACGCACGCACACACGCGCACGCACACACACACGCACAAACGCTGGAGGAGTTTGAAAAGTCAGGTAATGAATTGATTCATGGCTAGATTTTTTTCAATAAACCACAGCCTTGATGACTTTGTAAACAAAAATGAAGCACTGAAACCACAGGAAGATTCAGAACAAGGCACCAACATAATGGGGAAAAAACACAAATCTCCCCTCATCCAGAAACACAACACATGGAATTGTTCTGGCTGTACTCAGCTTAAGAGGCTGCAGAGGTTTCCCTAACATTTACCTCGACTGTGGTTCAGGGTTGCTGTGTGGCACTTCAGATTCAATTCTGCATGGAGCAGTAATATTGCTGTCATCTTCATGCAGGAGGAGAGGGCTTGACAAGTATGTGTATTAGTAATGTATGTGTGTGTGTGTGTGTGTGTGTATGTGTGTGTGTGTGTGTGTGTGTGTGTATGTGTGTGTTTGTGTGTGTGTGTGTGTGTGTGTGTGTGTTTATTGATGTAGAACAGTGACAGACTTCATTAACTCTCTTTCTCTTTGACAGAGACACTCAGTTGTGTTTTATTATTGTCAATTTCTTTTTTTCCCTACATATAACTGTCTTTTTCTTAGATGCACAACGAGTACACAAAATCTTTAGCCTGTGGCAATAAGCTGAACAGACAGATGATAATGAAAGGGTGGATGGTTGGAGATTTTCGTAATGTGTGTGTGTGTGTGTGTGTGTGTGTGTGTGTGTGTGTGTGTCTGTGTGTGTGTGTTTGTGTGTGTTTGTGTGTGTGTGTGTGTGTGTGTTTGTGTGACAGCAGGCAGGTTTCTCTGCATACTATGGAGGGGTGACAGTATAAGGAGCAGCTTCCACACTCTCTCCTCCCTTCAGCTCCTTCTCTCCCTCTTCCAATCTTGCTCACTTATTAAAGCTTAATAGAAGCCAACGGGCCTGCCTGTCAGCTTGATGCACATTGAACCGCTTGTCTTGAGGCTTCCAGCTCCAATTACAGTGTAACGAGGAGAGGAGAGGAGAGGAGAGGAGAGGAAAGGAGGGATTGAGGAAAAGAAAGGGAATGGGAGGAGGACATGACACTAAAGAAGAGGAGAGCGGAAACAAAAAAGGTGAGTAGATGAAGGGATGAGGAGGAGGAGAGAAGGGAATTAAAGATGTAAAGAGGAGAGACAAATCTGTAGAGGTGTTTGGAGGCGAGAAGAGACTTAGTTTGTACCAGACAAGATGGAACAGCTCTATCGTTGAAAGCAACACTTTTAGGATATTCGTGTATATACACATTTACATTAGCATCTCTTAACTGTCAAATTCGTAGCACAAAGCACATAGTCTCAATTTTCAGTTGGTATTTAATTTCATTTGTCTCTAACCCACTGTCATCTGCTCCTTCACAGCCTGCGTTGCCCTTCCCTCCCTCCAATCGTCTCGTTAGCCTTTAATCCTTTGTCTGTATCTCTCTCTCTTACCCGCCACTCCTTTGATCACCACGGGTGGCAGCATGATGGGAGTAATGCTTTTAAAAATTCATAAAAGAAGTAAAGAAACTTCTACTAGCACACCATCAAATCAAGGTTGTTCCTGCACAATCAAATTTAATATTAAAGCTATACAAAGTGATGTTTCTGTTACTCGCCGAATGTAACAGCTGTGGTCGTCTTAATCGGAGTGATCTTCTTGGATGCCTTTAAGTTTTCCCTCATGTCTCCCACTCTCATTTCTGCCTCCCTCGCTCCATTCTGCCCATGAGTAAGGGAAATTGATGAAAAGCCCTGCCAGCTACCATGCCAGTTGTTAAACATTCCCCTTGATTAGAACGCTGGCAGACGACTCTGTGTATCTGCTCGGCCCATGCTCGCATTTTGGCAGCGCTTACGACAATGGCCTTGTTGAACATGGGTGTGTGAGATAAAGACAGAAAGCCAGATGAACGGGAGGAAGGTCCTTTTCAAACCACCTTCAGTGATGATAATCTTGATTAGAAGCATGCATCGAAAAGATAAGCGCGGTTTATTACGACTTGGGTGTAATTGTCATCAGAGAACACTGGGAACACTGCAGCATCACTAAGTTTGACAAGCCAAGAAACATGAGCGTTCAGACAAACAGACTAATCAGTGGTTAAGCTGGAGTATCTAAACCAGTGGCTCCCAACCTGGGTGTTGGAGGCTCCAAAGGGGTTGCAAGATAAAGCTGAAGGGTCCAGGAATGTTTAACAAGTTAAGGAAAGAAGAAAAAAACATATTCCTGTTCCTGTGTTCCTACCCTGATGATGATGACCAAAACAAAATAAGACCCAACTTGTAATAAACTGGAATTATTTTTAAAAAATGATCACCACAACAACCAAACGGCATCAACCAAGCAATGTTTAAACTACTTGCTTCCTACACTGCTTTTGATTATTGACTGGAGGTGTTTGCAATTTTAGGTGTTAATTATTTGATGCTGCCTTACAGTTCGATAAGTTCTGTAATCAAAATCCAGGCAGGGGAACGTTCACGCAGTTACAGAGCTGGAATATATGATTTAGAAACACAGCACATCAAAACAGAACAAAGAGACTTCATAGCCTCCCGGTGGACCCGCCTATGCCATGAGCACACACTTCTGAACTTGATAGGTTACGAACGTGTCAGCGTACAGCCACTGATCTAAGGGGCTTTCATCTTCTGAATCCAACATTTCTCTGCATGTTAATGTGTTTTTCCATGCAGTGATGTCAGTGGTGCACGCGGCAAAGCACGTGCAGCACAGTGTGAATAAGTGTGTACCAATGTATGAATATGTGTGTGTGTTAATTAGACACCACATCCACTGCCTGCACCCATGGCTCAGTGATTTTGTTCGTTTTCCTTTCCCATTTTTCCTGTTGAAAGACTGCAGGCATTATTTTGTTTCTTGTTTTTAGCACATCCTCCTCCTTCCTGCTGTCTTACTCTTTTTTTTCTAACATCCCCATTATTTTTCTTTCAGCAGATACACCCAACATCTCACCCTCTATTTCTTCCACTGCATCTCTCTCGCTTTCAGCGCATGTTGTGAGCTGTGAAGCTAACACCAATGTGTGTTCAAGGATGGCAAGAAACTGCGAAAGAAATAAAGCACTTTAAAAACAAGAACTGTATCGCTGCAGAGCTCCTTACTTGGACTAAACCTCGCTTGCTTGTAAACCGTGTTTACTTTCGGGACGATTGTAAAACCATTTACGGTCCCTCCCTGACAACATTTTCAGAGCACGGCTGAGGGATGCTGCTTGAGAGTTCTGCACAGCTCCCTGGTAAAATAAAGATAACATATAAAATATATAACACCCCAAACCTTGGCTCCTGAGGGCCAGTCAGACATGCTTGTCTTGAACCCAAATGATCAATAATATTAAAACATTTATGCACACAAGCCATGTGTTTGCAATTAAAATTACATAAAATCCCCACCAAAAAACCTGCTGTTAATAGATTCAGGTTTTCATTCGGGGTTTGTTAGTGAAGGCAGATGAGGATTTTGGTTGGCTCAGAGTCAAGGTTTGTGATGATGACTGCATAATTTCATACCTGCAGAACTCTCTTGATACATATACATTCCTGTCTTCCACCTCCAACTTTCTCCCTCCAACTGCCTTGTGTACCTTTATTTTTAACTCTTGCTTTCCTCATTTTGGTTTCCCTCCTTTCATGCTTATAGAAAAATCTCCGCTTGGAATAAATGAGGTCAAGTCCAGTTGCTTTGGGGGGTCGCTACATGTTTAAGTTACCAGAGGGGGGCTGATTCCCTCCGGCTGCCGAGTAATCAAGAGCTACAGGACTTTTCTTTTGTTTCCCATAAACCTTTTTTTTTTTGTTTTTTTTTCAAAGCCTTTGCACACACGCTGCTGTCAGGACTGTTCCTCATGGAATATGTGGATTCAATTACAACAGGATACCTCGTTTTGCCAATCTGGACAACCTTCAGTGAAAGGCAGCTTAACAAGGGCGAGTCTGTTAGCAGTTTCAGCCACATCCAGTCCAAACAAAGCAACTGGGCTGTGGCGAACACTGTGGAGAAATAAATTGTTTTCCAGAGCATTTTCTGTGCAGGGGAGTCCATGTGTGCAAATGTACATGTGTGGGTAAGTAGATTTTACTCTTTACCCCTACATCCTATGACTTATGGGATACAGTGTTGGCTGGTGCTTTCAGTTGATAATTGATGTTCTCATTTTAGGTGCGAAGCCAAAAGCAGACATGCGGAGAGCAATAATAAATATTCACAAACATGTCAGAGGCAATAAATTGGAGCACAGGTCCGCATAGCATTAGTCTAACAATCTGCCCAAAGGGTTCATATCTCACATTCCCACATCACGAACCAGGCAATTTCAACTTAATCTTTCTCACATGCTCCATCCATATATCACATCAGAGCTATTTATGGTGCTATACTATATGCCCACCAGCTGAAAACACACGGCAATTTGTTTTTATGTCAACCCCCCCAGCGCTGAAGTGTTGGACTCATTCCTGATACAAATTTCTGAAGGTTTAACAGAACGATTAAATCATCAGGCCTCATGTTGGGGCTTCACGCCATCTGGTGGCTGCTCTGCCTTCGCCCCCATTCGTCCAACTGTCCTGCTTGTTCTGTTAATTTACAGCCCGCCTTTAATGAAATGTCTCCGCTATGACACGGGCCAAGGCCTCACAGGTGGACATGCCATCAGGATGCATCCTGAGCCAAATGATAGCTCAGAATCACAGCACCTGTCAGCCGACCTGGACTGAAGGGAGTTTAAGTTCATCAATCGTGAGGTGCTGCAGAAAACTCAGGGTTGAGGGAGATGGTAAGAGGCTGATGAGAGAAGTGACAAATACAGAAAGAGCACGGAGGAAGTGTCATATGGAAGGGAAACACATATGAAGTGAAAGAGAATGAGATTGAGATGGAGAGAGATTTTGACTGAGAGTTTGTGAAAAAAGTGGTATAGAGTTATTGATGTGTTGGAGAATGGGTGGAAAAGTGTTGTTTGATGCAGGGAGTTAGGAGAACCCACCATAGTCAATTTCTGTCTGAATGATAGACATATAAACAATCCGCAGTGGTGTGAGTGGAGACTAGTTATAGCACTCTAGTCACGCTGCAGGAGTCTCTCTTTAGGCATTAGATAGCACCTCCAGGTCCCGCCTGCAATTTACCGGACAGCTATCACTCAGCATGGGACACAAACCTGCCCCAGGCCCTTATTTACTATCAGCTGTGTGCATTTTGGCAAAATTCCTAAAATACTAGTGTCTGGTTTTCATCTTCGGAGACAGTGCAAGGAGCCCGTGGCTTTAGCTGGTGATTTGGGTGTTTATGTGTAGCTGAGTGTAAAAAAGCTCTTGGTCTTTTTTTTCTTTATCCAAACACTCACACACTCACACTGTCAGTGTTAAGTCATATTATTGGATCATTGGATCACAAAATCAGAAGCTGAGATAATAAATAAACACTGAAACCAGTAGCAATTTGGCCAATTTTTTTTTACTTAGTTTTAGTCTTTGACAAAAACTTACAGTTCTTTAATTTTAATCACTATATTGTTGTCAATCAAGTACAGTTCAATATAAAAATTAAATTTTTTTTTCTACTAAAATCAGTGAAAATTTTATAAAAATTTGTTTTATTTTTCCATTTTGAAATATTTGAATATTATGTAGTTCCACTTGACAAAATCCATGCAATCAAGCTGCCCAACAGTTTTATTTGTGCCTTTTGTGTGCAGTTTCTCAAGGTTGTTTGAGCCAAAAAAAAAAAAAAAAGGATCAGAACTAACATTAGACATTAAAGCCCCTGACACTCGGATTCCAAAACTTTAGTATTACTCCATAAAACTAGTCCCCTGCCACTCAAAAATGTCTTGAATCTGATGATGAGTGCAGAATGACATACTGTAAGTGCGGTTTGTTCTCACATTCATCTGCTGAAGGACGAAAGTTTTGTCGGTGCTCACATCAAATCTGAGTTAAACACCTGAGGTGATTTTTTGACATCACAGCTAGTTTTTTGTATTTACTTAAATAAGTAATAAAAAATTTTTTTTCAATTTCTCAGCGGTACACTGTTGCATAAGGAGCCGTTAATTTCTTTTTGCGCTGAATCTCCCTTGAACTCATACAACCTGATGCACCTTCTTTATTATCAATGGTATGAATGGGGCAATAAATTGCTTCAATCAGTGGCCCTTTCAGAGTGGAACTTTTAGATGTTTAGGGACATAAAATCAGTTTTTCACCGATGATCATCTCTTAAAGATTTAGTGCAATTTTGGTAAAAGTTCGGTAAAAGTCGGTAAAAAACAAACTGAAAATAAGAGTAGGTGTAGGCTCTATGCATACAACCCTCACCACCCAAAATCATACTTCAACCAGTCCTTGAAAGATGGCAGCGCTTTACACGTACATGTAGCACGGAGGACCCGTGGCTCGCTGAGGGTTCAGCAGGTCCAGTGTTTTTTTTTATGGCTCTCTCTGAGGCTCCCCCTATGAGGAAGGAGATGTGAGGAGAAGTGGGAGGACTCAGAGGAGGAAGTCAGATGAAAGCGCTGAAACCCTTCAGTAGTCCTTGTACCTCACCCAGCTTTCCAGAGGCTGAAGCTGCTATTCTTATCTTCTTAGAGCTTGCTAGAAAATTCCCCATCTCAACACTGAAAACTGAACGCACACCATACTATTTCACTTCTCTTTTTCCTCCACTATGCCCCAGTGTACACACACACACACAGTGTGTAGTTGTTATAGGGAACATAGGTCCTCATAAATCAGCTGAGCCTCTGTATTCATTGAGGGGATCAGCTCTGTTCTTCAAGCCTCTCAGAAGCTCCTCAGGGTGGGAAAGATGTGTGAGTTATAGAGCGCAGTCTGGTGTCTGGGGATGCACAGCTACACACCGCACCTCCTCTATCCTCGCTTGTCATATCTGCGGTTCCCTCACTCGTTCTCACTCTCTCTCTCTCTCTCTACCCTTGGTATGTGACTTGCAGGATTGACAGGAGAGGGAGTCAGTAGAGGAGGCAGGGCGACTCCGGCGTCAAGGTTACGGAAAGAGGAGACCGCTTCAAACAAAAAATTAACTATTCCCTGCTTTCACTTTTGTTTCCTGTCTGTCTCTGTCTCTCTTGGGGTTCAGGCTACAGGCAACACATTTATCATCAGCAGACATAAGACCCTGTGTTTTAACAAGCTGCCATGTAAATACAAAGAACTGCACCTACTTTATGGGTTCTCCCTGCTAAGCCTCGACTCAGGCCTCTCTCCAAACCGCAGCAATTAGAATGGAATTAGATGAGACCATGGCTGTAAATTTGGCAACAAATTTTCCTTCCTGCACAAAGCTCCTTGCAAAATTACAACCACCGCAGAGAGAGACAGACCTGGCTAAGCGGTGACCGTCTTCCGTTCTAGCATGATGCCACAACAATGAATCTCCAATCTGCCTTCGACTTTTTTGATGTTTTAGTGGACCTCAATTACTGAGTGATTGCATCCCGCTGTCCCACCAGTCAAAACACTGCCTTACTTCAGGAAATATTTTCACAGCACCATAATTGCTTCCATCTGTAGCTACGCTGTGGCAACACTAGCTATGTCATTATGCCTTAGTGAGTTCACAGCAAAACGGGTGGCAAATGAGTGTGTGAACGTTTGTGTATGTCGGTGAGGGTTTTGGATGCTTGCATTCGTTGAGGAGCCTGCTCTGCTTTTATCAGAGTGGAAAAAGAGATTTGAGTACAGTGTTGAGTTGGAACAACAAAGGAATGTGATGAAGCAGGAAGTCTCTGCAGCTACAGCACCGCACACACACCCACACACTGCCTCCAACTCCTGTTTGATGGCTGGTTTAACAGAGCTGACTTTAGTTGATGAACTGTCTGTGCAAACACAATTTGAGTCATTCTCCCAAAATGCCTGCAAATGGCAAAACAAAATGAGGGAGTGTTTAGCTCATTGCTGCAGGAAGATTCAGTTGCTTGGCATTTCTGAGGCGGTTGCATGGGCCCATCTAAATGATTTGGATGCAAGAATCTTTTTCCTTTAGAATTTAGGGACTCTCATTGCAAATTGAAAGAGCGAAGCTGGATGTTTGACAGACCATTTAGACCATGTTTATGTTGTAACAGATCTGCCTGTCAGCAAGGGTCACAACCTGGAAAAAAGTGAAGCCAGCCAATCGACACACTGTGATAACCTGCCGTAAGTGGATCCGACATCTTATACCGTCTGTTGACGCCTGAACCAAATCTGACTCATTAAGCTGTTTACAGAAATGGTTTATATTACCTATCGCATACACGTTCACACATGCTCACCCCTCTCTCACACACAAACTCATGAAAAACCCAAACACCCTCAAAAACACCACCAGATCAGAGTTAGTTACGTGATCTCAATCAGCTGAATGTGGTCTGCTCAAACATTATTAAAAACAAATCCAGTGCAAATCCAGCTGCAGTTTATCATAATGGTGGAGCTATCCACTGTGAAGAGCATACTGATTTAGAGGGCACACAGCTAACACCACATAGACATTAATGTCTTTATATTCCTGCATGCCAGACAGCTAGTTCAAACTCTTGGGTACGAACTATTTGACAAACATTTTTTTTTTTTTTTATACAATCCTTTTTTAAGGGGAACATTTTTATTTTAAGGGATAAGGTTGGTGTTGTTTTACATTTTTATTATCATCAACCATTCTCCTAAAGAAACTAAAATTCCACATAAATTTAGGCTACTAACAAATGTTATTTGTGTAGCCACAATCTGATACTGTTCATGCCAGTTTTTTTTTTTTTTGCATCTGCTAAGTAAAACCTTAATAATTCCTCTTTGCGCTTGTGTTTTCAATAAAATGTGGTCTGAGCAGGTGGAAATACATGCACAACTTGATGCCAGAAAAGCTGAATCACTTCAGCCCCCTCGACACAAGAGTGCTTGTTCGGACCCATGAAATTAATGAACAATAAAAAAATGATCCTGAAAGAAAGTAGAGCCAGTATAGACTACTACACATATATTAGACACAGGCAGCATGTATACACACACACACACACACACACACACACACACATAACTGAACCTGAATAACTGAAGTCCACATCTCTTTGATCAAAGTGTCCCTCCAAAATCCCATCGTCTCAATTAGACGTTGTGCTTCCAAACTCTGCTTTGATCAATTTAGAGGAACGGCGAGTCTCTACATACTAATATTCGGTGTATGTGTGTCTTCGGGGGGGCTGGTCTTTGTTTTCTAATAAATGCAGAGAGAACCATGCATAACCACAAGCCAATGGCTTTAGTTACACTTGACTTCCTCGAAGTTTTTCACACTGCAGTCCTCTGACATTGCAGAAAGATGCTTCATTAGTGAAGGTGTAAGGAAAACTATGCTGATGTCATCGATTCTTATGACGAATTGAGAAAAACTGAACGTCGCCTTGTAAATATGTAGATACTTATTTAAAGTAAGAAAAGGGCAACAGCTAAGTGATATACGAAAAGAAATGATTACGAGGATAAGGGGCAGGTGGTTTACATCACCTTGGCAGAGTTATGGCCTGGCCACAAGCCCACTGAGGACGCCAGTGACAGGGCTGTGACACAGCAGACGCCGGTGGCACTTTCAGTCCATTTGTCACACCGGCCTGGCACCCATGGAAATAGCCGCTCCTCTCCCTTGTCGGCGCCTCCCTCCATTCTCAAAGCTTTCATCCCGCCTCACCCTTGTCTTTTCTCAGTTTCCTGTGTGATTACCCTTTGCCATCTTGCCTTTCTCTCCTTCTGCAACCTCACCTTTTATGTCCTCTCTTCCCATCACTCCGCTTCTTTTCTTTTTCACCCTTATGACTCCACGCATCTGATCTCCTGAGCCGTTTCAACCTTTCCATCCTCAAAGTTTGCCTTCTTCCTATGATCTCTCAATCCCTTACTCATTCTTTTTGCTCTGCTCTCTACTCCTTGATCTGATTTACCCGGGCCCCCCTTCCCGTCCTTGCTCCTCTCAGCCCCATTCCTCTCCCCTTGCAGAATCACCCTATCTATTCGACTGCCATCAGCCAGAGGAGAGATGAAAATCGATTCTCCTTCAGGCAACTGCGTCTCTCCAGCTAAGGAGAAAGGGGAGGCAGTTAGCTGGGCTCTAAGTAAGGCCATCCATCCATCTCCCTTTGAGGTCTGACGACAAGGGTGCTCTGAAATCAGTGTAGCCCTGGCTGGGACTGGAGAGAGATCAAGCATGAGGGAGAGATGCAGCAGAGGAGCAAAAACTTTGGCACAATAAATTACCTGTTTTCTGACTTTAGGACAAACTGTAAAAAACAAACCATCAAGCTCTCCCCTTAACAAGCTGAATATATCCAGCTCAAGCTCAAGGGGCTGATTCAGCCAAATTACAAAGAACATAAATTATTTTCTACCTTACTGTTCTCTGGCAGTATCTACCTTTAGGTTTCATTTGGCAAGGTTTTTAGATTTCTGTCTCTGAGGTTTCTGCCATCACCAACACAACTGAGGTGACTGAAATTTTGTTTCTGGCACTCACAGCATTGAAAGATTTTTTAGAAATGAATGCCTGCGCAGTGAAAAACGAGCCGGACGAGGCTACTATCCAAAAAAGGGTTCAGTTTATTTTATATCTTAAAGGTGACGAAGTGTTGAAAAATATTCGGGAAAACTGGACATTTCAGTTTTAGGGCTACTATCAGTACAGCTCGCCAGAAAGAATGGCCCTAATTCTTTGGGAAATGTTTGTCTACAAAGCACCAGAGATAAGTGTTGGATGTTTACTTTGTAATTTAGGTGAAATTTAGGATACTGACTCCCACCTTTTTTGGATTTTGATCTGATAAAGTGATGAAAAATATGTCTCCTCACAACAACTTGTCACAGACTGCTGCCAAAGAGGAATCTTCCCCTGTAGAATTCTCAGATCGTTTCAGCTGCTACCAGAAGAGGTAAAACTAAAGGCAGACATAGTAGAACAATGTTTTTTTCTTCTTTTTTGTCATATTATTCATTTTATAATCCCTCAGATTTATCTTGTGATTCATTAGAGTGCCAAAAAACCCTATGGTTGAGACCCGTAGATTTAGCTGATGCTTTAACCCGCTACCTCATATCTAATCTTGATTAAAAAAAAGCAAAACAATCATAATAAAAACAGTTTTATTTTGATAATTGACTATTGAAGATGGTGTGAATTTGATCATGACTGGAGGACAGAGGGAAAATTTAGTTAAACAAGAGGCTGAAGAGAAAGACTCCTCCGCAAGGAAAGAAGTAAGCAAAGGGAGATTGAAAATGAGATTGCTGAATTTCAGAGAGATGCATAGGCCAGAACACATCTCACCTCCCATCTGCTGGGTCAAGATACAGACAGGTGGAATGGGCCCAATATAGAGGTATGAAATATTCAGAAATCCAAATCCTTCTGTCTAGTCCCCGATCCAAATCCCTGAGGAGTTTGTGTTGGTGTGTATGAGCATTCGTGTGTGCTCGTAAGATCACAAGTGTACATTGTGTGCCCTCTGAATATGAAGAATAAGGCATGTGAAGAGAAGCACAGAGAAAGATGTTAACAGACACATATATAGAGAGAGGGTGTGCAGGCAGTTTTCAAAGTCTTAATGGTGTCAGTGACAGTTTGTCATAACAAGCCTATAGAAGCTGCGCCTCTCTGTCTTCCTCTGATGGAATATAGCGTTTGCACAAGGCTGAAAGAATCTTTGTCTTCCTGGAAGACAAAGAAAGATGAACTTAGCATAAACTAGGAATAGGAAACACTGAGGAAAGCATTCATATCAGTGACTATGAAGGTGTCAAATGAAAAAAAAAGGGATATGATGAAAAGATTGTCTGCAGAACCAAGTTCATCACAATATCTTAGATAAAGTACCGGTGATAGCCGTCAGATAGATGATGGCTCAAATTCAAACTATGCCAGCCCAGAGGCTTCTGCTCATCTAGGGGCAACAGAGTTCACCTCTGTCAACAGGGTCTAGTTTGGGCATATTTCATGACAGGATCAGATGCAGGAGAAAATATGCCTCATAGCTAAAAGGGCAGGGCCAGGACAGTATATCTCTATCTGCCACTGGTCCAAGAGGAACAGACACTCGGCAGCTGAACACGTTAACCTCAGTGTAACTGAGTTATATGTGTAAAAATCTGAAATATTAATATTTTGCTTGATATTTGTGGAACGACTCCATTAACTTTACATGTGAAATTCAACTTATCAATCAGGGCAAGTTTTTCCCTGCCTGTTGAGCATTTCTGCCTTCTGTTGCTCCGAAAGGAGCTTTTCCTTCTAAAGAAAGACACTATTAAGTTGCATTGTGCAAAGGGTAGGAGCGAAGAGTAGGAGCTTGGTTCACACTTGCTGTAGAAGATTGATACTATATCACTTATTTAGAAGGTTAATTACTACTCAGCAAAAATGAAATTGTGTTTCTGCTAATATAATTTAAGGAACATTATTACTATTTTGGTCAAATAAGATATGGTATACTATACTGATATTTTACAATCCATTCACGAAAAATGTGTAGTGATAATCTACAGTGTGCAGCGAGTAGAAAGCTGGTGTTACTACACCTTCGGTGTGAGCGTCTTTACTTTCTCTGACCCCAGGACCTTGCACCAGAGGTCAAGAAACAAGAATCACAGCAGAGGATCCAAGACTAGAGCTGCTTAAACAGTCCATTAGTGCTGAGCATGAGTAATTATGTTCATCTTTCACCCACTGGTGTAGTACAGAAGCAGAGTAATGATCAGAGAAGTTGCACTTTTAATTACAAGCTTCCTGCACAACAGTATGTAGTTGCTCAAGTGGAGTTCCCTCGTGGAGAATAAATTTCTCACATTTTTCATCTAGTTTAGGATATTTTACAAAAACTAACTTGTAGGATTCAAAAACAGGAGAGATGCACAACATGAACTGTTTCAAATGAAACAGACCCTTTTGGAAGAAAATGGGTTGCTGTGTTGGAGTGGGACCAGAAGCTTAAATAAGGTCCCACACATGTTCTATAAGGAGCTACACGTGGGCTTAATGAAGACAAATAACTAGCTTAACTTCACCATGCACAGAGTGAGCGTGAGCCATCAGTTACAGAGGCCATCCCCTGTGGTGTGGCGGTCAGAAGACCTGAAGTGAGAGAGCAGCATCAAACGGAGCACCCATCCGAAACAGGATTAGGGTTGTATGCATGTTCCGATTATGCAATATTTATCTGTTCTTTTTGCGGGGAGCACGGCACATGAACTCGGGGAACTTTCTGAAGCAAAGGATTAATTTGCACGCATTGGAATTAGTGCTTAGATCAAAGCAAGGGGGCGTCATGGGAGTATCCAAAACCTCTGTGTATCTAGAATAGAGATTTCGCTTTGCTGTGTACAGCTTCTATTTTCATAATGATATGGAGAGAGAAAAAAGGAAACATCAAGGGGAATTCAAGCTGAGGAGATGAATATAATTAACCACCATGTATATGCAACAAAACCTACTAGGCCAAAGAAAAGACAGTATACAAGTAAGGACAGGGTAAACAGAACAAAAGTTAGTTAAAACATGCAAAGGGATTTTCTTGCCAGTTCAGAGGCAAAATGAAACTCGCAGTGTCTTTGTGACTAGTTTTTCTTGAGAGAAGTGATATACAACATAGCCCTGAGGTGGACTATGAATTGCCTCTGTTTTTATTTGTGGGTCTTCTCTGTATAAACTGATATTAGCAGGCTCTTCCTCTCTTTTACTATATGGCTTGTTAACCTTGAAGATACACGAGTTACATAAGGATCTGGGCAAAGACAAGAGAGCGATAAGCTTCAACACTTGTGTGGGCAAACACACACAAAACACGCACAGACTGAGCATCGCTTCTCTTACCGTCACAGTCACCCAAGTGGGCCACATTTCCTTGTTCAACATCTTGCTCGAACGGCAGTCTGCAGAGGAGAAGAGACACAGTCATTAATCAGAGGACACAAAGGCGCAGCAGCTCGGCCACCGACACACAACACAGATCCACTCTGATACAGGAAAACGATCTCAATGTTACGGCAGAGGACAAGATACAAGGAAGCTCCTTTGACAACTTGAATGTTGAAATCTTTGTTTTCATTGTGAGACAGTGAGAAAAAAGAACTGTTAAAACAGCAATAGAACGGAAGAGGTCTTTCAGCTGCCTAATATCTTGCAATGATTAACATTCTACTATGAAGGTAGCCACTTATGCCTGCAGGGTCATTTATTAGGTTAATTAATACACTAAATTGCAAATTATTCTAGGTCAACATATCTCTCTTCTCTCTCTATTTGTAGTGTAAATAAAAACCTCATATCTTCAAGTATTAGGAAGTTAGAGTAGTTTTTTTAAAAAAAAATCTGTTAGTCATTATTATGCTCCTTAAGGTAGGGAGCTTCCCAAAAACATCCTAAGATCTTCATATCAAGTTTATGAAAAATCTATTATACCCTTATGAAAAAGTAAGCTATCATATGCTTTAAATGTTCAGCATAAACATAAATTCAATCTTTACTTGTTTGCTATTACTTTCGAGAAATTATGACATATCTTATTTCCACAACTCTAGCCATGTGCTTTAAAATTCATTTCCTACTAGGGCAAAAGGGGGGCATGGAATACTCACAGGACAATAACATGATGAAGTGAGGAAGCAAAGAGGAAATGAGAACAGAACACAGACCAGGTGCTTACAAAGAAAAACAGAAATCTATTCAGGGTATCAGGGAAAACTGGTTGCAACGGACAGAATGAGTAAGTATTATGTAGGAATGTGTGTGTTCATGTGTGTACAAAGATGGTATTTTCACACAAAGGTATATACCTATAGGCTTCATTCACTATAGAGTACATTAATAATGAAGGTCATGTGATTTAAGTAAACCAAATGAGTCATCGTGGTCTTAGCTTTTGCAATAACATAAAGCTATGAAAGGTCTAATATAGCAATTTACATTTGGGACTACTTCCCAGTATAAAATCGAGCTATACATCAAAAAACGCATTAAAGGTATAATTTGATATTTTATGAAATATACATATCAACTTTCTCGCTGAGAGTTAGACAAGAAGATCGATAATGCTCTCGTGCATGTACCATAGATTTGAAGCTACAGGTAGAAGCTGGTTAGTTTAGTTTGGCAAAAACTGGTGGAAACAGCTACCCTGGCTATGTCTGAAGGTTACAAAATAACCCTAAAGCTCACTAATGAACACACTTCAACTCATTTGTTTAATCAGTGAAGAAAACTAATATAAAAACAAAGTTTTTCTCAAACTAATTCTTGGTTAAGCTCATTTAAATTTTGTAAAGAAAGCATACCAGTGTACAGTATCTCTTGTCACCCTGTGTCACCTCCGTGCTCTCCTTGGCTGTAGCTTGTCGCTGGACTCCTTGCCAGTCACAACACTATCACACTACTGGATTTGGAATTCCCTAAAAGGTCCAGATATTTAGCCGTCTAAATATATTTCAGGCATCTAAAATGCATCAGAGAGTCTCTCTGAGTCTCTCAACACGTCATTGAGCGGATCACAAAATCAGGAAAATCAGGGCTAAAATCATGTCGTGTGAACTAAGCATTAGTAAGGCTTGGTTGTACTTCGCAGCAGTGATGCCCCGGTGACCTGATGCAAGCGTATGTGATAATTTAAGGGACATTTAAGTGACATTTAAGGGATGCAGGCATGTTCTGAAGCTTGCTTATAGAAGATAGGATCTTTAAATTTTCTGGTGAGTGGATATCACAAATCATAGATGCAAAAACTTATTTTTCCTTGTCTTGATCTGTTGTGGTAATGAATCAGTAAAAACCACTGAGGAAACTTTGGATGAAAATGGAAAACTGCTACAAAGAAGTAAATAACCATTTAAAATTTTCTAAACAACCTTTGAGAAACCAGAGAACAAACTGCCCAGGCATGCTGAATTGAGCTCACTGGGACAAGAGACTAGGAAGTCAGTATTCTGCAATTAGCTAAAGGCTCAGGCAGCAGCACAGCCAACATTTGTGCTTTTAATGCCTGGAAAACACTATGACAAATGAGTCCAACCTACAATGTTAGTCATCTTAATAAAGACAATGTTTTGTATTCAGTTGGTTTCCCCCTATGGCCTGGGGATCATTTATTTTAAAAACATTAGCTTTATGTTACAGTGTTTCTTATTTTCCAGCACAGAGTCCCAGGTACAGTACCTTTACATTTAAAGCCTTAATAATGATGCAGAATGTGATAAAGACCATGTGATTATGCATGTTGAGTGCTATGGACAATGGTTACAGATGCCCGGCCAGGAGCAGTTGTACCCCAGAGGATTCTTGCAGAAGGAGAAAAAGAAGGAGACAATGGAGCAGCTAAGCTGATTTAAAAAAAAGGAATTATTGTCTGACTTAAAAAAAATCTCCATTTATTGAATTGACTATAACACCGGAACACCACACATTGCAAATATAGTGAGAGAATATGAATAGGGAGCATGCGAGTGGAGAAACAGTAAACTAAACATAATTAAATAACGGTTGAAAAATTTAGCTAAATGTAATGAATAAACACTTGTTTATCCCAATATTCTCAATGGCAGTGGTTGGGTGAGAACTTTTTTATATCACCTTATTTAGCAGTACCATAATAATAGCCAATAAGAATAATAACCACAACAACCATTTTCTTTAAAAAACTTCTCTTCCTCAGAAACTGCCCACATTACAAACCGATTTTATAATAGCCGAGTTCTCCTCTGGCGTTAGGTTACGAAGAGAGGTTGCATTATTCCACAAAGAGGGAATCCGCAGTAATTCAAAGCAAAATCGATTGTCAAGTTGACCACCCTTGGTAAATCAAATCAAGACCAACATAGAGGCCTTTAATAGTATAAGCAGGCGGCCTGAGGTGGTCGTTAAGGCCCATGTTGTCTGTTCTGCTGGCACTACACCTGTGTTTTGAAAGCCTAATTCAGTAAGCAGCCAGACTAAAGAGAGATTTGATTTCACTGCAGGGAGGCAGCTGCGAATGGAGATGAGCTGTCAAGACAGACCACTGCATTTCAGGAGCAGGAGAAGAGAGATGTCACTCAAACACACATTCACATACACACGCACACACACACACACACACACACACACAAACACGTCCGGGCAGATGCAGACTCATTCATGCCACCACCCAGACAACACCCTGTCTGGATATATTTGCATAATAACATAGACAGTGTTACACAACAGAGAAACTAATACAAAACTCTGCACTCAGTCCCACACCTGCACAGTGTTGTATGGCCACTACTTAATAACAAGTAGAGTGAAAGAACATAGCCTTTTTTAACAGCTGTTGAATCAGTAAGTGCACACAGAGCAGACTGTGTGACAGGCTACTTAGAGGGCGCAGATGTTACTCAGAGGCTCAAATAGTCACAGACAGAACGGATAAATAATTTATCGGGTGTCTCTATGGTCGTGCTGTCAGAAAAATTACCTTGGGGAGAATGATAAAAGTAGAAATAAAACAAAACAGAATTAAAAAAAAAAAACTGTTGTATCACAGAGAAAGAACAGAGAGATGGTAAAACAACACCTAAAACTAAAGATGGACTTAAGGACAGGCAGACAGAAGAATACACCAGAGAGACAGAGTGCCAGTATGGTGACATAGGGCAGCTACTGTGTAATATGTGAAGTGGAGCAAAGAGTTTGCCTGTGTCAGGGTGATGTCTGTATAAACAGAGGGGCGTCATACCTGGTCCCAGGTCTGAGGAAAGAGCAGGTGCTTCCTCTGGTCCAGCCACAGTAAGGATCCCTGGAGGCGATACAATTCCTGCAGAGAAAAAAAAAGATTGATTGATTGATTTCTGTAATTTCCAACTTGTGGAGATTTGAATCTTTCTTGATAATGTTATTCATCTCAGTGAACTTTTTGTCATCTACTTCTTTGTCAAGGTTGCAATATTGGAGTGAGAGATAATGCACCTTAAAAAAAACCTGCCTTGTTGGTGCATTGACGTGGTTTTAGGGATTGAGCGTGAGAGTTCATTCTCGACTGTGGAAAAAGCGGTTGGACCAAACGGGACATCTTACTGATCTCAAACTAATTCTATGAAATTAGGATTTCAAATTGTATTGAATTGTACAGCAACAACTTTTTACATGCAAGAACTCCATCCATTCATACTGCTTAAGACTCGTGTTCTGAATTTGATTATCAGCGGACATGGTTCATAAATTAGATACTTGTACAACATCTTTTATTCAATGTTTGTACTTAGTCTCTAAAATATCAGATATCAGAATGTCCTTGACTGCAGCAACAAGGAGACCTTTTTAAATGCACATGGCTCACAGCTACATTCCCACAAAGTGATAATGCAATTCTGACAAAAATACAAAGTCAATTGGATGTTCATTATGAAGGATTACAAATCTCGACTAGTGTCATAAATAGAAAGCACTGTATGCCTGGAAGGTAGGACATCAATCTAAAAGTCTGTGGTGTATTTGGAAGAAGGGTTGGCAGGAAAGTTAAGTGGGCCACAAGGGATTGGTCATTGCTGACCAATAATATAGTATACAAAACCTCTGATATGGTCCTTTAATGATGTACTGTGGGCTTGCCCAGGGGTTCACGGTAAAATACAAGTTTTTAATGATGGAACTATACGTGGAGCTAAGTAAGGTTAAAACGTCAATCTGCAAGTGTATGCTCTGTAAGCACTGGAAAGCAGACTCTTTACTGTAGGATGTTGAATTATCAACAATTTACTTGACCATGCAGGCTGAAAGCATGTCAGGAAGGAATCGGTACAGCAGCTGTAACAATACTAAATCAAAAGTTCTCACCGACACTTGACAGAGGTTAAAAATTCAGACCATAAACTGCCCAAGTGTCATTAAGAAATTTTAAACATACTTGCATGAAGAACATTAACTTCTATACCAAGCCCTAAATGCATAAATGCTCACAGTTAACATACCTCAAAAAGCTTGTGAGCATTCCTTAATGGAGCGCACTCTCGTATGACTCACCTGGTTCAGTGAACACACACCGCACGCCTAATGTGCAGGTATGTTTGGCAGTTTGTGTTAGTGTGGCCAGGGAGAGTGAGTTTGTGCTATGTTGTTGGTGTGGGCGTATGCAGGTGAATTATCATTACTTTGAACATATGCATTTTTGTATTTGATTAAATAGGATTAGTAAACTCAGTGTTCTTGCTGTTTTTCAAAAAGACTCTTCAAAGATAAACACATTGGGTGACATTCACAGTAAAAAGCTGCCAAAAAAATCAATTGAGCAACTTGTTATTTGTGGCTTCTGATGATCCAATAACTCATGGATGAAGTGATGAAATAGAAACCTTCTATAAAAAATATATATAAATTAGTTAAATGGTATAAAATCACATTAATTATTTATTATACCCCACATTAAAACCGATGATATAAAATGATGTAAAATGATTCAACTATTATATGGTTTTGGTTCATGGTGACTCTTCTCATGAGATTTGTTAATAATAATAATAATAACAATAATAATTTATCTGATAAATTTACAGTACATTTATTATGAAATTAAAGTTGCTGGCTGAGGCAATAATACAGCAATACTTTTACAATGGTACAGCTTTTGTTAGATTTTCTTCATAATGAAAGGAACATTTTATTGTGTTTTGAGTCATTTCAGTACTTTACAGCAGTTAACAAATTATCACCTTGCTCAAGGGCACAGTAACAGTTATTTGCTTGCAGCACTTTGTTATTATTGCAAGAAAATTCAGGTCAGCTACAGAACAGCAAGTCAGGAGCTGGCAGGGCTTCACCATGTCTTCCTCAAGGACATTCGTGAAGGAAGAGTGCTTCCCGAATGGTTACCTGGCTTCTTATTATGCTGCTCTGCTCTACTTTTATTTTCCAGTATTTGGTGGAGACTTACTTCATGCATCTGGAGTAGAGCTGGCATCGTGCCACCGGTACTCTGACCACACAGGAGGGGAAGGCCAGAAGGAGAGTGTGGCTTGCCCGATCTAGAGTCAGAGACAACAGCTGCCTGGCCTGAGGAGAGTCCTCTGCACACCTGCAACACACACACACACACACACACACACACACAAACATGCACAGACACAAACAGGCAGGAACACAAAACCAAAAAATGCATTAGGCTGTTTCAATTACCAGACTGAGGCTGTACATTTAATGTCTGACCTTACTCTGAGCACTACTGCAAGAAAAAAGTATTCCTCATGCCTCAATGTGAAACACAACCGGACATTAACAGCTCTACAAATAAAAGCCATAATAAAAGTAGAAGTGACAAGAGGCTATCTGTGCTGCTGAATGTTATGGTGTCAACCCTAATATGCACTGTGCTGATTGTAAAGGTTGGAGGGATTGGCCAGCCATCACAAAACAATAGCCAGGAGCTGAATCGAATCTAATTGGCACATAGTGCTACAATAGCTAGCAACAGTGCAGTGGATTTCTATCTTTTTATACACATGTGCACTCATGCATCGGTTGTATGTGGATGGTTTATGGTAATAACGCTGTGGCAGGCTCACAGTCATTAAGAAGAATCTATCATTTTACTAAGGCCTGTGAGTCAGTCTTCACAGCTAATATCACAAAAGGTAGGGAAAATGAGGGGGAGAGACATGGGGGAAGAGAAAAAATAGAATAAACAAATAAGAACAACAAATGAAGGAAAGGAACACAGAAAATCAAAGACGAGAAACATGAAAAGAAAATAAGAGTGACAGGACTGTGATCAGGCAGGGGGAGATAATACAGACTCTGTTAGTGCCGGATCCCTTTCAGGTCATTTCCTGGTACATTATGGAAACATGCCAGTCATGAACCAGTAAATTCTATCTCTGCCGACCTCTTGAAAGATGACTGTTTTATTGGCCCTGCTCCGACATACCCTTGGGTTTATTGGTACAAAAAAAACAAACCAAAACAAACAAACAAAAAAACAAAAAACCTGATGTGTCTCTGGTCTGTCTCCTGATTAGCTGGGTGGCTGCTGTGATAGCTGGACTGCCACTGACCTCCTGGTGGGCTCACCATGCAAACCAAATTATCCCTCACACACTGGCTCCAGTCTACACCAGCTCATTCATCACACAGTCCCCTCATTTCATTTGCCATCACTCTCCCTCATTTTGTCATGTCTGAAGCAGAACTAATAAGCTGGGACACAAATTGGTGAACATATTTTGGATGGGGACGGGAAAGGAAGGAAGCTCATAACTAAATAAGAAGGGAAACAGTACAACTACATTGGACTCTAGCTTAGGTGTGTTAGACACTTAGGTGTGTTTCCAGCCAGTTGGTTCAAGAAATAACGCCCCCCCCCCACACACATACACACACACATCTTGGAGAAAAAATGGCATATTCAATATATCTGGGAGAACAATTACCACGACAGAAAGCTAGGGTTTGGAAACATGCACTTCAAATCTGTCTGTATCTGTGTGACAATCTTCCTCCCCCCACCCCGCAGCTCTCCATCATGTGGGGAGCAGTGCATCTCAACAAAGAACAAAAGCAGAAATGAAGATTGAAAAGACATTGTGCTCAGTGTTTTTTTACACAGTGATGGGCATCCAATGAAGCCGCAAAGCTGCCTGCGTCATGTAAAATCCTTAATTAGAAATGGACAAGAAGCCCAGTCCCCTCCCATTATGTGTCAAGAACCAGATATCAAATATGATTCAGCTTCACACTGAAGATAAAGGGTCATTTTTCCTGACACAGTAATTTTGATCAAGATTAAGGAGAATATGATTTTATCATTATTTCATTACTCTCTGATTTTTTTTTCTCCTTATGCTGTCCTACAGTATGTCTCCACCTCATTAGATGTTGAGATTTGATAATGATTATTCGCCCCTAACCCCATTATTTTCTGTTTTCCCTATTTGTATTTTCTGCATGGGGTTGCATCTTCTTAGCTCTGGCACAATTATATGTATCTCTCAGAGAGTATGTGAGGTTTTTCTGCATAATTCAGGACACATCATGTTTCTGGGACTTGTCATGCTTTTTTTTTTCTTTCTGCGACTCTTTTTCTAGGCGTATCACACCACCAGTTCCCCTCACTGTGTATACATCAACCCCAGTCAGTCTTTTAACCCTTTCTAGGCCTCTGTTGTTGTATATCTTCTCTATGTGAGCTTTTTTACATTGAGCTTGCTCAACATATGGGTTTTTGCCTAAAAGAAATTGTTGGACAGTTTGGGAAATGTGTTTATGCAGGCTGTTGACTTAGCTCGGCATAAAAACTACAAACTGGGAGAAACAGCTCTCCTGGCTCTGTCTTAAGGTGATCAAATCGCCCTAAGCACCTTTTTAACTCAGTAATTAACAGTCAGATGACCTGAAAGTGATAATAGAACTCCAGGAAGTTACTACTTGCTGGCAAGAAATAATAATGGGCACACCCCACTAAGCAACATGACAATTTTATACTTTGGTTTATATATGGATTAAATAAAAAGGATATAACTGGTGAGCTTTAGAGATGCTAGTGGGTGACTTATTGGTAGTTACCTTTGGATAGGACCAGCGTAACTGTTTACTTCGGTTTCCAGTCTTTATGCTAAGCTAAGCTATCTGGCTGATGGCTGTAGCTTCATATCTAATGGACATACATGAGGGTGGTATGAATCTTCTTTTTTTAACTCTCAGCAGGAAAACTAAGAGGCATTTTTCCCAAAATGTTGAACTGTTCTTTTAATTTTTCTCTACAATCTTACTTATCAGGGTTGAATCCCTCCAGTTCTTCCAGGAAGATGTTGCTGTTGGTAACGGTGTTGTCCTGGTTGGGCATGATAAGGAACTTGAGGATGGTCCCTCTGCTCGAGCCGAGGAACAGGACGGTTCGGTTTCTGTAAGACCCTGCTTCTGTATCCACCACAATCTTATTCAGCTGGTACCTGCACAGAAAAAGAGACAGGGCATATCATTAATGCCACAGAGCTGTGTGGCTTATTTGGGACTTATCTTCAATGAGTGCTAAAAGCATAGTCAAGTAGCGACTAGAGGTGAATTTATGTTTTAAGTTCGTAACAACTGATTAGTTTAAGTGTAAAATATGGGCTCTTGTGCATTTTAAATCATAATATGTCATTTTCTCTTGAGTCACTGCAAAATGAAATGCATTCCACAGAGAAAACACTGCTCCTCAAATTTGCATAATAAACTAATTATGGCGGACATTCAGTCATTAATAATATCAGTCAAGTAAATGGGCTTGTCCTGGAACAATAGCAGAGCATTGCTGAGTCCTGTGTGTATGAGTCAATAGACAAGAACAGAAGCCATGTTGTGCTGGGTGTTTATCCCGCATACATCCAGTTCCCATAATCTCCGGCTGGAACAGGACTGCATAGGGTAGATTGTGAGGAGAGAGAGAGAAGGAGAGAGAGAGAAGAATATGTGCATTTGTGTGAGATTTGATGTGCTGCAGCTGCTTGCCTGCAACCACAAGCTTCAACACCAAGCCAGGATGACTTCAACAGAAGGAGGCCTGAGCCTGAACAGACAGGCCGGGTGTGTGTTTGTATACATACATACGTGTTTGTTTCCAACCATGTCTCTTACATTGTAAAAATCCAACAGGAGTTTAGCAGAATCAACTAATGTTTTGGAAATATATCAGTTTTATTCATTTTGGGTTAAGTAAACTTAAAATTTCTAGTTTTCGTTTTCAGACCCTCTCAGAACGTTGCAACATGAGGTCTCCTGACTTGAGGTCTTGAGTTGAATGAATGCACTGCTGAGTAGTGAATAAACTCATTAAGTTTCCTAAAAATACACTTTTTAGATTATTAGCTAGGCTTCCTAGCATGCAGTATTTGAGAGTCAAAACTACCTTCTTTCTACGGAAATTAAGATTATAAAATATCAAGCAACTTTTCCAACTATGTTATGAAAGAAAGGCGATTGCTGCTTACATATACATTATGTATAATGATAATATTTATTTGAGTTTACAAAGTCCAAAGTTTGAGTTTTGCACCAGAGTCACATGGAGTTGGTTGGGGTTGTTAGACTTCAGCAGCACAAGCACTTTTTTTCCTGGGTTATAGGTTATGGAGAGATCGTGATTTCAGGTAAAACTTAGTCACTTTTGACTTTTTCAGTATTTGATCAAGACCATCATTTTTACTTCAACTTAACAAAATTCCCTGAGCCCATAAACATAACTGTGAAAATCTTTTATCATACTTCAGTTACTATAAATGAATACTGAAACAGATGGAAATGCGTTCCATATGAAAATTTTGCAACTTTTCAGATATGTTCATTAAAAATGTTTTGTCATTATTTTTATTAAGAAATATAATTCAAGTGGTGCTACAGTTCTTTCAAAATTTGTTTGCTGCAGAAAATTTTTGTATATTAGAAAATTTCTAGGTTTCAGATCTGGTGTGTGACTGCTTGTCTGAGTTCAGTCTCACCTAACCATGGTTCTGACTATCCAGGGTCTTTGTCCGAGTGATGGGACAGCTTCATCCATCAGCGGATGGGTCTTCACAAAGTTGAGCATGTCATCAGGGAAAGAGTTTGATGAATTAAACCTGGATCCTTGAACAGCACAGCCACCGGGTCTGGGGATAAGACGTTTCAGCAAAATTTTAGCAGACAGTACAGTGGCAGAGTAGAGTTCTCATTTCTCACTACTTCAGGCCTCAGTGAAAATATAGTTATTTAATTAAGCTGTCTAGACTAGATATTCTTTTCGAGGGATTTAGCCAAAAGCTGATATTTGAAGTATTTGGATACTGATAGACAGATGCATGGGGTCAAGGCACGCCTTTAGCTTGACAGAGAACAAATTGTTTCCTTGTAAAAAAAAAAAAAAAAAAAAAGAAAATGATTTCCCATCTCTATGTAACTTTCAGTTTACTAAACAAAGTTTCTACAGGCTGCAGTACCACATGCAGTATCTTCCTGCATTCTCCATTACCTGTAAAATTAATTGTTTCATCTGGTGTGTATTTCCTTTTCGTATGCCCTTCAAAACACACTTTTTAAGGCAGAATAATGGCTAACTCAAAACAAAGTTGTTCATAATACTGTTTTCTTTGCATAGTTCTCCAATAACAACCTGAACACAGGTGCATAAACTGATTACAGCCATCTGCACCTTGGCTTCGGGATGACTTCATCTGGAACAGGCGTCCAGATAGACTCGGGTGATTTCTGCTCCTTGAACCTCCCATCAAACACCGCCGCCAGCTGCTCCATGTCAAAGGCACACACTGCTGAACCTGGGATACTGGAGAGACAGAAAGACAGAGTGGTGAGACTGAGCTAGATTGAGACAGAGACTGTTGCTTGATAAAACACTTTGGCCTGGTACAAAATGACTGTCAGCCCTGTGTTGAGCAGGCTTTACTTTCAGACAGAGATACAGAAAAAAGAAATGTGGGAAAAGAAATGATAAGGTAGAGAATACCTTCCCTGAAAAATACACTGAAGGAAAGGAGTTAAAATAGAGAAAGTCAATTGTGAGTGTGAGAAAGGGACAGACACCCAGTGAAGATGATGAATAGGCTTTGGGCTGTTCATATTTTGACATTTAATGCTTGAACACAAAGGAAATTGTTATTGTGATGGAAAGAAAGACGGGATAAGATAGATGCTGTCAACTCTGTGGGAGATGAATATATATGCAACGGATACAATAGCTAGATTAGGCCCATGAAAAGATCTTGGCTGGAATTCCTGGAATATAAAACAAAATAGGAAATGAGTCACTGAATATTCTGTCTTCCACAAAAGGGTGGGGGGCTGTTCTCATAGAGGAAATGAACCCAACAACATTTTCCAGTAAAAGGCCCAGTGCACCTCGGAGGCTGTTTAACTACTTGTGAACCCCGCAATGGGGAACATAACATCTGCTCCAAGAAGTGTCCACAGCCCACACACACACACACACAGGCTCACGTAGAAACAGACAGATTCACAGCCAACAAAAAGAAACACATTCACACAAAGTTAGGCTATCTCGTCACTGAGCCTGATGCTAAAATTACAGTTACGCCAAGAGAAAAGAAGCACTACAGAGACAGAAATGAAGAGAGCAGTATCAAGATCAGCTTTGGAATGAGTTTTTTCCTGCCTCGAGACTCCGCTCTCAGCTCTGAAGGTTTCCTCATCAATGACTAATGGTCTGTGCGCTGTGAGAGGTAGTGACTAAGTGCTAATACCTCAGTGATACACACACATTAAAAACCTGGGAGACTGAGTCACCTGAAACCTGCAGCTAAATGAATCCCACACACATACCATCTGTTTCTTTCCTTCTTTCTGTCCAACTGCTGATTTGAGGGTCTGTGCCCCCGGATTAGGAACCAAGCTGAGTGGCGTTTCTCTTGAGTGCCCCTTTCAAAAGCCAAAGAACAGTTTATTTGGGAAGGTAGCACCTGAAGGCTCGATTCTGGTTGCAGCAGGGAGCCATTCTCTTCTGATGTGCCATTTGATCAGGTTGCCCCATCTCCCTGAGTAGTTATCATTCATAGACAGGGATGTGTGGCGGACCTGCAGATGAATCTATCAATGCTGCGGCGTAGCTCCAAAGGCCGCAAGCACCAGATATAAGGTGTGACATGTCTCCCAGCTCTGCACCTCGAGACTACTTTCCTTAGTTTACTTTCAAATTTTTGTTTGTTCCTCTGACTCTCTGTCCATCAGAATTTGTCCTTCCTTCACTTTTTCTCCTTGGCTGAGGTTGAGTGACAGGCTGTCCAGACTATATACATTAGTTGTCCGTTTGAGAGAGCTGCTGCGGAGTCTAAAGTACTTCGTCACTATTTAACAAGCTCACTGACAGCTTGGAATAACACAGTTCTCATGGACACATGATGCCTCCAAGGAGTAGATGAGGAAAAAGAGAAAAAAGTGTTATTTAGGGGAGTTTCAATGCCAATCCTTTAATTAGGAGTTTAAGTCTGATAAATTGTAGGGACTTGAAATATACAACAAACTACAGGATAAATATAAAAATAAGACCTTGTGAAACATAGTAATAGATAATCATATGGGGGCTGTTGAATGTTTATAAATTTAAAGTTCAGATATCCTACACACTCAGTCAGATTATATTTATAGTACAATCCTGCCAACAGGACCATTTCCAACAGGTCTTGGTACATTTTCTTAGATGCTCTTCTAAATTTTTTTTTGCCCTCACGGCTTTTGTGTTTATTGACAAGACTGAATGATGACTTATTTGTACCAAACTTGGTATGGAGCAAGAGGGGTTTCAGATATGCGTCATCATTTTTTCAGCCAAATCAGATAAACAGTTTGGCTGCCAAAAAGGAAGAAATTTCTCCATGTGTGTAGCCTTGCACTAAACCAATGACCTTTAGTCCAATTAACCCAAAATTTGTGTTGTTTGTTCAGCAGAGCAATGCTCCACTGGCCTTTTATAGAAACGGTTTGACATTTTGGATAATACAATCTCTCGCCCACTTGCCACAGTTATCTGTGCAGTAAATATGAAGCTGGAACCAGCTGACAGTTAACTTAGATTGGCCTAAAAACTGGGAACAGAAGGAAACATTTGGATATGTCCAGATTTAAAAAATAATCCACATCCCAGCACCTCCATAGATCACTAATTAATTCATAATAGGATATCAGTGTTGAAAACGACCCAGAAACTGAGGTGTAAAAATGACATGTTGGAGTTTAATGGGAGGTTATGTGTCACATTCTTTCTTTGGCAGTGACTTCAGAAAAAAGAAACTTGTTGAAAGCAAATAACTGCCTTTCCCAAAATGTTAAACTATTCCTTTAAAGCAAAGCACTTGGGGCATCAGGGATCCCAAAAAGTGCATATTCGCATCCTTTAGTTAGGACTGGTTGACAGAATGACGCATAAATACTACTACTATATATATATGCATATACATCCCTGTGCCGAAATACAGCCCATTTCTAGTCTATTCCAATATATTTATCTGACTTGTGTAAATCAAACTTAGAACAAAAAAGTCACCAACTGTTGACTTTTCATCAACTTCTTACAAAAGATGGCACAAATATTTAGACTATGATAAAATGTTTTCAAAATTTTTCATCAATTTCCCTTTTATTTTTTTGTCTTTTCTACCACAAAACCTCCAACCTGAACTTTATTTGTCATTTTTTTTTTAAGTTACCAAATGTTTCTTACTTTTCCTTGACCTTTTCACATCACTTCCCTGTGTGTTTTCTCTTCTCTCCCTATCCTGGGCATCCTGACCCATGTGGATTAGCTTAACATTTCTATAAAAACTTTTTTTTCTTGTGACATGGCTCTGCTTTCAACTACATGTAGTATTTCTTTCCTATAACCATTTCTCTGTCTCCAGGTGGCTACTTAACTATGTATTCCTCTGCCATCTCTACACGTGGGCCTGAGGGGACCAGCTTGCACATCTGTGCATCTTCCCCTGTGTCGTACTTCTCCTGGCACTGTAAACCTGTTCTCCTCCTGCTCCATGTCCTCCTCATTTCCCCTCCTCTGCTGTGTTTTCCCAGAGGGACATCCTGTTGTCTGGCTGTGTCACGTGGCATTCTTTACAACGAAAACCAAACATGGCCTCCCACACTCAGGATGCACTAGATTTACTTTACTTTGCATGAGATGTTTTCCTTGCATTCCTGTACAGCTCCATTAAGCCTAATGAGCCCGCGTCAATCTACTCCAGCAGCAATAGAAATTTTAAGCTGTGATAACAATAGCAGAATAACAAGCAATGTTTGTTTTTAATACTGGCCCTGTGCAGCGGGACGATGGTAAGTATTCCATTTGACACATTCTACTACTGTTCTTTTGACATACACACATTTATTTTAGACTCTAAATAAGGCAGAAAATGTGTCTTTTCTCTTTTCTTCTACCCTGTGGTCTCATAGTGTTATTCCCTAAGCTTCCTTGACCTACTGAGCATCAGGAGTGTGAGTTCAGGAAGTGCTCAGTTGGAAATCCAAGCTCTTCTTTCATTCTTCTTTGAGAGGAAGGGCCTGGGGCTACAGAGGTGGATGCACAAAGGGACTTGCAACCAGGGGCAATTTCGACAGTTAACGTGCTGGTATGCGGCTTTAAAATTACCCTTGGAATATGTGTGCACAGGGGGAGAGGTGTAACTTCAAAAAGTCCAGGGGAGATTCTTGGTGAAACCTTGACTCCACCCTGTCATTCCCATACTACAGTCCCATACTTGGACTGCACAGGGCCAAATGGCAGGAAAGAATAGCTATTCCTCCACTAACAGCTCCTGCTTCATGCTGTTTTCACTGCACGCCGCCAGCCAAAGCAATTTGTCTGGCAAGCACTTAGCCAGTGTGGCACAGTGGGCCGCACGGGGCCAGTGGGAGTTTTGTAGCTCACCTCACACATTCTCTGTTTCTCTTTGTGTTCATTTTCCTCCATCACACATCTTTTTATCCATCCATCTAAACCTCCCTATCTCTCTGTCTTGGCTGGAGGTTATTTAAAATAGGACCCAGTAGCAGTTTACCAAGGCAGGGGTGTGTGTATGTTCAGCTGGTTCTCCTCTGTGGCATGCTGTAAATGCTGTTATCTGGGAGCCATTGTAAGTGTGTATGTGCACATGTTTGTGTATGAAAGTTGGAGTGTATGTGTGTGTGTGTGTGTGTGTGTGTGTGTGTGTGTGCGCACGCGTGCGTGCATGTATGCGTGCGTGCGTGTGTGTGTTTGTGTGTGTGAAGCATCCATCTGTCTCTGCAGGCAGTGGCCCCCTCTCGCAGCATAGTCTTTCCAAACATGCAGATAAGATGCAGCTGATGAAACAGTTTTCGATCTCAGAGAGCAAGGGATGCATATGCTGTCCATTATTGACTTCCTCGTCCTTGAGTTTCTCATCTGTCTCCCCCACTTGTCCGCCGTCTCCCTCCTTATTCTCCTCTGTCTTCTCTCCTTTTGCATTAACTTGCTCATTGTCTCTTTTTTTCTTCCCCCATTTCTCTCCTGTCTCTTACTGGGAAGTTGGAAGCCAGCTGCTTTGAGACCTTGTCCAAGTCTTGTTTTTATTTTCTAAAAACAGAGCGGATATTATACTGGGACCAACGACAGGTGATACGCTCCTGGTTGCAATTAAGTAAGAGACTGTATTGATTCTAGACCAGAATCAAATAGCAGTCAGTTGTTAGTATTTCTAAGCCTCGGCTATAAGGTGCTTACAATACCAGACAGGCTAAGTGGTATCAGGGCCATTATAGTACGTTAATGTGAGTGGGCCATAGAGTAAAGTATACTGAATCCTTTTCTATCATTAGAACCACTTAGACTACAATATGACGTAGCAATACTTTATTTTGAGGCATAGAGTATCTGTTCATCTACGTGCAGCTTGGAAGATACATGGAGGATGTTCCCTCAATCACGCACACTGTAATGGCCTGCTTAATAAAAACTACATTCATTATTAAGACCACATTTATCTTCCTAATGTTGAAAAAATAGGAACATTTTCTGTGTCAGTATATTCCAGCAAAGCACAAAAGGAGGTTACTATTAATGCATCAAGAAAGACACATGGGAATCAAAATACTGTTGTTTATTTGCGCTTGATATAAGGTATCATATTATCCCACTGCTTGCTTTCTCTCTCATTTTAGGAAAAGTTAAGACTCAACATTAGATTGCCTTGTGAATACTAGTGCCTGGCTAAAGCAGACAAAATGCCTGCATTTCTTGCATCTAGTGGATCATAAGCGCACTGTATATGTAGCTCACGTAAATATTTTTGTTAGATTCCCTTCTTCTTTCTGTTGTTCAATTTGTCTGGTTTGCTGTTTGTGTTGTCTTTGGCTCTGCAAATACCCTCAGTCTCCAATAATCCCCCATTTACCAGGCAGCATCTCTCCTCTCCCCTCCTTTGTTTTCTTCTCCTGTCACCTTTTTTGAATTTAATCTTGTCTTACAACAAATCAGCCCTTTGTCCTCGATGAAACATTCCATGTGTCTTGAATTACTCTGTACTCCCCAGTCTTGACCTCTGCACCTCTTCACGGCCTCTTTCATTTCTCTGGAGCTTCGCTTAGCTCCTAGGAAGCCTTGCTCTTTCCAACTACATAGGTGAAGGAAGAAACTACGATGAGCCGTGTGAGTGCAGCTAAACACTTTGTGTTTATTCCAGTCTCCTTGGGGGATCTGTCAAAATTCAGTTCTACGTGTGTCTGTTTCTTAAAAGAAGTCTGATTCTCCTTTCCTCTTTGAGATAGATTGAACTTTGCCAATTCAGCCCTCACAGTCACACATGTAAGCACATACACACAAATATAAAACTTCTTATTTGAAGGCAGAAAGGTTGAGTATTGATCTAAATCAGTGATTCCACACCAGAATATGCAGTTGCTTGCGGGTATATGGAAAGACTGTGGGGCACAGTCATAGGGAGAAGTAGCAATAATTTGAAAAAATACTGAACACCAAGTTTCTGCAAACTAGTTAGCAAGAAATCAGAGAGGTTGAAACATTCAACTTAAAGTAATGGATAAAGGGTGAAATGTACTTGAGCTAAAATGGATAAACAGTTCAAATAACTGATAAACTGTGTTGATGAAGGAGTACTTGAGTTCATTTGACAGTACTGTGGGGTAAAACTGACAAAGAAAAGATTGGGAACCATTGATCTTAAGCATCTGTCCTTGTGTTTACATTTTTTAGAAAGAAAGGCATATTTTTGTTATGAATGTCTGTTGAATGTTGTACCTGTTAGCCGGTGTGGAGAACACCCCCAGGATGATGTCCCTGCCATGCATCCTGATGATGGGACTGGTGGAGTGGAGCAGGTTAAAGTAGAAGTGGGAATCACCAGGGATGGAGCAGTTCAGCCGTGCCTTCAGGAACGACGTCCACTGCTTCTCAAGGACGCGCTGGGAACCGCCCTGGTCCCGTTTACACACCCGGGCCACACGTGACACCACCACCTGTGACAAGTAAGGCGGGGGGAAGCAGATATAGGCATAGAAAATGAGTGTGCAAAACAGGCTTGTAATATACTGACAAGCATGTCTACGCTGCGGCTCACATATGGTATAACTCAGACGATGAGCTAGGGAGGAAAAATATTCCCCAAGCTTCAGGTTTCATCTTCAAAAGGTATATCTAAAAGCTCTTTTCAACTCCGGGGTGATCTCTAAAGGATCATTTGCATGCTAACTGCAATGCTGAAACCCTGTTTTGACCGATCATTGTTTTATAATAATAAATTTAGTATCAATTATTCATGAAAATCTCCGTCCATCTCAAAATTGCTTCTTTGAACACCCTCATCCACATAACAGTGATGCTGTTTAAGTATCCATTTACTCTGCCTTCTGTAAACATGTCAAAGCTGGAGACCCAAGCACTTCTCCCCCCAAATGTGAATTGCTAATTTATTAGAGCAACGGGTTTCCCGATGCTGATATTTTTTATGCAAAAAGATGTACACCAAGCTCTGGTAAGAGCAGGATATATACAGAGTCGGCATTAAAAAAAATAGAAGCTTTTCTCAGGTTAATACAGACATGGCTTGTTTGCTCAGACGGTGATTTGTTGGATTAGATATGCAGACAAACAAATGACAGGATGAAAGGTCAGCGTACCTTTGGGAAAAGAGTTGGTATTGACCTTCAAATAACAGCACCAGATATTCGACCAGCATCTTCTTTCATGGTGATGCATTTTAAAGAAAAATTCACACATTCCTCTACAGCCCTTTTTAAATATTCTTTGAAAAGACCAGCAGTTCCTTTGTGTGAATACTGAAGTTTCAGGGGGGAAAGAGGTTATGTTTTTATCGGAATGACTTCTATACCTTCTCCAGGTAATTGAACTCCATGGCTATCTCTCTGAAGAAGAAGTAGATGTGAGGTCCCCACTCCACAGCACTGACAAAATACGGCTCTATAGTGTGAGAGAGAGAAATAGTAAGAGATGGAAGAAGAAGGGGGAAGTAAAAAGGGCAGGAGAGGTGTGTGGAGAGTGAGGCTTTGATGAAATATAGATGGAGCATGGGAAAGTATATAGCAAACAGTGTCTCCATTCGCGAATGCATCCTTCATTCCCATGATCCTGAGGTAACATTAGGGCAGTGAGAAAGAGGCCATGCTTAATTTCATTACATGGTGAAAGGGGATTTCACACCCAACAATAAGCGCATTATGACTCCCTGATGTTTCTGAGAAATGAGTTTCACGCTATGCATTTTGGTGCTATTACACATGGGACCGGCTACAACCTGTATGTCTGATATTGGGTAATTTTGTGTATTTTTGATTTCAGATCGACCATGATGTGAATGGTCCAAACTCTGTCAAGGAGCAGTGACTCTGACAGCTTTGTGTCCAGTGACCTGAACGCAGGGTTGTCAGCCTGCTGACTCGGCCCTTTGAGAGTGACACATATATCGATGTTGCATTCTGCTGAGTGATGTGGACACGCACTCAGCCCATCGGACTCTGACGACAACGTCAACAACAGACAAGATGCTGATGTGAGGACGAGCTCGAAAACATTACACTAATGCACCTACACTTAATAAAACACCGACAAACAAACCTTGACAAGCTTACAAAGGTGTGCACCCACATACGCATACACACACAAACGCAGGTACCTCTGAACCACTTGGAGTCATGCTTGACGGTGCGTAGAGCAGGACTGTCCCCAAGGCTACGATAGATCACTGCATCAATGGCCAGGAAGTCTGTCACTGTGGCTGTAAACAGATTCCCCTCTGACACACACACATACACACACACACACACACACACACACACACACGCACACACACGCACGCATACACACTAGTGAGATGGACAGGCTGCCAAAGCAGCGGCATAACTACAAACAATAAAGCTGGAGTCAATTTTACCATGCTCTGAAAGTCCTGCATCATAAACATGGTCGTGACAGACCAGTCAACATTGTAATTGTAGTACTGTAACAACAAAAAACAGCATTTTTTACAGCTAGCTAATATGAGATAATGGGCTGTAGGCTGAACAATACTAGCTCCCTACAGTTCCAGCCGCAGAACACTATTGATTTATTCATAGTGAGGTGTTTAAATCTGATGATGTAAACTAAGGAGATAAATAAAACAGAGGAATCCAAATGGCTCAGTTTTTCTAAGCTCACGTAGCATGTTCATGTGTCAAAATATCTGTGATGGAGGCACAATGATATTCCTCAAATGACGATCTTTACTGAGACCACTAAAACTAAATGTATGACAGCACATAGCTCCACATGTGAGATTAGAAAAATAAGACTAAATCAAAAGAACTGTCTTACCTGCAAACAGAGCGACATTGGCATGTTTGGGGTCATAAGGGCATCTCGCCATCCCACTGACTGTGTCTCCTACCATCTCCAGAGTGTCTCCCTGTTGCACCGCACACACGCGAACACATTGAGATGCAAACATCAATCAGCAAACTCTATACAATCTGAATGTGTCTAAAGCAGCATCGTGAAAACAAGGCACGAGAGAATGGTAATTATGGAGCGTTACCATAAGTGTAAACCAATTATTCACTGGTTGCAAATGTGCACAGCAGCAACAACAAGAGTCCCATTCTCATACATAAATAAAACAGATGAACACACGCGCAGACACATAGGGGTCCATACACCCACATTCAGTCACGATGATGATGATTCAAACCACTCTCCAGCTCTCCCACAAACATACACATACATGTATATAATGTACTGTGAAATCTCTGCATCTCTTTCTCTCTCTCTCCCTCTCGTTCATTTCTTACAAACATGTTCTCAAACACATTGGCTTAAAAAGAAGCCTCAAGAAAAATACTTCCACAGCATAGTGTAATTCTCGCCCAAAGCTGAAAAATGAAATAATTTATAAGTGTCATTTCATTAAAACCCTGCTATAAATAAACCAGTAGCTAGCATCGCTAACTAGTCCCAAGAGAAAAAGACAGCCTATCAGGCAGAGACAGGTGTGTTACACACTGTTGTAGAATGTCATTAGTGGCTGACAGATAATGGGCCGGGTACGTCTCAGCGTTCTACTGTTGCACTATGTTTGAAATGTGAGAGACTGAAAATAACACTTATCTGAAAAAGCCTTTGATAGTGAAAGGATTTTTTTCCCCTCTCCGTCTCTCTCCACCTTCATCCCTCATTTAATATTCCCGCTGAATGATGTGAAATCAGCCGAGACGATGATTAATATGTGCAGTTTTTCTTCCACAAGTTTGAAATTGTAACTGTAATTGAGTGAGAAAGGGATTGGTTGGGAAGTGGAGCACATTCTGCTCAGTGGTGGCAGATTCGGGTGAGTTTCAGGCAACCCCGGTGTCTCTTGGATTTTGCCTCCAACTGCAGAGTTGCTTTGCTTTCTTAGCCACTACCATCTCACCAGGCAAACAAGTCACGTTTACTCTTAGTCTCCGAATACTCTCCTCTTCCTCTTCTCCACTCCCTGTGTTCGTCTTGATTATCTATCGTCTCTGACTCTCAATGATAACAAGCTCGGCAGACCACAAAGTTTAACCACCGCGAAATAACAACTGTTGTATCTTTGGAAAACAAGGCACTGGAGCTGCCAGACTACAAAGATAAATAACTCCTGAAGAGGAAGTCAACACTGCCTCAAGCGCTAAACAAACAACTTTAATTTTCACCTGAACAGACTTACTAATTGTGCTACGCCAGTGAAGCCTTTCTTATGGAAAAATAGATCCAAAGCGTCGATGTCATCAAGATTTAATGCAAGAATTGATGCAGGGTAGGACCAGTCCCAGGTTTGGGACAGGTGGATCTATGATGGTCGCTTCAAGTATGTTTAGTCTTTACTTACAGTATAGTTGGCACAGAGCGGGTTGAAGGCATTCGTCCCACACACAAACAGGCCTCCCTGTCTGCTGAGCAGCACCTTCATGAAGTTACGGCACTCATCCTGCAGCAAAGAGAGAAATGAAGAGAGGCAGAGCTTAAAATGCAGGAGGAAAAAAACTGAAGAAAAGGAAGGCAGAATAATGGAGTGAACTGAGAAAAAAACGAGTTTATTTTTTGGGGAATGATTATCCCAAATGAAGCTTTTCGGTTGCCTGATGTGTGGAATTATCACACCATTAACGCTGTCAATCTTATTGATACCGTCTGTACGTAGCCTGCAGAGACGAGTGTGTAACCTCCCCACAGATGGCCACACATGTACACACACACACACACAGCCACTGTTGATTGACAGACGGTAATCCACACCAGCCGCAGGATTTTAAAACAAGCAACAGATTTAAGGCTAATTTCTCCACCATGAGATGTCAAACTACATGAAGCCCATCTAATGACTGAATAAACCTGAGTCGCTGTTTCCTTCATCCATGCTTATTGTTTGTCATGTAAGCAGCCCCCCACCCCACGGTTCCTGATAATAATAAATGCTGGTTTGGTGAAACAGAGGAAAAATACATTCAAGCTGATCTCTTGCCTCCACAAAAGCATAATGTTTCACTGTGTCCATAGAAGAAATGACCAAACATGTAACCTGTCACGTACACTTTACATTGCTTTGATGTTCACACTATTCTGTACTTAAGGCAGTGGTTCAATCACTTTTAGTTATCAATTTCAACCATTTGACTTTTAGATGTTTCAAACATTTATCCATAACTTTTAACTAACTATTTCAAATGTGTATCAATTACTTTATATTTTGCTATATCAACGGTTTATCTGATTCTGTTAGCTAATTTTTTTAAACATTTAGCCATTATCTAACTATTTTCTACCATTTCATCATTACCTTCAGGTAACTAACTAATATGAACATTTTGCCATTACTTTTATATAACTAGTTTTAGCAGTTTATCCATTACTTTCAGCTAACTAGCTATCTAATTCAACCATTTATCCATTAGCTAACTGTTTAGTGTAACATGTTACAGCTGAATCAATATGAAATTTAATTTTCAAAATCACATCATAATTTCTGTTTTGTCAAATTAATTGACCTACTTCAAAATATGGCTGTTTACCCCCTAGGTATTGCAGTAGTTTCTCCTGGGATACAAGTATGGGGATCAGTGACCCACAATTTGGACCGACTTTTATTAGCTTTTCAAATAATCCCTAGGATGGATGGAGATAGAGAAAAAAAGAATTATTTTTTAAAAAATGAATAAAAATTACAAGAATAAAAGAAAAAGTATGGAAAATGTGTCTGTGAACACTTTGTGATTAATGTACACTCTAACTTTTTGGTTTGTGACCACCTAAAACTGAAGCAATATAAGATTACCACAGGGTCTGCCTTGGTGTGGATATTAGTTGTCAGCAGTTGGTCTAGAGTTATTTTATTTTTGTTTGATTGTAGTATTTTACAGCCTGGGGAGATAAAGGTATTCACTATTTCACAAGAAGAAAAATAAGAGAAAGGGCACAAAAAATGTACTTATAGTATGAGTAACATAATTTTTGTAGTTTTTTCTTTCATCATCTTGTGACCCCTCAGACATATCTTAGGGCTCCATGGGGAGTAACGAACCCCAGGTTGGGAACCACTGTCTTTACAGCCCAAAAGTAATATGACAAAAAATAAACAAAAAAATCCATCAGCACTGCAGTGACTCTGTGTGCACTGGAGCTTACATTTTTTTCCATGAGTATTAAACTAAAATTCCAGTTATGACCTTCGACTTTAAAAGCCAGAAGGTATCAACAGCAGTTTGTCTTTGCAGGGCCAAGTCTTCCACCTTTGTATGTAAGTGTAGAGTGAGTGGTGATGAACAGTAGATCACTGGTGGGCAGCAGCCAGGAAGCCCACGCCTCCAATCTAGTCTCCCAGCCAGGATGGCCCCAGCTCTGCCACACACACACACACACACACACACACACACACACACACACACACACACACACACACACACACACACACACACACCAGTTGGGGTCTACTTCAAGACCACAACTCGCACTGATGTCATCGGAAAGAGAAGTAGAGCTGGTGGTAGGACACGGTGTTGGTGATAGCGGATATGTCAAATGACTATGTATATGTGTGTGCGTGTGTGTAAGAGATCAGAGGGAAAGCAGTGATATCAGAGATGGGTGAGTGTTATTCCAGATGCTCCAACCTACAGCCCTCTACCCCTCTACCTTCCCACGCCACTCTCAGCAGGGTTCTCAATTTTCAACTGCAAAAAAACAGGAAAGAATGTAATGTTTTTATGTATGACTGTAAAGCGTGTGTGAGTGTAAAGTATATGTGTGTGTGTGTGTGTGTTTGTGTCTGTGTGTGGTGTGTTTGTGTGTGTTTGCATGTGCATGTGTTGGATGCAGGTGTGTGTCAAGTGTGAAGTGTAAATTAATGGTGCATGTGCCAAAATGAGAGGCGGTATATGTACGCCACTCCCCAACATACCAACATGTGTATGTGTGTTTCTGGAACACACATGAATTTGTGCATGTAGTTGTATGTGCGTGTCTTTGCATCACAGCACAGATGCCTGATCATGTGCGAGAATCGTTTGCATGCTGTTTGTCGGTGGGGTTGCAATCTGTCAGTTTGGTCGGGGCTGTGATCACAAATCCAGATGAAGCGCTTAAACACTTAAACACATGAAGCGCACACTTAATAAAAACCCAATGCAAGCATGTCAGAGGGGGGAGTAAATACTTAGAAGACCCATACCACTGCAAAAATGTGGGCAATTACATTACATATAATGAAGCATTTCATGACTACAGGATAAAAACAGGGGTCGGGTCCTTTGTAACATTTCAGCTATTGATCTTTGATTTCCATTTGCACTTTAAAGACATCATCAAATCCCCCCCCCCCCCCCGGTGCAAATACAGAATTAATTAAAGCTCCCGTACAACAGAAACTGAGATTTCCATTTCTTCTTTGATTATAAAGCAGGTCTAGGTGCTGAGTAAATACTGTGAAAGTGTAGAAACACTCACAAAGAAACGCACACAGCCCGTATTCAGAAACTCTGCCTGTAATCAAGTCATCAGGACTTCCATAACCTTGTGATGTCACAACAAAAAGTCAGCGCCCTAAGCGATACCCAAGTAAGGACCACCCATACCCAACGTCGGACCTTTCCTTTGTTGTTGTTGTTTTTACCTCATTAATAACACAACAACATGCGTTCATTCCATCGCTAAGCTAACAAGCAACAAGACAGAAAATTTGTCTATGAAACGCTGCACAATCATTGGGTGTCAAGAAGCCAATAATATCGTGGCGCAGCCTCCCAGAGGACTGTAATATGAGAGAATAGGGGCTGAAGTTTAGCTTTTCTGAAATACCAGTGCATTTTAGTCCGAATCTGACCATCTGTTTGGCTCCATTTCGGCAGTGACTGACCATCACCATGAGTTTTACCAAGCTCCAATCGTAGGCTAAAATCCATTAAATGTGGTTGGCCAGGCTGTGTTTCAAAAAGAAAACAGTCAGCCAATCAGAACGGAGGCTCAATATTGACACAAAATGCCCTGTTCTTGCTATAGCTGAGAGAAATCTGAGAGAGGAGACGTAAAGCTATGCTGAGATGGTTTTTGACACTCAATACCATGAACATATCTTCTTATGGACATCAACACTTAAAATAAATCACAGGAAAGTGTAATATGGGACCCTTAAACTTTGTTCTTCAGTTCCTAGAAGCAAACTGGAACCTGTAGGTGAGGGCATGATTATGTATTAATGTGGTTTTCACATTAAAAATCAAACCAAAAATAAAGGACCAAGCAGCGAATCATTGAATTAAACAATTACATATAAATCCAAATGCTGTATGTCCTAGTGCATCCTTCTTCTCCCCTCTGCCTCCTCCCTTCTATCTGCTCCCTCACTCCCTGGGCAGAATCCAGACAAAACGCCACCTGTGCAGGCTGGCAAGCCTTTCATAGACCCAGACGACTGTAGCCCTCCTCCCAACTCCTCTTCCTCCACCTCCTCCTGCTCCTCTTACTGACACTGGCAGAGCTGCCTGGGCTCTGAAAAATTAATCTGCAGCACAGATGATTTACACAGGAGCACAGTGTAAATGTGGACCTAGTTGTGAATGGAAGGCGAGATCCATAGCATATATATAAGCATGTCTATGTGTGTCTGTGAGCAAGTGTGTATATGTAAATCTATATTTATATAAACTAGACACTGCAGTCAGTAGGTTTTTAATCAGTTTCTTGCTCTTGAGGCAGATGTAAGCCATTTCTACTCTGCAGATGTTGACCGAGCAAGTGCATTCCTCACCCTCGTAATTTTCGGCACAGGCGCAGACATTTTTCTTAGGCACACAAAAAACATGCAGATTCAAAGCATTCAAAGACATAAAAAAGCAAGTGATCACAGCCACAGTCAGGGGATTGACAACAAGCTCTCTGTTGCTACAACACATCTGCTCCAAACAGCCAGCATCAGTCAGACGCCATTAAAACTGAGGAGACTCCACCTTCTGCATCTGCTTTCCATCTATTGTCCGGAACTCAACCTTTAGGCTGAGATGATAAACAACCTCTTCATTCAGCATAAGCCAGCACTCAAAATGTATTCTAACAATGAAGTGTCATCCCAAAACCTAATGTAGAAGGTGTTTTACCTCTGGCTACAATCAGCATTCCTGCATTTGGTTGAACTACAATACAAAACATATGTTGATTCATTTATTGTAAAATCTTCCGTTCATTCCCCTGCTTTAGGAGTGACCACTGCATTTTCATACTCCAATAAAACATAATGAGTTCTCATGATGACCTGCTTTATTAATTTTCATCCAATAGGAGCCACCTAAGGAAGCATGGGGGGGGTTGTCATATTTAGCAAGCTGCTCTTCTAAATCTCCAAAGTTTCCATTACATACCTGGCTGGTCCACTGATGTTAGCGACCAGGGAGAAGTGAGCGCTGCACTGCCAAGAGCCACCACTGAGCCAGAACAATGCCACACATACTCTACACAAACACATATTTACCGTACACAATACACACTCAGACACACAAAGATTTGGCAAGCTCTCTGCTCCACTCATTAACAATAGGCCTGTCATTTCCAGAAAAATCCCTGATGCACAATTTTGACTGAAAACGGAGACTCTCCATTTCAGGAAGAAAGTGTTGTATATTTAAGTGCATGTGGGCGGAGGATAAATTAACAGCGGTACCAAATTAGCAGCAATGTACTGTTCTGACTGCTGAGGCCTTACTCAGCATGTTAAAGCTAATCTGCATCCCTCCGCTACCCTTCTTCTCTATTTGATGGTAATTCTGACTGAACACACCACGGGCCACAAACAAACATTGCACACTAGATGGAGGGAGAGAGGAGTAGAAAGTGAGATAATAGAGATTGGAGGAAAAGACAGAGACAGAGAGACAGAGATAGAGAGGTATAGCGAAGGGGAAAGAGAGAGACAGAAACATGGAAAATCAGAGGAATTTTTCCAGAGCAGTCAGCCATGCGGCAGCCTCAGCGGCGGAACCAACCTGCAGCAAGACCTATGGATCGTGGGGTCAGTTAACCTCCATTCCCTGGTGGAAAACATACATTCACCAGACATCTACAGAAACACCCAAACACTGCCGTTTAATCCTTAACCACATCACTTAACCTTAGCAACCCCTGTACACCCTGCTGAGAAAACTATGAGTCAGAGAAACTGTGAAAAACTGTTACATTAACCAAACTGGGATGAGTACATGTGATACAGTACGGGAGAAAAATGTCTTTAGGGGATTATACGGAGAAAAAAAAGGCTCACCACATAAAAGGTGTAATGCAAGTATTTCATGATGAAGCCATCTTGTAGTCACTAAACCTTCATTAGGACAAATTTTTTGACAAAATCTTATAATAACATCAAATGTGTTTTGTCACTCAAGTGCATATGAGAAAGCTTAAGATTTCACCACTTAAAATACATAGTATAGAAGCCTATATGCAGTTTATTTAAGTGCGACTTATTCAAATGCAATTATTTAAATTCATAGAAGGAACCGGAAGGAATATTTACATTATTTACAGGTTAATGTATTTACAGTTCATATTTACAGTAATACATTAGGGTAATTATTTCTTAATTAACAGACTGAGGTAATTGTTGATTACTTTTCCATAGAATATGTGTGGATAATTAGAAATGATTAAAATCTCATTTATAACACGTGTAATATTTGGCAATAGGTGACTATGATCGTCACTTTCTTGTGACTGCGCACCTTTAATTGCCTTTTGATCCTTCAGCAAGAAGGGAGGTGGGGTTGTAATCTTGGAGGCAGCCAGGCAATGGAGCCACTTGTTCTACATCTGTTTTTTCGTGGGTGTGTGTGTTTGTGTGTGTGTGTGTGTGTGTGTGTGTGTGTGTGTGTGTGTGTGTGTGTGTGTGTGTGTGTGTGTGTGTGTGTGTGGAATGTGGGTATATGGTTTATTTGTATTTTGCATCATTTGCTGTGATAAAGGTAGAGTAGCCAAAAACTCAGTATCCGAACTAAGTGTGCATAGCATTTTTTTCCTCTATTTTATGTTTTTGGCCGTCTTGCACCTCAGCTTTGAGTTGTGAGTGTGGTAATCTTCTCAAAATTAAAGCCTTTTAACAATACACTGCCTCAATACAATAAAGGTTGAAATTAAATCAATCTTGTCCCAATTGTTTCACAAGATGACAGAGAAAAAAACCGCTAGCAAAACTCACAATGTACATTAAAATGTAAAATCAGCTCAAGAGATGTATTAATGCTCATCACACACTGGGTAGCATCAAAAGGCAGTGAAACTAGATGCTTAAGCAACGAGAAGCATTGCTGAGATTTTTGAAAAAGGACCACAACTACGAGGAATGAAAGTGACACCATATGTGGTATTTCAAGTGGATTAATTTAGGAGCCATAAAAAAAGGCTGTGAAACCAAATCATGTGAGAGTCCAACCCAGAAAAGGCATTAGGGTTGGACGACTGGAAATTCCTCCAGGAGCATGATCAACGCAATATTGATCAAACAATCTCGCTAAGTGCCACTTATAACGATGCCCAACTGCTCTTTAAAAGCATTCTATCAGGAATTGCTTTTGTTCGCATGTACATCCCACGCTGCCATTGCCTGATCTGTTGGCACAGATCCACCTCTGGGGCAGTGTCTCCCCCTCTACCTCTTTTTCTTTCATTGGAAGAGAAATGGAAGGGGAGGCAATGACAGCTAGAGAAAATGGAAATGGCAAATGCAAGAGAGATAAAGAGACAGCAAAAAGCAAAGGACAAAGATAAAAATAAGGGGAATATGCAAAGTGAGTGACAGTGACTCTTGAGTTCAACAATCATTTGGACAACAGAAGAAAAGAGGAAAAAGAATTAGGATATTATATTCAATTCAATATATATTGAATTTTTATCCTTATTAGGGGGAATACCATGTCCTTTTGGATCAACCAAGCAGAAATATTTAATTACAAAACCAATTATGAGGTAGCGAATGTATCACATCTGACACAAACATCCCCTAAGCATAACAGGACATTTTCGGTAGGTGAAGTGAAGGAGAGAAGAAGGGATGTGAGGGTGAGAGAGGGTGAGGGAGGCATGCAGAAGACGACTCCCTGAGAGATGTATTTGTAAAGCTTTTTAATTGGGTTTATGTGTGTGTAGGAGAGAAAGATAAAGGGAGAGTGGTTAAAAAAAGAACACTTGAAATCATGAATATGTATGAACAGAGTATGTATAATGCAGATGAGAGTCAATGATCCCACCTACATGTATGTAAGAACCTGCATGTTGTGTGTATGCATGAAATAGAGTCAGAAAACGAAGGTTCTTTGGTTAAATATTCAGTCCGATTTGACCTTAAACATTATAATCAAAACAACAGGGGGTAAAAAAAAAAACACCTGTATCTGCTCTAACAATTTGATGTAATCCAGTACAAAGACCCTTCAGAGGCACTTCACTACACACTACACTGTGGCTGGGCAAACATCAAGGTAATATTAATACTATGATATCAAAATAAACTCCACATTGAAATGAATGGCACCTCTGAAATTAGAATATCTTCAGAAATAAATGCAAATTAACCAGTTTCTATAATGAGAACATTTTTTTAAAAATGTCGAAGTTTACTGAACAAAAAGAAATAGAAAACAAAACTTGCATAATAGTGAAATATTACACAAAATGTACCCAAGGCACCCTTCACTAATTTGGCTGCAGAACCTTTTGCCATCTAGAAGCTTCTTGCATCTATCTGCTAGTAGTTTCTGCCACTCTTCCATTGTTTTACGTTCAAGGTCTTTTAAGTTTGCAGGAGTCCTTTTTGCAACAAAAGATTTCAAATCACTCCAAATGTTTTAATAGGACTTAGATCAGGACTCATTGCTTGTCAGTTTAAAACAGTCCATCTTTTCCTTTCCAACAATTCTTTTGTGCTACTGGATGTGAGCTCCTGGCAGTTTTGTCTGTTGAAAGACCCAAGACCTTCGCCTCAAACCTAGTTCTCTGACACTGGGGAACACATTTTGCTTTAAAATGCCTTGGTAATCTTCTGATTTCATCATTCCTTTGATATGTTCAACGGCTCCAGCACCAGAGGCGGCAAAGCAGTACTTAAAATCCAGGGGGGCAAATAATTTCAACCAGTTGATTTATGCCAAAGGTTTTCACACTCCACGGTGGTGCAGTTCGTCTGTATGTGTCTCTACGCTTATATATAATTTGCAGAGAAAAGTAGACATGCCAACAATGGCAGGGAACAGGTAGACAGCAAACTAGTAAATCAAAACATGTTTGTAAACATCTTAAAAGAAAATTACTACATAAATATAATTTCTGACCATAAAGGAATTGCATTAAAGACAAAGCTTTTTGGTAAAAATCACTGAATATAAGCACTGGGCACCTTTAAAACGTTTGTCTGGTGACACTGTGTTAAAGAAGTGTTGGCTCTACAGTCATTTCTAATGCTTTAGCTAGTGTTGTTATTTTTGCACATGATTAAATTATATGGTTAGATGTGTCTAGCTACAACTTTTTCACATTTTTTAACTTAGTCCGTGTTTTGGAAAGAAACCTATTACATTTTTGTCGTATTCTAAAAGTGAATATCAGCAAAAACAATTGACAACAGTGACTTAAAAATATCCGACATTCATCGTACTCTAGTGATTATGTGTGTGTGTGTGTGTGTGTGTGGGTGGGTGTTTGTGTGACTGGATTGGCTTGTATGTACATGCAAATGCACACACAATCAAATCCATGAGCCCGGAGAGCTGACTGAGATGACCTGGCAGTGTTCTTATCTACCTCACATTGCCGTGTGACTCACAGCATTACCAGGCTGCACAGTCATTAGGGGCAAGAAGACCTTTCATATCTGAGCCAACCCCACAGCTCTCCTAAGGGCCAGCCAACAGGGACCCACACGCTCCCCCTCTCCTTTCCCCTCCCCTCCTTTTCTTTATCTACCCACATCCTCTCTCTCACCCCTCTGTCACCCTCCCCTCCTCCACCTCTCCTCCTCCCAGCCCAGCTTTTTGTCTTTGTCCTGCTATTCTCCATTGTATTTCTTTCTGGCACTGTCTCACACAGATTTAATGTCAGGTGTTCTCTCAGTGTGTTAAATAAGTCATTTTTTTTCTCTGCCTTTAAGGGACCGAACCCATGTTTCTCCCCTCAACCACAGCCATCACTACCACACACTACCACACATACTCACACACACACACACACACACACACACACACACACACACACACAATGATTTTTTTTTTTTGTGTAGCAGGCAGCACCTACGGATATGTATGTGTTGGAGATATAACAGGTACTCAGGCGTGGGCTGCTGGTGGCTGCTGGGACGTTTCACCCATTCTCTTCCTCAATGCCTCAATTTCCTGACGCCCACCTGTATTTTACGAGGGCACAGACCAAAATCCTAACTCCTGATGGTGGAACAAGTGGTGTATATAGGTAGGAGTGGCTCTGATCGATGTGTGTGTGTGTGTGTATGTGTGTGTGTGTGTGATGGGTCAGATGAGCAGGGATAATGAAATAATACACTGTCATTGCACCCCCCCCCTTTAGGCTGTGCCAGCAGGCATGACAGTCCTTTAACTGGCACAATGAAACCAAAGCTCCAAGCAGAAAGGTATAATGTGCGATAATCCATGATCAAGGTGTGTGTTCGTGTGTGTGTAAGAAAGAGAGATAGTGGGTTGAAAAAGCTCTGAGTGTCTAGACAGTATTTCAACATATTTCACTTCTGTTATCCAATACATTTGGTCCATTGTCATTTCACACTATAAGATGTCTGCATATACAGTCATTTCTCATTGTCTACTGGCTTTATCAGATTTCATGGAAAAATTTGAAAGCTGAAAATAAAAATGATTTCAACATTTGTTGCCTTTCAGACTGCAAAAGGTTCCTGTTCATTCCTGTTTACAGCAATTTATGCAACGAGATGAGATAAACAACTCAAACAAGTCAAGTCGATAAATCAGTATTGTGCAAAGCACATTACTGTTCTGTCACAAGGAAAAATGATGTTCTGTCATTTTTTATGATGAGGCTCTTTAAGGCTACAATAATTCACATATTTATTTTAACAGCAGATCAAATGACTGCCTGTATGTAAAAGGGGTTGGAAAAAGAAATCAATTAGGGCAGGTGGGATGTGCTGTTTTTATGCTGTTATTGTGCTGTAATTTTTTAAAACTATATTTAATTGAGAGAGAAATAAGGAAAGAGAATAGATCTCTTTGAAAAGGAAAGACGAAGGAACAGTCCCTAAACACTGTCTCACCTCATGTTTGCCCTTCATCCTGCAGATCCTGATGTCATTCTTGTTAGACTCCCATGTTCTTTTCTGTACATTAAATAGCACAAAGATACACATTGCTGGTTAGCTATATTTGCATTTCTCTTTAGTAGAAAAGTACATAGTCCAGTCTAATGATAAGCAATACACCCCCTCGGAAGATGTAAATGCTAAGCAGTCTAGTCCAGAAGGTGCTCACCTTGCTGTAGAACATCTCGTCTCCTGCGACGATGTCCAACTCCACACGGTAAAGGTCATCTCTGGGAAGAGAGACAGGTAGAGAGTGGCAGTGAGCCAACACGGCACTATCCGAGGCAAACGGTAAGGCAAGACACTGCAATAAGCAAACCACGAGTTCCCCAGTTCTGGTGCAAAAAATGTAGCTTGGATATTATTACCGGCTCAGGACAGTGCAGGTCAATGGAGAACCAGGGCACACACTTAATACATCTGCATTTGAGTATTAGATATAAGCGAAATTTATTCCATTAATGTTCATCAGACTCACAGATATTACCAGCTTTACCATGTCTTCCGTTTCTCCCAATATATGCATGAGAAATGGAACCCGACTGCATAAAGATGTCATATATTTCCCCTTTGCCTTTTGCCTCTGCTCATTAAACTTGACTTGCTGCATTGAATGTTGCTGCCAGGCCCCTGGATTCAGCTTATCAGGCTTATTCAAAGGCCCTAAATTGAATTAATGGATGATTTAATCAAGCTGTTATACTGATTTTGCACACCCCCACATGCTGCCTTCACATGGTCCAAAACCTGACACCACGCATGTATTCATGATATTCCAAATGCTGCTTATTTCGCACTGCTAATCTACTGATAATTCTGCAGTAACCTTGGATGTTCCTGCGAAAATGCCCACCAAATGAGAGTTGGACTAGGTAGCTAACAGCTGACGACTGCATATTGATCAAGGCCTTAGTATCTGTTGGGATGGATCTGAAGCTTCGGCTTCATCTAAGCAAAGGGCCAAGCTCTGAAAGGGCTAATCTGTAAATCTGCCATAGCCGTGCTACTGCAGCAGTATTGATCCCATCTCTGATCCAGCTCTGCCTCCCATCTGTGCCTCATGTTCTCTCTTGGTTCCTCATTGTCTTTGACAGAGGGACCGGTTTTCATCTGTGGGCACTGGGTGCTTGTACATATGAGTATTTATATCTACTGAGTGTAGCAATGCGCATGTGCATTTGCATCTGCATCTTTTTCCTTTTTGAGAGAGAGAACGAGGAGAATGTGTGCTTTAATGAGAGCACAGGTAAATCAAGTACCACCGGGTTACTCCTCTCCTGAACAATTTAACTATTGCTGAGTTAGAAGATTCCCACTCTTTCTCTTTCTCCCAGACCAGGTCAGCAGCTGAGTGGCTAAGAAGTGCAAAATCACCAAACATTTGTGTGGTGCATCACTGCTTAGCAGGTCAGAGTTTAAGCATTTTCCAAACAGTAAAGTGGGCAAGAGTGTGAGGCCTAATCTCTTCCAGGCTGCTTCAGCGTTGTCTCAGCATTATCATAATGAATATAGCAACAGGCCTCCTAGTCAGAGTGGCTGGCAGCCAGCACTGTTGCCTCTGATAGTGCAGAGGAGGGGGAATTATTTACACTGCTGCTTCTCTTTCTCTTGCTCCATCTTTTTTTCTTGCCTGCTCCAGGTTGTTTGAATGATGCAAAACCTGTGGCCTGTGTGCTTTGTTTGTTTATATGTGTGTTAGTGGATTTAATGTGTGATTTAAGGTTAGGACACATCAACTCAAAGGCAGCCTCAGTTGACAAATCCATGTCCTTTAACCAACAAATCAAAACGCTTCTGTTTCTCTATCCTTGTCTGGATTTGCGTATGTACGTATGTTTGTGTATGTGTGTATATGTCTGTGTATTGTGCGTGTGCCTGAGCTGTTATTTCATAAATGCCACTGACACAGACCTTTTTTGACCTGGCTAATACAAAGTCAGCACAGGCTCACGAGAAACTGTCAGCATTTCCTAAATTTCTTACTTGACCAGCTTATGAACTCTCCACTTTTGGCTGGCTAAACTAAAGCAGGTTAAGGTTAGGTTGAGACCTCTTAAGCAGCCAAGTTTTCCTATATTTCTTTTCGGTTTTCCTACTCTTCTTCTTTCTAACCGCAGTATTGTGGTTTAGCATGAGCACCACTGAGCCTTTCTGAGCCTGGAAATAGAGTGAGCAGAGGAGGCTCCACCATTGGATGAAACTGAAATAGAAAGATTTGAGCTGGCCACCTAGTTACCTTGACAAATCTTCTGACTGATGGAGAGTGCTCTGCAGCCTATCTGTGTATGTGTGAGTGTGTGCCTAGGTGTACACACTCACACATGTTTATAGAGTGTATTAAGAAATATGTTTTAGCTAAAACCTTAGGGCATTAAACTCAGAATACTCAATGCTAAAAGGAGTCAAATCACAAACACCACAGACAACTACATTTTGTTTACTTTATTATTTGGGCATTCAGAAAATGAGACAAGAAACATAACTCAAAACAGATAGATAGATAGATAGATAGATGGATGGATGGATGGATGGATGGATGGATGGATGGATGGATGGATGGATGGATGGATGGATGGATAGATGGATAGATGGATAGATGGATAGATGGATAGATGGATAGATGGATAGATGGATAGACAGACAGACAGACAGACAGATAGACAGATAGATAGATAGATAGATAGATGATACATACATACATACATTTTTAAGCTGTAACACAGTGAACTAATTAACTGATAGTTGACTGACAGAAAGATAATCAGCAAAACTTCTGTAGTCATAATTTAGTTATGATTTTTAATTATTTTCCAATGATGCTGAATCAAATATCTAAGTTTTTTACTATTTTCAGAAAACATGTAACCATGGGCTCTGGAAAAGTATTCTTTTTCAACTATTTGTAAACATCCTATAGACCAAACTAGTCGTGGATTAATCAAGAAAATAACTGGCAGGTTACTGATAATGAAAATAATCGTTACTTGCAAAAAAAAAAAAAAAAAATTCTCAAATTCAAAGGAGCAGTGTGTGCACATCTTGTATCATTTTTATTTGGTTTAAATCAATGTGTTATAGATTTACTATCAAAACAGTACTCTACGGGAATTAGTCCAGGGTGTACATTTATAGTACCAGTACATAGTGTGGAATCAGTTCCTATACATGTCTGAGTGGATGTCTCCCCGGCATGTCTGTGTCTCCCTCCGCATACTTAACCTCATCTGCCTGCAAATGTTCTCCCCCGGCCTCACTACAGTTGAGCAGCCAGGCAGCTTTACCCCCCAAAGCTTCCCAGTCTTTGCCACCATTGATTGTCTCCCTGCCCATCTGCTATGAGTCATTTGACCTGTCTGTAACCCCTGCTGACCTCCAGTGACATCTGAGGTCAGCGTCTCTGGGCTAATAAACTGAGCTACCTCCAGCCTGGCAGTAAGTCAGCACACTTTCCCCTTCCAGCTAATGCAAAACGTGCACACACATGCACACACACAACACGCGCAAACACACACACACACACACACACACGGGGACATGGATTGCAAAAACCTTTTATGCTTTATCAGAATTGGAACAGTTAATCGAGAATTGGCTGCATTCCTTTTGTCATCTTGTCAATAGGTAAATGCTCTCCAACTGGTTTATATTTGTGTGGATTAGCTCTATGGCTCTGACTGAGTGCTGAAGACCACAGGATCCACAGCTGCTCATCTTGACAGGGGCTTAACACAGCAAGGTGCTTTACTCCACCTGCCACCAGCCAAATACATAGTTTACTTTCATTTAGCAAGGACAGGGGTAGGACAGGGAGAGGGAGCTGCTCTCAGCAGGTGCTTGGGGCCGGGATTTAGCAGTGCTTGCAGTCTGAGAAGCAGCTATGCTAATGGTGACAGGATTTGGGGATCAGTGAGGCGTCTTATCAGGCCATGCACTCTATGGGAGCCTTTTGCCGTCATACCTGCTAGCACAGGTACTTATTTATACATTACATATTTTAAAACTCAGCTTTCACGCCAGGCTGTCTCTGGGCTTATACATTTGCACATGGACATTTTTCTTCCTAGACTGATCATTTTCTGTCAGGAAGCAGCAAACACTGTTAGTGACCCACAAGAGCTGTATAAAATGCAGTCATGAAGCTCTCTTTCTCTGTATCTCTCTTGCTGCCATCAGCATCCCTCAAATCAGTTGCCTTTCAGAGCTGTCAGTCTCGCATTTCATTATCATCCATTCATATCAGTTTACCTCTGCTATTCAGTAAAATTTTCTGCAGCTGTAAATTAAAGTGCCCCCCTTTTTTTTTTTAACTGCTCCATGTTTTCAATTTTATTATCAGGCTGTGTGCATGTGTGTGATCATAGACCTTCTGAGTGCAGACAGAACGGCTGGAACCATGTCACATAGTCTGATATATTTACTACCAACTCTCAGTAGTGAGGTTAGACCTGCTTGAGGCCAGGGACTGGGTCATTTCCTGGACCACAGTGGCGTCTCTTATTCAAAACCACTTCAATCTTCTTTCAGAGTGCCACTACAGCAAATAACCAGCGCCATATGTGGAAACAATTGTGTGTGTCTTTTTCTTTTTTTTTTCTTTTTGTTTAAGCATGTTTCAAGCTAAATTAATCTTTGGACAACATGGGCAGTAAATCTTGAGGTGTGTGTTTTCTGTTAGCTCAGTCTGTTTCAGGCTGGCTCCAGAATGGCTCAGGGGAAACATAGCTTTACATTGTAAACCTGGTGCAGCTGAGCAGGCCGTCCTCAAATGGCCCTTCCTGACCACCAGGGCTACTGCTTGTCCAGGATAAGCACATTCAACAGATTGATCGACCATCACCATATGAAGACCAAACTGGAAAACATTTGTAAGGCCAAATATCAGCCTTTAGATATAGCAACCATACCCAACTTGTAGAATAAAAACTGTCTGAGATATTAAAGTGCAATTCAGCAAACAAGTCTTTGCAAGCACTATTTCTCAGTCAACAGTCAAGTTATTCATTGGCCTTGTAAAGCCTTGTTTTTGTGCTATAATCCGAAAGCTGCATCTCAGTGTACTTTAGCATCAGCTGTACTAGGGCACAGATTTCTTCTGAGCTGATTGCTAACATCAGCACAACAGCATGTTAACAAGCATACAGTTAGCATGTTGAAGGGCTAATTAAAATATTGGACCAACATACCGACTGACATCTCTATTCTGTCCTGACTCAATTAATACATTTCATTGGTAGCACTCAGCTCTCTGTATTAACCTATACCTAAGGTATGTTTTATTAGTAAATGTCGGTCTTGGCTCAAACACTGTAACTGACTCCTAAAATAATGTCCAATGAATGTGGCTAATATTGCATGGTAACAAATTTGGTGATAACGGACAATCCAGCAGATTCAAAAGCTGAAAAGTGGTCTGACAGAGCTATATTTGAACGTACATCATTTAGTGTTGCAAGCAATTGAAGAAACATCCCAAAATGCAAGATTTCTCAAAGCTCAAACCAACATATGGTCATGATTAATATGTTTTGTTAGTATGTTAGGTGCGCATGTGTTGTACCTGGCTCCAATGTAGAGTGTTCGATTGACTTGCAGGATCCTCTGAATGTGCAGAGGCTCTTGTCTCAGCCATGATCTGTGGGGTCGGCCCAGAAACACCGGGTACCTCCTCACCACTATCAGTGAATGAGAGACAAAACAAACAGTGACTGATCTCAAACTGACATCCATCGCTGACAAAAGTAGGCACATTAAAAGTGGTTTTGCATTAGTTTGTTGTGACAGTTTGTCAGCAGTAACTGGGTGAAGTGGAGGCAAAGTTTGAGACTTGCACTTGAATCAGCCGCATATCTGATACATTACACTGACGGAGACACGGAGCAGAGAACAAACAAATAATCTTCTGAAACTGAAAGATGACTGAACTATACCGCACATGTCACTGTTCCAGTCACAAGTTTTGCTTTGCTGACTGATTGCGACTCGCCTTGATGAATTGCTCATTTAAATGCTACTTTTTGTTGACAACTTTAGCAATACATGTTCTGACAACTGATTCAGATTATTCAAGAAACACTGAAATTTCAAAAATATCATAAACATATAACAAAATGTTCAACATGTTTCAGAAGAAAGGGTTTTCAGTACATTTAGGTGGGAAAACCTTAAGGGAAAGATGTCAGAGATAAAGTGGTAGTGCAGGTTCAGCTACTTCTTTTATCACATCCCACAGACATGACACAGTGTAAATATACTATAAAAATGAAGAGTGAAGCAGAAACAACTGTTACATATAAATCAGGTAGATTACTGTTGGAAAACTAGCATGACTATCTGTCTTTGACCTTGACAAAGGTGAATGAGACGGTATTTTCATCTGATATCCTGGCACCCCCCCCCGTCCAGCTGTCATCTCTTTTTATATCCCACCCTATAGTCCATTAATCTTATTCCCCTTCTTATTCACCGTTATGTTCTGTCTGCTTCTGCTTTATTTTTATTGTTTAATTCCTTTCTATAGTACCTACGTCACTCCTGTCCTGAGATCCGCATCTGATTCATTCCTTTATCCTTGTGCTCCACCTTTCCTTTTCTGTCCAGCTTCACACTTCCCTCAGTTTGTCTTATCTGTCCATCCAGATGAGTTTGCATTTTGTACTATAGCTTATTATTGCTGTAAACTACAGCTGCTAAGCTGAATGCAGGCGCACCCATGTAGCTCTCTGTAGCCTGATTCTCTACTCTCCACTGCATGGTATTGATATGTGAAGAAGGGTCTGGACTCAGCTGGGAACCCATCAATCAATATTATTGAACTGCAATCAATCAAGGTCTGGCCTAAGCTGGAGACTGCCAAGCTGATATGGAGACTCAAAGTCTGAGTGTGCGAGGAACTCTGTCTCTTGAGGGTGTGTGTGTGTGTGTGTGTGTGTGTGTGTGTGTGTGTGTGTGTGTGTGTGTGTGTGTGTGTGTGTGTGGGAAAGTCACGGATGTGAGAGCTCCTTCCTTCACTCTGCTCTCGTTCCTGAGTGTGACCCCACACTTCCTGACCTGGACACCACTCAACACCCTTCGTGTGAGAGCCTGTCTGAACTGAAAAGTCCAGACCCCGACCCCTGAGCCTCCTCCATGCCCTCCGCCCAGTTCAACACCCTAAGTGTCAGGGCACCTCACACATCATGACCTGGGTGAGGGGCATGAAGGGCGAGAAAGTCAGGGGGTCAGTACCTTCAGTGGGGATGAAGCTGAGGGGCCCCGGCTCCTCGGGAAACGCCAAGCTGGCCGTTCGTAGGAGCCAACACAGCAGGAAGAAGGAGGGAGGGGCCACGGTCGCCATAGCAACAGAACTGTAGCCTGTGAATATAAATAAAAAAGACAGAAAAAGGAGAATATGGAGTGAGTGGTTGCTAAATGAGGCAGGTAAGTGAGACATGCATAAACATACATGGACAGAAAAATATTCACTCACTCAATAACCGTCAGATGAACGAACTAACTATCTGACTGGCTGGCTGGTTTTCTCCAGTGAAGCTCTATCTTTGTATTCCCACGGCATCTCTGTCTCTACTCCCTGATGCGAGGGGAAATAAACAGCTGCTCAGACTGAGAGACTAAGTCATACTCTGAGGGAGAGGTGTCCAGTCAGCTCTGAATGCAGCCAGTTCACTGTGGCACAACATCACCACATCAAGAATCACACCTTCTCTGACACATTGGAAAACTATGAGAAAGAGACATATGAGAAGAGGCAGAGGTGACAACTTGGGCAAGACAAAAGCCAAGATATGGCCTGCAGATAAATGGAAAATCTGTACAAACAGAGAGTGAGTGAAAGGCTCAATAAAATGCTCCAGATATCAAACATTGTCCCGGATACGAAGGAGACTGAGCAAAATGGCGGCCTACTTAAATGAAATGCTTGCCAGCAACGCAAATCATCTCTCTGACTGCAGAGCCAAACTGTTGGTATTTTTCCTCGGCCATACCAAGACTGATGCAGGTCTTGGATGTGATTCATGCGGAAATACAAATAATACCCAAATTAAGTTACCCTACATTACAAAACTGTGGTGAGACCAGCGATGCTGTTTGGTCTAGAGACAGTGCCACTGAGGAAAAGACAGGAGGCAGAGCTGGAGGTAGCAGAAATGAAGATGTTGAGGTTCTCTATGGGAGTGACCAGGATGGATAGGATCAGGAATGAGTACATCAGAGGGACAGCACATGTTAGAGGTTTTGGAGATGAAGTCGGAGAGGCCAGACTGAGATGGTTTGGACATGTCCTGAGAAGAGATAGTGAATATATTGTTAGAAGGATACTGAGTTTTGAGCTTCCAGGCAGGAGGCCTAGAGGAAGACCAAAGAGGAGGTTTATGGATGTAGTGAAAGTGGACATGAAGGTAGTTGGTGTGAGAGAAGAGGACGCAGAAGACAGGGTTAGATGGAGGACACTGATTCGCTGTGGCGACCCCTAAAGGGAAAAGCCGAAAGAAAAAGAAGAAGTTACCCTACAGGATCCATCTACAAAATGGCTCCAGCACTCTGTCTCGTAGGAGAAAAGCGCTCAAAATTGCTGCTGACTTCAGCCACAAACCTCAGAGGGCATGGCGGGCAGGCCGCTAACTCTGCATGCGCTTGCTGTGATTTTGCTGCTGTAGCGTGTATGAGGTCAAACTCAGTGTGCATTCAACAGGCACTTCTATTCTACAAGTTGTCACTATCTTGAGATCTGATTCATCTGTAATCATTTGTTAATTTTACCATCTCCATACTAGCCTTGGCAACGATTTTTCCTAGAAATTTCACAAATTTCCGAAAAACCCATAACTTTACTTTAATCTTGTTGCCAGCTTAATGCTGAATGCAAAATTGAATCATTTGCATTGAAGATCAAGTAGAGAGGCCTACCATCCCCACTGATGCAAGCACAAAACATTTCTTTCACCCATGCACAATTGCAACATCTCTAATTTGAATATTCTAGGTTGGATTTCTTTATGCAAAACGTCTTAGCATTTTACTGTGGTCACAGATGCACAATGAATAAATGATGCAAAAACAAACTCTTTCCTGAATGTACGGTATCAACTATGCATCTGATCTGTCCTTTCTGCGTCTGCCTATATCCTTCTTCAGCTCTTCATGTCATCTTAAGCTCAGTTCATGTCAACTGAATTGCATTGTAGGTTTGAGGGCTGTATTGGCAAATATCAAGTTTTGTTGCACATGCTAATTTAAATTGTTACTATAAAAAAAGAATCGTGATAAAATCAAAGCAATGGTAATAAAATTTAAAAAAACAGTCACAGCAACGGCAATAGTGAGAACATTACAAAAAATTAGAAGCAAAATAATTCATACAGTATAAATATAACTTAATATTCATACACTGCAGGTCAAAAAGCATATTATCCAATCATTGAATTTACTTCATGTGTGATAGTTGAACAGGTTTTACAAAACTATTGGCATTAATATGATTGTGTAACAGCCTCCTGTAGGGAACTCTTGTCATTCAGGCATAAGAGCATAACTGATTCTGGACACTATTATTGGGTGTTTCAGCTCATATCAGAGGTGTTGGATGGGATTGAGGACAGGGCTCTGTGAAAGCAAACCTTGGTAGGCATTTGCTTTATTGGCCTCACTTTTTGCATTGAGGCACGGCAATGTTGAAAAAGAAAACTGCCATCTCCAAAAGTTGCCAGAAAGATGAAGCCCACTACTGTATGAAAACATGTGCTGTGTGCTGAAGCAACATTGTGGCCACATTCAGGGGAGTTAACAGATTATGGGATAGTAAAAAATGCTGAAACACTGTTTAGTATAACAGATGCAGCACTGAAAAAAAGAGTCATTAAGTCAGTGTACTGACTCCGTAATGTCAACAGCAAACCACTGGCTACAGTAAATATCTAAAGTTTCCTAACATTAGCCACCATAAACTACAGGTCATGTCAGACCAAGTAAGAGGAAAAACCCCTGGGTGTAGTGAATTGAGCAAGAGTGTGTTTTATTGCTTATGGGTTAAAAAAAATTTTTGGATGAAGAACAATATGTTTTCTCTTTTTTAAAAGTTAAACAGTCCTTCTCCCCTTAATTGGAAATAAGGGACCTAACATAAACCAGGACAAACAGTCTCAGACCCAAAAGAAAGACCAAAAGTATGTATACGGGGTATCAACAATAATAATTAAGTAAACTTGTTAATGATAAACAATAGGTTTATGTTAATGCTAGAAGTTTTAAAGAGCTAAAAAGTAAAAGAGATAATGAATAAATAAAATAAAATACAGCAATAGAGAAAGCTGACATTGTATATACTGTAATATGGTACGCATAGCTTCCTTTCTTCAGTCGTTCTTTCTCTCTCACACTCTCTCTTCCCTAAAGGATACAAACAGCCCTTGTGCAACCCATCTCTTAATGGAGTCCCAGACACAACCTTATCAGGACACATAATCTTTATGGGACATTTCTCAAATTCCCTGCTCTGACATCAGAATAAAAGTGGGAGGCATGCTAATTACTCAACACCCACAAGCAAAATTGCAGGAGGTGAAGGGGAAAGAGTCACAGTGAGAAGAAAGGAGGTCATGGAGTAGCAAGGGAGAGAGAGAGCGATGGAGTGGCAGATAAGTGAGAAACTGTAAGAGGAAGAAGATAAGAAGTCAGGAAGTCAGTATATCCAATCAGAGAGTCTATTGTTTCTGCTATTAATAATGTATGAATAAATGTCAGGCGGTACGCATTTCGATTAATATAATTAGACACCCTGGGCTATACAATTTCATGGGACAGCAAAATAAGTAGATATACAAGTATTAAAGCTAGTGTGTATGTGTGTGTATTGTATTTCTGAGTGTGTGCATGTGTGCGCATGTGTGTGTATGTGTGCATGCATGTGGCCACACAAATTGTTCAGAGCCAAAGCATCACTGTAATTATGACAAATGGCTGCAGCCATTCAGAGGCCTCGCTTCATGGCGCAAGCTGCACAGTAGTATGCCATTACCATTGAAAGAGGCATACTGCGAGTCAAATATACATTTTGCCATTTGGAGGAGAAACTAATCACAAATTTTCAACCCCAGGGTGCTGTAGCATTCTGTGTATGACACCGAAATGGCAGCTGATGTCACTGAAGTCATACCGAAGTTGGCACGCAGTGTGTGGGCTCCATGAATGAAAAAAAAAATAACTTAAAAACTATACTGTCAGTAGCAAATTACTGTGTCAGGTCTTTCACCACAGGGATTATTGTTTCCAGTGTTGTGACAAACATATTCAGGAGCGTGATTTTGGGCACTGTCTCAGCAGCCTTATTTAGTTGCCAAGTTAATACAGATGCCAAGTGACGGCAGGGGAGAAAAAATGCAAACGATAGCTGGTCAAGTGAAACCTCAGTCTGAGCTGTAATACCCCACTGAAAGCAACTATCTTGTGTTTACTTTTAATTAAACGAGATTCCTGAACTCATCACCACCACCACCGATTCTTTTCATCAGGATTTACACAAACTTGTTCATTGTTCTTTTCCACAGCCGCAAATCAATTTTATTATTGGTGTTCAGACAGGTAATTTCCTAAACCATGTCCATATGAGATAATTTAGCTGCTGAAAAGTTGGAGGGAGTTGGGTGTGGAGGCTGCAATGTGTCCCTGGACTCCATCAACGCCACCTCAGAATGATAAACGCAGTGATCAACTCACATAACTCAGCTAACAAATCACCTGCATATCAGTTTTGTTCAGCGTCTTTGGCAAAGCCCTAATGAGGACTGATACCGTTTTGATCGAGAGTAAAATCAGAATGAAAAGAAGAGGCTTAAAAGAGAGGCAGAGATGGTTTGATGGCGAAGGGGAGATGTGAGGAATGCCTGCAATGGGGAATTGGGTCCAGGTTATTCAGGTTATTCAGAGACTGTGAACCTTTGCTGCAGGGGTTTGGATACTTTGCATGTAAACAGAACACCTCATCATCGAATGAGGCAGCTAATATGCTCTGAATTGCTTTTGTCACTGATTCTGGTTGCCATGGCTCTGACTCTTTCCTCTCAGTCTCTCTACCTTTTCCCTTTAACCATCTCATTATGCCTTGGTTTCTCTCTGCTTTAGCCCCAGTCTTTTCGATGTGTACAGTACGTTCTCAGTGTGTTCCCGTTACACAGCCGTGAGGTACTTGCACTAAAAATTGGAATAAAGGTTGAAAGAAAACCAAGATTGTGCGTGTCCTAGATATAGGGAAAATGGTAATGAAATAGAGCAGCATTAATGGGGACACAGTGATGGTAGTTAGGGTATTTATATTATTTATATTTAACAGAGCAGTTTTCAAGTATTATGCAGTGGTATCAATTCTGGTGGAATAAAGTATTCAAGCAGTTGTCTGACATAACCCCTTTTCACACCGGTCACCCAGCTTCAAAATGTTCAAATTTAAACATGGTCTATTTCCGCTCAAATTCTTTTCTAATCATTTTATAAGGCAAATACTGATTTTTCTCTGTTAAACAATTTTTTATTTGTTTTTGTTTACTGTATGATTTGCAAGTATAGCATATTTTAAAACTTCACTCATCAATATTAATATATTAACAATAAATCCACTTGTACATAAAAGGAGACAGTCTCAATATTGAACCAACAGACATCATCGTACTCTAGCTCCCCTCAGGTCTGGAGCAGCTGATTAGCTTATTGTTTTGTTTTTTTCTCACCCACAAATTTACTGTTCTGGATCACTCTCAATGCTCTCATCTGCCTAATTTCTAGCTGCAACAGACAGCTGTTTTCAGTAAAAAAAGATGAGTGGTTATGTAAAAAGTTTGCTTCTGCACTCTTTGTTTTAATAGTCTAATAGTCATAATATCAGTAATGATAGTAGAACAAGCTCTATAAAGCAGTGGAAGATTGCGTAGTACTACAGGATCCTTGTTTTGATTCAATTCAATTTACAATTTACAATAATGCTCTGTAAAAAACAGATATTAATGGAGGAGAGCCAACAAAAACCTGTTGGGTTTTAAGCTCTAATAACGTTTGTTACTGCAAGGGTGACACGTGCAAACTACCAAAAGACTTTGGGCATTATCCATAAAAGCACTTAATACATTTTGAAGAGGAGTTAATGTCCTTTGCTGCAGGCACAGAGACAGGCTCAGTTTACTCTGCTTTTATTGTTCCACATCACTGAGATGACCTTCAGAATTCTGTACCTGAGAATGTGCCAGTGCATAGGAAAGGATATCAAGCAAGCAGTGGGGGATTTTATGATTGTTCCATTTTCTTTATGTGGAGTTAAAGACACATAGTGGATTTCCCAGAGACTGCGCTAATTGTCATATTAGTGAGATAGGAGAGGCTGCTTTATGGAGTGTGTAGAATCAATGACAGGTGATAGCATGATGCTGCTTGAATCTCCTTCAGTCAGTATTATCATAGGATTCTGTACATGGCAGGGATGTGAGGAAGAAAGGGAATGAAGAATATGATGAGAAAAAGAAGGCTGGGAGGGAGGATACAAGGCAAAGATTGAAATGAACACACTGAGTTATAAAAAAAACTGAGGTGGGAGATTGTGGCGACGAAAGGCAGGACAAAGAAAAAAACAAAAATAATGCGTAAGAGGGAGAGATGAAGAGAAACAGAGGTGAAAGGGAGACAAGTGAGGCATTCAAACAGCGAGGGGGAGTCACATCAGATATAAAGAGAATGAGGCCAAAGAATGTCCGGAATGAGAGACAGAAAGACAAAGACACAGAAGAGAGAAAGAACACAGAGCCAATGGTATTTTGCATTGCCAGAATTATCTCCACACTGAGCCAAGAGTAGACTAGTGGGAAGGACCAGGCTCAGCACTTGCCTGGTTTGCAACTTTTCTAAAGGGATAACCTTTTCTGTATCTCTCTCAGGGGTCGATACTTTGACCATTGCAGTTTAGCTTGCACATGTTGTTCTAGGCCCCACAATCCAGAAACACAGGGTCAATAACATTAATTATGCTGATGACATACTGTTATATAGAACCTACACTTAGAGACCTCAGCCTTTTAAAGCCACTGGTTGAGTAAGAGAGACATAGTTAACTGCATGTGCCACAACTTCCTGCCAGTTAGTAAAAACCAAAGTTCTTGTTGTTGTTGTTGAGCCTCTGTGGCAGGACATTACCACATAGGTTATAAATCCTGGTGCTAGTGTTGATTCTGACCTTGTGTTTCAGAGACCCATCAGCAATAAAATAAAAATCTTCCGAATATATCAAGAGTCTTCTTAATGGTTTCAGATAAACATTCAGATGAGTGATAAACGGCTTCAATGCGCCTTGGCATTGATTCGCGGTAACTCTACTTGACCCTGTCTGTACATTTGTTTATGATGTGTTGGATATTAAAATTAGAATGTTAATATTGGATGGTTCTTGACAACCAAGAGAAATAATTAGCTTTGTGGTTGTGGCAAAAAGTATAGCATGGTTAAGGTTAAGCAATTGAAACCGTTAAAAATAAATGTACTTGCTAAGAGTTCATAAAAATGCCCTAAATGCAGGTTTGTGACAGGATACAAACTCTTTCATGAAAGTCTGATGCGCTACATGTCCATTCACCACTCTGAACTCTACACTCTTACCTAATACCTTGCTATGTAAAGGGTAGGCTTTCTTGCATTGGCAATAAATGTTAGCATTAGCAATCTTGAGGTGTGAAATTGTCAAATATAAACACAATTTTTAGGGATAGTGGGCTTGTTAACTGTTCTTTTGAAACACCCTTCTACTCTACATTTTCCTACTTCTTGTCTAAGGTCCTGCCCCGCTCCAGAGTACATCTATGACCCGCTTATTCCGATGCAGGTCACAGTGGCATTCCTGACAAAGCAGGCTGTGGTTTTTATGGTTCTAGCTACTGGGATACTTTGCCAGATTGCATTAGATGTGCTCCAACTTTAACACTGTTAAAAAGCAGCAAGAAAATATTTGTTCTCCCCAGTGCATTTGATTAGTTTTGCTGTGTTTGTGTTTTGAACCATATCCGACTGTTCTTGTTTGTTTGTGCACTGTATCTATGCTGGAATAAAATTTTCTATGAACAAACCTTTCCTTGCTTTGCTGAAAACCACCTCAGACCTGCTCTCTGCTGACCGCAGAGTGTTAACCTTCTCCTTGACTGTAAGTACTTATGCATGTATGCAAAAACACATACGCGATACACTCTACACACACATGCACACAACAAAGCAACAAGCACACATATTTCCTCTGGGCATTGTGCCTTCACTTAAGCCAAGCCTCAGTCTTCCCCCTCTAGCTCTCTCCCCCTCTAGGCCTAATGTAAAAATGATGTAGGAATTCCCTTCACAAGGACAAAATGCACAAAAGATTTCTCCCTTTGCCTGAGATTTGAGTGACCCCTGGACTGTTTACCAGATATTTGCATTTCCATGAAATCCCTGAGCCTCATTAACATCATGCGTACAGCATTTAAAGAGAGAGAGGGAGTAAAAGAGAAAAGGTCGAGAGAGACAAAACAGGGGGAGTGTGCAGTAAATGAAAAGTGAAGAGTGACCTTTTTGCACTGAACACGGATTTTCCCATGCACTGAGAAGCACCATAGATTTATGTAGAGGAAAATATGTGCAGCATGTGCAGTGGGACAAAAAACATCTCAATAACACTCCTCTTTTATCAGAATCAGACCATGAGAACATGTCTACTGTCTCTGTTCTCTGATAGTGGGGCCAGTTACATGAGTTAGTACAGTACCTTTTTTTTTTTTTTTTACACAACACAGCAAATGTCTAATGGACATATAAGATAATGTCAGGGGATTTAAAGGTTAGTGCAGGAATAAGAAAATCTCTGACTATTTCTCTCTCTGCAGTGGATGTGCTGCCATTAACAGGTTAGAGGTAGTCCAACTAAAGAGTGCTGGATGACAGAGCGGTAATGTAATACCTGTAATAGCTTATTGTTGATAAATGGATATCTTTGACTATTACTGAAGCTCTCCCTGGAGATATGTCACTGTCATTAATCTTTACAGTCCTCAAAATTACAGCTGCAGAGACATCAGGAGACAGAGTCACATCTCGAAATAGTAGAACAAAGATTTTGCTGCAATTTCTGGCAACGTCTGCATGAGTCTGCGGGTTAATTATAGGTTTGTGTTTCAAGACAAAGACCCTTCAAGAAGAAGCCCTGAGATAAATCTTTTATTCCTGATACTGTGTACAGCTTTTATTTTTCTAGCCCCTATGTTACCTCTCCTCGTTTCTTTCATCTTTCAAGCTCCGACCTATCTCTCTTTTGAAAGACTTTCTGACTACGGTCTTGATCATCAAAAAAGCGATGCATTAGACAAGGAGAAACATCACGTCACATCACAACAGCAAATACAGGCCTGACCTTTGGCTTCCTACCAGTTTATAACCATCATTAGCAAGGAAGGGATCAGGGACCAAGGCCATAAATCACACTCAAACCATCTATGTAGGAGGAACTCAGCTACACCGCAGTAAAAATGAAAAGAAAACACACTTTGAGACTGAATGGGGGCTAAAAGCAACTCCATCCATCACTAGCTGGAGGCTCCATACAGCTAGTAAAGCAAAACACACAAGGCGATAATCTCCAGCATGGTTATAAATAATACAGAAACCTTGCTAATGGCAGTAAGAGGTTCTACAGCATGACAGAACCCCTCTTGATGTGATTATTCAGCTAAAATTCCCCCAAGGACATGTATTATCTTGTATAAATACTCAGGAGTAACTCAATAGGGCTATGCGTTCCCATCCAGAGACTGTTTGCCCTTTTTACTTGTGAATCAAGGGGAGAGATGGATTTACTGTAATGGCAACAAGTGACTATGAGTTGGAGGGTGTGGCCGGGCATCGAGCAAAAATAGAACATTTAGGAGAAAGTGAAGGGCACTGAAAGATTCTTCAGACTGTACTGCTCACTTCTGCACATTAGTACTACTATTTAGAGTTTACTTTTGTCTGCTTATGATAATAGAAAATATCAAAGTTGGAAAATGCAAATGATCTGTTGAGTAAATAAAAACAATAAATAGTTCAACTGCAGAGCAGTTTTCACCTTGATGGTTTTAATTCAATTTTCAACATTTTTTAAATGCAAAAATAAAAAAATGAAAAAAAAAAAAATGGAAACACAACTGAAAATAATTAGCTCTAATGGGAAAACATTGTAATGTATTTGGAGCAGAGTGCTTCAGTGCTATTCTAACCAATATAATATACCAGTGTACCTTAACATAAACACTGGAAACAGGGGGAAACAGGAAGCTGGGCTCAGTGTGGTGACAAAGAAACACTTCTTAACTCTTGAATGAACATCTTATATCTTGTATGTTTAATCCGTACAAAAACTGATGTGTAAAAACAAAACAAAACAAGTTGTGCTTTTATGAGGGTTATGTGTTCGACTTTTTCTGAGCCTGAGGCAGGTTCTTCCTGGAGTCTTGCTTTCACCAGAGGTTGACAGGAAACCAGTGGAGACTGCAGGAAGTCACTGCGCCCAGCCAAGAATTAGTCCTGCACATATAGTAACCCCTGTGAAACTCATAAGACATAAAGTGTTACGTAGTGAGCTTTTGATGTGCTGGAAGGCAGGTTTGATGCTGCCTAATTGCAGTCTTTATGCTGAAACTAGTATTGGACTTTTCATCTAACTCATGGGAGGCGTTTCAGCTCCCCATGAGTTAGTTTCCCATTACTTTCCATTTAAGCCATGAGGAATAACATGTGGCCCTGAGAAAACCTGCCTGGTCTCTTTAACACAACATGAAATAGTTGAACAAAGCACTTACAAGGTCAGATTCCACCACACAGGAGCAGGGGCATCTGTATAATTCATATGCATATCTCATTTTGGGCTTCACAATAACATCTCCACTGAACTAATGGTGTTTACCCTCTGTTTCTCTATCCACCCTTCCTGCACAGTGCATGAAGCTCTGCCAAATCTGCCAAAGCCATTGCTTGGCTTCTACTGTCAAGATCTGCATCTTCAAAACAAAGTTTAGTGAAATAATTCACTGCGCAGAACTGCTATATAATCCAATAGCTATGAGTGATTCAGGAATGATGCGTCTCTATGCTGTGTCCAGAAGTTTTATTTATATTGGCAAATTTCAAAAGAAAATCATCTTGTCAAATGCTCTACTCTGAACACCCCCATCATAAACAGTATCTAAAAGCAATTTTCTCTGTCCTGACAGAGACAGAGAGGCACAGTATCTTCTCCCAGTGGAAGGCTCAAAGAGCAGAGCTGGTACTGGTAAATATAGAAAAGCATACATGGTAGTCCCCAGTCTTCCATTTCACACTGATGATCACGTACACATGCACCCAAGCTGTAGATGTGCGAACTTGTGCAAACACTCACTCAGACTCATACATGCATCTCCTTACCCTTCCTTCCTCTTTTCACCATCTCTCTCATCATCTTCTTCCTTCCCACTCTATCTTCTCCTGCCAGAAATCAGTCACCTGCTCATCCATTTTAATCAGATAATTTCCACCTGTATCACTTTCAATATAAGTTCATGCACATAGTAACCATGGGTTCCCTTTTCCTGCTTTTCTGGGAATTTCTGCCTTAACTGTCCCTGATGCTTTGAATGTCACAGAGACGCACACACACACACACTTACACACTGCGGTGTCAATCAGTAGACGTCTCCAGTTGACAACTGTGTGCAGCTGTGAACAAAGACACATTCCTGTGTGTGTGCCGAGCAGTAGATCCAAACCCAAAACAAACAAACAGAAATAAACACACACACACAGAGTATATGTACTACCATTGCATTGCAGGCATAACTCCCAGGCCTGGCTCTATGCAAGTTTGATCCCTCTCACCGTGTCTGAGAAGCATGTTAATCAGCGAAGGAGGCTGCCAGCCCAGCCATATATGTCTCTATCTTTCTCCCTCTCACTCCCCGTGTCTTCGTCTCTTTGCCTCTATCTGCATCTACTCTCTCCAATCTGTCTTCGCTCATGTCAAACCCTGTTTCCCCACCTCTACCTCACTGTATTTATCTAACATTCCTCTCCTTCTCCTGTTCTGCTAGAGCTCTCATCCCATCACAACACATCATGTCTTTCTTTTCCCTCCCACATTTTAATGCATCTACCCCCCCACCCCTTCCCGCCACCCCCCCCACCCCTCCCCAGGCCAGACTGATGGGAATCAAGACTCTAAAGACTGGATGGTTTATTTAGAAGGGCTCAGTGAAGATAGCTCACTTTTACCCATCAGCCTGACATTTTATTGCCCTCTTCTTTCCCCTCCTCCTGTCACCCTCCGCTCCCCACTCACCCCTCTGCTCCTAGGCTTTGGGATCTGTTAAAGTGGATTTGGTTATGGTGACTGATTCAGGGTTGGTGCCTGTGGGCTGCTGGATGAGTTTCACAGGATGACTTCTAAAGAGCAAAATTTCAAAAGCTAAAGGGCAGAGAGGAAGAGGAAGAGAGGATGAGAAAGATGGTGAGAGGAGAGACAGTTGGGCAAAGAGACATGTAGCAGTTGCAGCTATGTGTTTACAGAGACGGTTCCTAAGGAGATTTCTACCCAAGCACACAATTATAAGTCATGAAGTGGGGAAATGAAGGGAGGTGGTCATCTATATGCAGACAGCGATAACAATGGTGACATAGATGATGAGGAAACAGAGCAAAGGGGGAACAGAAAGGGGAAATTGGAAGAGAAAGAGAGCATGAAGAAGAGTGGTGAGTGCAGTCAATTAAAGAGAAGAACATAGCCATTCAATGGCTCCATATGTGTAGAGTAAAAGCACAAAAGAGGCCCTTTAGCTTTATTAAACAATGGTGCAAAGCTGAGGCACAAATTAAAAAAGATGTTGCTTCCTTGACCTGAATGACCCAGGCACGCAGTCAAAGAAGACGTGTTACGGTTGACAGCTTCTTTTTTCTACTTTAAGGCTCTCAGGCTTGGCCTCCATCCGTCTAGTCGCACTTAAAAATAAATGCATTCACATGACACATTTCACAGATAACATCTCTATGGGGTTTCCTCTGCTCAGTCAGCCAGTAACATCCATTGCTATTTGCATAACACAGGCTCAGGCTCAAGCCTCCTCGTTGGTGTACGATCGCTTGGATGTTCAACAATGTCATTTGGTACCTGGCATCTCATGGAGCAGATCAAATCAATAGAAGCCATTTCCCTTGGATGTCAATGGCCCCTGCTCTGGTTGTCAAGTTAATTCAATAAGACCAGATACGAAAAACAGGCGCAGAGAAATACATTGTGAGCTCTCAGTTTGCATAACACAACACTAACACAGGAAAAGCCTTCATACAAAGAAGCAGCTCAGCAGGTACGCAGGACATTCATAGTATTGATTAGGAAGGTCGGCATACAGTGCGTGTTCAAGGATATGTGGGGTTGAAAGGCTGTACGGCGGAGCAATCCTCTCTGTGTTACCTGTCATAAAGTCAGTGGAGGGGAATGAAGCAGCTCATCTGGGCCTTTTAAATCCCATACAACAAAAACAAGAATCCAACACAGCTCCATCAGCCCTCTCTCATCTCCCCATTAAAGCACTGGTCTGGTACACAGATTCTTTGTGCTCCTTCCACTCCGGCAGATTGGTAGCTAGAAACATTATTTTGGTCTCTGAATAACAGGGTAAGTGGCTCATTCACTGATTGGTCTTTCTCCGAGTTTTTGAGCAACAGGGTATAACACTGCGGAGCCAAAAAGACAGGAGACTAATCCCCCTGCTGTGGCTGTTGACAGAGGCTGCCATTATAAAAACACTGAGCAGATGACAAACAACGAGGCGTTGAGGGAAATTGCCGTGCTTGGTTTCGCTAGAAATTTTCCTCTAACACTCTATCTTGCAGGAATATCCTAATTTTAGTTTGACCCAAAATACATAAGAGAGGGGAATGCTTTCGGGAAATGTTTTCCAATTTTGCATGAAAAGAGAATTCTTCCTTCAGATACTCTTACAGAGCTGTATATCCTCAATCTGTGATGTTCAGTGAGTTCCAGGAGCTGCTTTGTAAAAAGCAAATTGCATGTACCTACTTTTCATAAGACCGGCTTGGTCTACTTCTGCTAAAGTTTCCCAAATTTGAACAGCCCCAAGCAAATGTAAATATGAAGCCTCAGTGCATGTAGGTGGACACAACAAAAGTTGTAGTTCAGTGACAAATTCATCAAAAACACAACATGGACTTGGGCTGCACTGTTTGCTGGACTATGGTGGCTACTGTCTGCGGAGAAACTAGTATGACTGCCTCTTTTCACAATGTGCGACTGTATGTTGGACTAGTCTAGAAACTCAAGTCCTCACTGCTTGATTGTGACTGGAACATATTCAGTTAGACACATTCTTGTCATAGTTATTATTGAGGAAAAAATACAGTTAAATTTGATTTTTAATGTCTCCATTCAAGCTGCTTTTTTTCCCTGCCCACTCAGAAAGCCATCTCAAACTGGGTCAAAACAAAACCATCCTTTGGGAAATGAGTGAATGGAGCCAAGTCATCACATTGTTGTTCAGTTTTAGCTGCACACATGACATCAAACTAAAATGCATTAGAGATGTGGGCGCAAATGCTTGATGTATAATATATGGTATTCATCATGGCAGCAAGTAATCCTTGAATTATCTTAAAATGAATGATGTATAAGTTAATTTTCAGCTGGTCAGTGTAATGCAGGGAGCAGCAGCTGATGATCGGCTGATCTGTGCAGCACATGTTCATGTTCCCGCTGGAATATCGTTCAATAAGCTGACATTTAACATTTATGTGTTAGTCGGTTGATAATTTATCTGCTGCTAAATTGTTGTAAAACATGTCACTATGCTGAGGATGCCATGCTCTCTAGCTCTGGTCTGTCATCTACAACAATATGAAAAAGAAAATTCCCAGAAAAAAACAAATTACAAGGTAGCAGCTGCTCAGTTAGGATGGATTGACAAAAAAAAGTGTAGTAACAGTGTAGCGTGTGGTTTTACTGATTCCTCCTGCAATACATAACACTGGCTGCCTGAAGATAAAAACATGTCCCATACAGCACAAAACATTGTGGACACATGTGAGAAGTGAATAAAGATTTTGGCAAACGTGGAAGTAGGGTGCATGTGCTTGTACTGTCAGTGCACATGGCAATTAGAAGTGAAGCAATGCTCCAGGCCTGGATTGATCCTGCAACAACAACCTGCCTGTTTATTGACAGATCTCCGGGGTTTCACTGCTGCACGGATGCCCTCAGGCCACTTTGTTGAGCCCAAGCTCTCTCTCTCTCTCTCTCTCTTTCTCTCTTTGTGTGTCTCTCTACCATGTTCCCTGTTCTTTGTAACCATGTGAGAAACAGTACTATTCAATATTGCCTTGCTAATGCAAGGTTTGGTTTTCCGATCAACAAAGAAATCCAGCCTCAGAGCATGGAGGCTGTTATCATTCAATTCTAGCACTGGCATAACAGATTGATGATGGCCCACCTTGCTTCTGCTATGGATCTGCATGCAGTTTCTTGACATTGATTAAATATAACGTCTGAGTATAACTTCTTGCATTTATATGTTGTGAAAACTACATTTCTGACATAATTCCAATCGCAAATTCGGCGTGTGCCAAACTTGGATCAATTACCCACAATTTAAATATTTTGCACTTTTATAACAACTTTTGTGCATTAATTTCATAGGTTTAGCCATTATTATAACAAATAATGATAAAATCTTAATCTTCACAGTGCATGCTGGGAACACAATGCACGCGAGGTAGATGAGCCAGCAGTTTAGCTAGATAATAAAAAATGATTTTTTTTTTTTTTGCCATGTAAGCTGGGTGGCTCCAGGGATAGTATCATTGGTTCGTCAGTTGATCCATTGGCTACTTTGACAAACACTTAAATATCTAAACATTCATTTGGTGGATTTCCATGTAAGCTTGTTTAGCCATACACTGTTCCCAGATGATGTATCCCAGTGACTTTGGTGATCGTCTGATTTTCAGTTTGTTTAAAAATGGCAAACATTAATTTCATTTTGAGTATCGTGGCATGTCGTTTGTAACATTAAGATCAAAGTAATGCTGTGTGTGGTTAAAACCTTATGAGGCTGTACTGGCTGTAGTTTTAAACTCTTATTGGTAAGTAATTAATCCCTCATTGTACAGGGCTAAAAAGGTGAATTTTTCACTTCCATGTCTTGTACCAAGTCATTTTAGAGCTATAGTGATGTCCAAACAGGACATTTTCTTTGTTTTTTTTTTTTTCTTAGTTTGCACTAGTAAAGTCAGTGCTGAAGAAGCTGAGATGAAGACATACAGTAGCTCTGTTTACACAGGACTCAACCCCTGGAAAAGCATTGTCTATCTGCAGCCAACATGGCAGTGCAAACACCACATCCAGCTGAAGGACAGCTGTCAAGCCTGGAAACCCTTATTGAGAGGAAAAAAAGACAGAGACTTGATATCTATCTAGAGGTGAGGATGGGGAGGAAGATAAAATGAAACAGAGAGAACCAACAAAAACAGAGAGGTAAGAGATAGATGGAGCAAATAAATGAATTTCAGAGTCAGAGTGAGATGACACAAGGAGATAAATCAAAAAAGGAAGGTTCTATTGTAACGGCTGGAGACAAATGGAAAGATAGTGGAAAGGCAGCTTCGCCAGCAGTTTGGTAATGCTGTGCTCCTGCTGAGACAGTTTGGCACATGACAAGATAAGGACAGCCATCACAACCCAAGCCTCTATTTTATACTTCCTGAGAGGTGGCAGAATAACACTCATTTTAAAAAATCTTTTTCCCACATTCCAAATTAGAAACAGACACTAACTCGCACACAAATGATTAGCTCTTACAGTGGCATTAAGTGGAATTTAAAAAACCATTGCAAAAGGACAGACACAGTTCATCAATTTGTGTGCTCCTGAATTAGACTGCAGGCTTTACAACTCTGAGGCCGTAATAGCCAGTCCATTTTGTTCTCTCTCGTTTCCCTTGCTCTCTCCTCTTGGACGGCAGACTTCTGACCACAGAGCAGAGAAAAAGAGAGGCTTCTATTTAACGCTATATGTTTTAGCCTCCGTGAGCTTTGAAATGGCTGCCCAGCGCTAATCAAAATGAGTCATGCTGTGGAAAATCTGTCGGAGAGAAAGAGAAAAAAAAAATGACGACAGTGAGGGGCAAAGAGATGAAGGAAGCAAAAGCGAGGTTTGAATTACCAAACATCCTGCTATACGCTTTTCATTAAGCTAAACATCCACCCCTCGCTGGGCTCTCACTCTCTTCTTTCCAGTGTTCTTCCTCCTCTTTACTCCATGCTCCTCGCTCTCTCTGCTTCTATAGTCAAACCTTTGCTGCATCCCTCAATGCCAGCAGGCGCTATGGCAACAAGACAAGTGTTCATGCATCATTCCATTAAAAAAAGAGTTATTTAGGAGGTTTGGGGAAAGCTCTCCAAGCTAACAGGCTTTGTAACTATTGTATCCGGTCTCATAACGGTCAAAAAAACATGCCACTCCTGTGGAGCAGTTAATACTCTGACAGTGTTGGTTAAACATACCTGGACGGTACGAGTTAATAAGCTAATGCTCGGATAGCTTTTTTTCATGTTGGTAACTGTCCTTCAAAGGTTAACACAGTCGAGGCAATTTGCTATTGTTCAGCTCACCAAAGCTGAATGTGACGTAAAAAATTTACATTGCTCCTGCAAGCAAATCAATTGATTTTGCTAATCCTATTGAAATTAAGTTCACATTTTTAAATCCAGGTTTGACCAGGCTTTTATCCTGCCGAAAATTTTAGATGTCATCCAGTTACTTCTCTATATTTTCAGTTTTACAGAATAAAGTTTACATAAGCTTATTCAAGATTGAATAATGTTTATATTTATTGCTACATCACACAAGTGAGATAAAAGAAAAAAAAACATCCTATATAGAAAAAAATCACTTTGCATCTTCTTGTCAGATAAAAGGGCAATGTAAATTCTCTTCTTAATTTATGAAGCAGTAAAAACAAAAGCCATGGCAAAACTGGAAAAAATTAAACCCTTTGCCTATTAGCTCTAAACAGCTCTTTTTTTTCTATTACAAAGCATCAACTGCCTGTTCCACACATGCTGATGTCAGCCTCTGGCCATGTTTCCCTGTGAATGCATCCAGTCATTATTGTAGTGGTTGATGTTAGCAAACTTCCCACACAAAAAAGTTGAGAGCTCCTCTAAGAGGCCAGGAAGGCTGCCTCCTTCATCCTCAAGTCATGACGAGCGAACCGCTTTGAAGGGAGTTTGCTTAATGAGGCTAATGCTATGTAATCTGGCAAGTTGGTGCCCAAGTAGATGCCAAGAGAACAGAGATGTATCCCTTAGGGACAGAAAGCGAGGGCAGTGGATGCACTTGGAACCTCAAAATGTACCAAATATGAGTTTGTGTGATACCAAAATATGTTTGGTTTTAGCTTCCAGTCATGTTAATATGCTGTTACTGCTGAAAGTATGGAGATGACCAGATGTTGGGATGCATTTTCTATTAGCTGGTCTTCTTCTAAGTGGGAGGGGATCTGGTTTGTCCAAAAGCACCAGATGCTGTTATAGTGATCAAAGATGGAGAAAAAGAAACAAGATGAGGAGGCGGGTTGAGTGTATAGGGAAGCTCGGTTCTTATATTCCAGTTCCAACTTTCTCTGATTTTATGTTGCAGTGATGAGTAGATGGGGAGCAGCCGATGGAAACAGTTAACTATTGAAGGAAATACACTTGGAAATGGTGTAGCAGCCCCATCATCATCTTCCCTGTCCACTCAGGCAGCCACCTCATAGTGGACACAGGAAAAGACCAGTGAGCATATGACGAACAGACTGCAACAGTGACAATATGGACCCAAATGTCAAAAAACAGCGTGACTTATTATGCTTTGTTCAAGCAGAAATCTCATCACAGTTACAAGGTTATTTTCGAGGAAATATTCAGTGCTGAATGCAGCATTTTTAGGCCCCCCCCCCTTTTTTAGAAATACATAATTTCAAGGGGTAACTCCATTTTTTGGTCTGCTGTCTGCAGGTGTTTTTGATAGTTGTAGAATGAAGCTTCTAGATGAGAGAGATAGCTCTGTGGGTATAGGGCGGATAAAATGATTTATTACTCTTTATTTTCGTGAGACTGTCTTACCAACATTAGACGAGTGTAAGAGCAAAACCACTTGCTTCACTTGAGAGATTAGTCTGACACATCTTTACAACCAGCCCCAGTTGATGTGTGCTTGAAAGTCAATTTCAAAGGCAAGTGAAAGCAACTGAACTGGAAATATGGGCAAAAGCTAATTTCCTTTCATGCTTCACCTGGATAGAAGGATAGGCTGTGAGTTTTTTAATCTCAGGGTGTGTGCACGAGAAAGTGTGCGTACGTGTGTTTTTGGCGAGCATGACAACACTGTCCACCCACTTTATAGCTGCTTATTGGACAACAACGGCTCCTTTGCATGGTGTAAAAGTGTAATCAGACATGACGTCAATTAACAGCACCAGTACAGGCAGTCCATCAGGCTTTTCACTGAACAATTGGCTTGAACTACAAGGCTGCTGAGTGGGGTAACATGTGGGAGGCCTCGCAAGATGCCCATCTGTTCAGAGACTGTAAATGTGGGGTTGGGGGTGTAATCCCTTGGTTGTGTGGGATGTCCTGGTGGCTGAGCCTGCTGCTGAATGTGTGACATCCTCAGAAACAAAAGGACTCTGACTCAAAAGCAATTCCCGCCACGCTAACAAATCAGAATCTTGGGATAATCACTCTTTTATAAATTAATAAAAAACTATTTGAAAGCGGGTTAGACCTCAAAATCTGTTCTGAGGGACAAAAATGAGACACAGGTCCCTGCCAAAAGGGGAGGTGTGTTGAACAACTGACTGCAGCAAGAAGCAGTGGCAGAGGGGTGGGAGGCAGGAGGTGAGAAAAGATGAGTAGCGACAGACAGGAAAGAGGAGAAAAATGTGAGGAGGAAGGCAAGGGAACAAAAGATGGAAGGCAGCGGAGACTCAGGCGAGGGAGGCAGAGGGCGAAGGAGAGCAAGAACAGACAGCGGGTTATGGCACTCCGACGAGCTGGCACCTTGGCATAGGTCCAAACAGGGTTCCTCTGTCTGTGGGCAGAGGAACGATTGACGCAGGCTGATGGCAAGGCTTTCCCACCCTGCTGCCGATGTCCCATGACATGTCCACATGTCAACGCAAGCACTAGTGTCTCTCATGCACACATCCAGTCACTCTCCTAATGCTGTCACATGGACCTCAAAGCAGCAGTGTGGGAGCTGTGTCGGAGGGGCTGTCTCTCCTCCCTTCCCTTATCTGTTTCTCTGTCTGTCTCTCTGTCTTTTTCTGTCTTTCCTTACTTGCATTTTGTTCATATGTTGTGCCAGTCTCTAACAGGTCTCTATTGATCATCCTATTTCCTCTTTATCTTTAATCAAAAGGCTGGGAAACTCTGTTGTTTAATTGATGAGCCTCTGAGAGAGGCCCACTCACTGGCTCCCACAGAACCCGGTCTCATTCATAATTAATAAACTACTGCTAATTATCCAAGTGCTGCTCCACACCATGCACGTCCTATATATGAGTAGAGAAAGGGAGAGGAGAAAGAGACAGTGGCAGGCAGGGAGTGAAGGAGAAAAAAAGAGATAGTGAGAAGGAAAAAATGCTGGAATGAGAGGCAGATTGGAGATGTGGGATTTGCAAAAGAGGATAAAAAAAAAATGGAAGGAATTTGGGTGAGAGGGAGGAGAGGAAGAGACCTGTCACCTGTGGCTCCCATCCACATCCAATCTATCTCCATTTCATCATCTCTCTCATCTCCATCACATCACACACTTCCTCTTCCCTTTTCATCTTCTTATTAAAGTGCTTTAACTTTTATGGGCTCAGGGAAAACAGAGAGACAGAGAGACAGAGAGACAGAGAGAGAGGAGGTTGCTGCAAAGACAGGCTGATGATAGAGAGAGAAAATCTAACTGATTTGAGAAGGAATAATGTGTCAGAGCCTTATACTTAGTATTTAGTTATCCTTACATGTATCTTTACGCCAAACTTCCTCTCTTTGCTAACTTCTGAAATGTTCAGAAAGTCTTTAAGACCCTGTTGAGGGTTCTTAAACTCAAGCCAGTGAACTCCTGGCAGAGGGCGGGCTGTCTGGGCTCAGATGGATGGAGCGGCTGTCTCTAATATGAGCCCATCTGGAGGTGGATTGACCTGTCTGCCTACCTACCACAGCTTAATGCCGATTGATAAATGGGCCATGAGGTCCTGGCTGTGCGCTGGGGAGATGCTACAGGCAAGGAAACTGGGACGGCACATCATGTCCCAGTACAGAACCTAAGTCACGGCTGCTCAGCGCTGCTGGGGATGCATCTGCGAAGGGGTGCAGGGGGGCAGGGGAGCGAGAGTTTGGGGTGTTTGTGTGTGCACATTAGCATGTGTGGAACGATTTACATAAAAAAATCTATGGAAAGCTTAAAATCTTGATTGCCTGGACTAGAGACCTTTAAATCAATAAAGTAAACAGAAACAAATACATGCACTAACACACACGGATAAATAAACTTCAGGACTTCACTCCATTAATTGGTCTCCTATGCCTGTTAAGCCAGCAGCTGTATCTGTCTAATTTAAAGGCAAATCTAATAGTATACTTTGGCTACTCAAACAATAATTACAAGATTTACTTTTTTTCCTCCTGCCTATAAAATTACATTTATAATTCAAAACTCAACTTCAGGATGATTTTAACAAGCAAAAATATATTATTAAATGATACTGTTGGAGTGCTTTGAAAGACTTGGCACATAGCTTTCAGCGCCACCTCTTATTCCTTTGTACTTTTCACACGAGCCTTTTGTCATATCCTTCCGCCTTTATACTCACTCTTGCCTGCAGCCTTTACTCCATCTCTTTTAGCTCTTCACTCCGTTTCTCAGACAATAAAAAATATGTTGGGAGAGGAATGAGCTAATGTGATGGGAAGCACGCACACTCAAAAATATTTGACTCATACATTTTCATACATCTTCAGCTCAGACCACACACAGGCTAAGTTACTGAAGACAAACAAAAAGAGTTGGAGAGGAGTATAATTGTGAGTTACACCAAACTAGACGCACTTTAATACATTTTCAAAAGCAATTTTATTCCACTCTGGCTTTTTTTTTTTCTGCTCACTCAGGCCTTACTTCCAGACACTCCCACTTTCAATTCAGTGAGCAGAGATTAAATTACAAACTCTCACAGACACACCTCCTCTTCCCTCTGTCATCTTGGCCCTGTTCCATCTCCTTCTTTGCCTTGGGCAGGTTAGACCTCTACAAACCTCCATATCCCCAAACTCCTCCACAGCCTCCTACCTCTCTCTATTTCTGTCTCCTTCACTGCATGACGTCTCTTACCTCCCCTTCACCGCGCCCTCTCCTCAACTAGGGGCTGTCACTAACCTCCCCACCCACTCCCGTTATTTTGACTCTGGCTCTCTTTACCCAGAATGCAAAGTGTCTTCACTCAAGCCCCTCAAGTGACAGTGACCTTGGCTTTCTGAACTGACATAGAGGACAGATAAAGAATCACCGACTGCCTCCCGACACCAACAGCCACCCATACACCCTGCCCCTTACTCTCAAATTACAGTCTAATGGTTTAAATGGTGCATTCCCCACGAGATCAAGGGCTGACTCCAAGGGGCCAGGGTGAAGGGTCCAGCTGACAATTTATGAGTCAACTAAAGGTCATCGGTAAACCCTGCCCCTCAATTATGAAGCTTCACTTAGCAACAGTAAACACAGCACAACTTGCGCAGCAATTAAATCAGATCTAGTCCAACAAATTCCTCCTCTCACGAGCATGAAGACAAGTTTTCAGAGCGCTGCCATGTACATCAAACAGGGAACATTATTCGTCTGTTGCAATCTACAGCCAACAGGCAGGGCCAGATAAAATGGTATCTCCTGTGACATGTTGTAATCCCAGCTGACTCATTCGCTGTTTGGCAAGAAAATAGAAATATATAGATGAACAAATCAGCCCAGTGAGTGCATGAAAAACTCATTTTCTAACCTATGCTGTAAAAACACTGCTCTTTGTCTGTGAAATCGAAGAGAGTCAAAGGTGGATTCTACCTTCTCCTTCTGCTGTTTCGGGGGATGTGTGCAAATGGGGGAGGTGGTATTATTTCATTATGACAGAGCCAATATGTTATAGTTATCAGGGGCTATTTGTTTTCCCATCTTGGATTACCATAGTGAGCAGGGCTCTCATTCTGTTTTCACACTCTGATGCCAAACTGTAACCTGACTGACTCCCATTCCAGTTGTTCTTAATGACACAATTGAATTAGTGAGCCTTAAATGAGCAGCTAATGTACCATTCAACTTGACTCTACTGTATTTCATTTCAATTTAATTCCAGTTAAATGCAAATGAGCGGCCAACTTAAAAACAGTCAAGTCAGATGAGTGATATCACACACACATAAATGCATCCGACAGATAATGGTAATATAAACTGTCAAATGAAAGCAAGTGTTACACATTTTGTTAAACATGTTTATTCTCTTTCCTGCCAGGAAAGATAAGATGGTTAATACCAATCAAACTTCTGTACAGTAAAACTGAAGCTACTGCTAAGCTTATTTTAGTATGAGTACTGGAAACGGGGAAATAGTTGCTCTGGTGGATGGGAGGGTTTATGTGCTGGACTCTTTCTTTTCTTGAGTCACTGAGCTTGCCTGGCAACCTCAACGTCATCATAAGACTTAGGATATTGGCAACCCCCCCCCCCCCCCACACACACACACACACACACACAAACACACACACACACCCCCCAGAATCAAACCACGTCACTCTCACTCCTTGGTGTTCGTACAAACTAAACAGACAGTACATAAGTTAATTAGCGAGCTTTAAAAGTGCTGGTAGGCAGATTATGTGACTTTAGACAGAGCCAAGGTAGTTGCTGCCCCCTGTTTCCAGTCTAAGTTAAGCTAAGTGACTGCTCATGATAGCTTCATATTTACTGTACAGACATGAGGGTGGTATCAAAGTTCTCACGCAATTCTTGGAAAGAAAGTGAATAGGTGTATTTCCCAAAATGACAGACTATTCCTTCGCAAAATTATCCTTACAGATGGAAAACCATAAGTAAAGACATAATTTGCAGATGCACTACTTTGCAAAGTTAAAGCAATGTCATTTTTATTAGGTTCAGTATGGTGACAGGATTGCTGTCTCAGAGAGCATTCCAAGGTTTAACAGTCCTGAAACTATGACTGATTCCTGTTTTTCAGTCTCCCCCATGGGGTAATGTGTCTTCTGAGACAGACAGGCAGAGGATACAGGGATATGATGGACTTCACTTGATACATGGCAGCCAATATTTGTTTTGTGTTGAGAGACAAGCTGTGTGAGTCAGAAAATATCAGAAAAGATGGGAAAGAAATACATACACAGAGTGCTCTCCAATCCCTTGTCACTGGCGGATTCCTATCTAAACTGTTTTTTTTAGGAGTCTGAGCAAAGCAAACTGAAACACTCCTGCCAAATTGTTCTGATGTCAGCCAAGTCAGCTTTTAGATATTTGTCTCAGTGTAAAACAGTTTCAGTGAAGTGTAACATCAGTAGCGAGTTAGGGGCGTGCTGCAAATATAAAGAAGACACACACTTTCACCAGCAGATGTTACAAAGATATGACAAACTGCAAGGCGGCTCATTTTCGTGCAATGCTGAGATGCATTACGCTGCAGGTCAGAAACACCTCTATGATTGGCTGCATCGGCTGAGCAAGCATTGCTAACACAGTCTTCAAACAGATGCCAGTCCCCCTAGAGACAGGTCCGCCAGTGTCCAATCACCATCCACACACCCACTGTTTTTTCCCAGCACACATTTGTACACTTGCACTCACACAAATAAATACACAGCTCTGGGCCCTGACCATTGGTCTCAAATCAGAGCTAAATATAGGTGATGAGGTAGGGCTATAGGTAGTTGTCAGATGAGGCCCCATTATCAGTCTCTGACTGTGAGGCTCTTGTGTTCTTCCATAATGACCAGCCACTGCACCTGTCTCTCTGCCTGGCCTCCTCTACACATGGGCACTCAGGTCAGACTAAATATAGCCATGCTCCCTCTCTTTCTCTGTCTCTGTTGCCCCACACTGCACCGCTGTGCACCCCCCCCTCCATTTAAAATTCTCATTTGGAGAAAACTGGGTACATGTGGTCAGGCCTGCCTACAGAGTTACACTACTCCTCTCTCATCTCATCCCCTTTTATAGAAACATGATGACATTACAGTGGGCAGGAATAACGAACAGGGATCTATTGGCACCGGCGCTCTGGTGCCAATAGATCCTCATCTGATTATAGTGTTGATGTCTGCTTGCATGAGTCTATCTTTGGACAGCTTGAAAACATTTTTTTTAAAGTGAATTAAATACTCTGTCTGAAAATCAGATTAGAAGATATTTTTTTGAATAGTGTTCTTTTTACTTATTTTGAAGGATTTTGCCACAATCAACAGCCTATTTGAGTTTTCTCTCCATGTCCCTCTTCAATTTCTGTTACATGATGATATACTAAACATTGCTCACCGCAAGAAGACCTTGTTTACTGTAAACTGCATCAAACAGTGTCTTGTTTCAGCAGAATACACACAAACCTTTTTCAATTTTTACTGAACTTTTGGTTTGAAAAGATATAGGTGTTTTTGGTTTTTGTTTTTTTAGTAGTCATGTACTATATGAGTGTAAAACACCCTAAAAAATACACCCCTCGACTTAGTCAGCTCTTAAAGGATTGGTTCAAATTTTGCCTTTAAGAACATTGACACCATTTTTGCTTGCTATAGTTGTTCCCAATGGTAATACTGATCATTAAGATTTCTTCCTAATGTTTTTCTAGTTAAAGTGATGTGGGAGAAAATCCAGTACTTGCTCTGTGCAAAAATAGCTAACTTTTGCAGATTGCTATCACTACAAATCTTTAAAAAAAAATCAACATGTAAGATGCAGTATGTATCTATTGTTTGGAGCTGGTCATTTACAAAAATAAATTTAAAATAGATAAAAAGAAACAAACCAGGTACAATGCACAATAGTATATACAACAGAAGGCTAAAAATATGTTGTCTCCTGAGTGCAATTAGGTCTAAGTTTATGCTAAGGGTCTGAAGATACTGATTACCAAATTAATTGTAATTTATCCAAAAAGCTTATCTGAAAATCTGATTATGTCTACTCTTTTAGTTGGCCATAAGACAGAGTAAAGCATAGGATTTCATGGTTTATTGCTTTGATTAATGTTTGTTTACCTGAATATCTGCAAGGTTATTCAGAGAACTCTAATAATGTGGATTATAGGAGGAAAGATGGTCTTTGCCCCGTGATTCTATCCTCAATCCCCTTGGGTGACATAAAAATTTGACGAGGGACTATTTTCTCAATGTAGTTTTGCAGACCTTTGAGAGTTTGTTACAATTCTGTGCTGGAATACTAATTCCCAGGAGCAAAATGAGAATAGTACTGACAGTCATATTATGGTCTGTCTCCTCTCCTCCATTCTGCTGCTGACAAAATGTCCAGTACTGCAGGCAGTAGAAACATCTGCAGTGCCGGTACCCCAGAGGGTGACTTTCTAAGGTAATAAAAGATGAGATGGAGTGATTAGGGAAATGCCAGCGAACGGCTGCAAGGCATTCCAGTTCACTTCTTCCCCTTACAAATGCAAGTCAGGGTTACTTTTGACAGTGGACATGCATCACCTTCTTAACCTCTACAACGAGCCGCTAACACTTATCTCACTCTGAAAAAGTAAATGCAATCACATAAATTGAAAACTGCAATAATGACAGAAACATTACTGGCCCGCATTTTCATATCCAAACCTCAGGTTACCAGTGAAGTGAAACAGTGTGCATCTGAAATGGGCCAAAACATTCTGACAAAATTGACTACATCACAGTGCACTCTGTGGCCTCCTCCCCCCCGTCTCCGTTACCCTGGAAACTGTTGTCCATGTAGGAAGGAGCAAATCTATTACAGCGGCTGGGCTAGCCAGCAAATAGAACTATAAAACATGACTTCACAGTTACAGAGACCGAGAGGAGGCAAAAATGAAGAGGGCAAAGAAAATGCATAGAGGAGAAGGAGAGGACACAGGGAGGGAAACAAGAGCAAGAGATGAACATAGATTAAAAGAAGCACAGTGGGGTTTCTGAAGATAAAAGGGAGTTCAGAGGTGGAGGGAACTTGCAGAAATATGGAGACTAGCAGAGAAGACTGAAGATCACTTCCAATCCTCTGACCTCGATTCCCAGATAGAGGCACAGACAAATGTCAGACATCTGAAGAATTTGCTTAGTAACAATATTAGAGGAGATAATGCACACTTGGCACAGTTATCAGAATGACTGCTATCAAAGTACGTCTGAACACACTTACTGGGGCAGTAAGCTGGTTAAGCAGATTGCCTGATCTAACTATGCTTCCCTACATCTATTCACATCTACTCAAAGCCTCGTCTTTGCCATCCATCTCCCAACCACCACCCTTCCCCAACTCATAATAGACCTATTGAGCAATGCATTTGTCTTCCATCACATGCCCAAAGCCAAATTCTTTCCTTCCTTCTTTCTTTTTCTTTTCCTTTGTTTTTTTTATGCCCCTAACACCCCCTCATCATCTCACACCATCTCCATCAAGGGTAAGTTATCATGCTTGTAGCAAGAGGCAATGCTCTTGCATGTGTGTGTGTGTGTGTGCATGTGTGATTGTGTGTGTGTGTGTGTGTGTGTGTGTGTGTGTGTGTGTGTGTGTGTGTGTGTGTGAGGAGACAGGCGGTGAGAGAAGGTCAGTGTGGAGCCTGCAGGGAGACACAGGAGGGGAGCGACTGGCAGGGATCAAATACTAATCAATACTGAACACACACTCTCTCACTCGCAGGGGCCTTAACTCAGCCTTGTCCCTTTCACACTCCCGGACCCAGCAGAGGGGGTGTAAGAGGGTGTGTTTGTGTGCGTGCAAGTTTGCTGTATCAGGTTTCTCTTTTTTAGCCAGTGGTGAAGGATCGTTCCTCTCCGATGTGACATCGTCTTTGAGAGGCTTGTTCATGTGTGTGTGACCCCCAGATGCCTGGGAATTATTGGGGGATGGATCATGTTACCAGCTGGCTTAGGCCCGGCTTACTTTGTTCTGAGGTAAACTACACTAGCTGGTAAAGCAATGCTGCTCTGGGCTACAATATCTGACAGGGGTCAAATTACTCTTCCAAATCCATTTCAGTACTTTTGTGTGATCGGCTGAAACTGCACAATGGAAATAGAAGTGAGTCAGTCCTAAGGCTATAAAAATACCCACCAGTCTGGATCAAACCTGTTTAGGAATGAGTCTGTTTAAAGATGATTTTCACGGCAATTTGATTCCAACTTGTCTTTTGTCTCCTGGATTACAAACAGTTTTGGTTACATTATGAAAGAAAAGACTTTACAGCATCAAAATCCTCCTCAAAAATGTGTCCAAGCCGTGTATTCTGATTACTTCAAAATACTTGCAGACTGCTTAGTTAATTAGTTACTTATAGAACTAATTAGTAAAATGATAAAAACCAGTATTAATATTGTTACTTTAGCAGAACATTTCACTCAGAAGAAGAGCATTGGTCCTGCACCTGACAGTAATTTACCTGTCTGGCACTTGAAATACTGTAATTTTTGGTATAGATTTCCTTCTGTTTTTATAATAAATTTTAAACAACCTTCTACTGTGTAAAAAAAAAAAAGATCTGGTATTTACATTAACTACATTTTTATATGGGAAAAAGGCATCAAATCACTGCATTAAAAACCCTGTTAAATATCTCATCATGCTTCAGCTAAAACTGCTGATGACAGCTTATAGTTGTTGGTTGTCATAGTAATGCAAAACACTTTCCAGCAGGCAAGTTTTCCAAGTGCACAGCAGTAAGAAACAGTGACTGTCAGGTTAAAAAAGGAAATTATTGGTCACTATAAAGAGCTGACACATTTCAGTCCTGAACATAGCCTGAGAAGAACAAAATACCACTTTTCGAGGTTAGTAAAAGCTAACTCATGTCAAATAAACACTCAAGAGTTGTCATGAGACAAAATACCTCTCTGCAGCCAGCAAAGATACTAAATACTTCAAACAGATGAGGGAAGTAAATGAAAGACAGAATCAGTAGAGTACATTATGAGACTGTTTTTTGCCCTTGATAATGTGCTGTTACGTAAAATGGAAGTGAATATTACCTTTGATCACAATAAAAGAAAAACATTTCATCAACTAGTGTAGCAGATTTTCATACAGCAGCATAGCCTAAACCACTGACTTTTATCTTCTGAGTGAGAAAAGGGCCATTATTTCACGTAAGATGGATCCAAATTCATATATCAGACATTTCACATCAGTTATGTTTTGTTATTTTGTTAACATAAATTATTACAACAGATGGTGTCATTCAAATGAAACAGCGCAAAAAGAAAAAGAAGAAAAAACACACCATGAAGGCATGACATGGTTTTAAAAGTTTGGATTCGACTATTGAAGTTAAAATGTATAAGAAGAAAAAAGATTCAAATTATTAATTTGGGAATTATTTTCTTTACTTTCTTTTCTTGCCCATTCCTAAAGATGTAAATCTTTTAAAAGTATTCCAAGGAGTAATCCTCAACTTTGTCCGTCCTCTATCAGTAATTAAAAAAAATAAATCATTGTAAAGAAACGACACAGCTGTAATGTAGTTTAGTCCTTTTCCATAACCAAACCCTGCTCTCAAATTAAAAAAGCAGCTGTTTGTACAGTTCTTTGTTCATGTGTTGCCAGTTAACTGGACTGAGGATGAGTCCTGATCTTCTGCTTCTGAGAGAATGGAAAAGCCCACCGCCAAAGTTTGACAGAGTATGGAAACTTCAGAAAAGACAGAGAAAAAAAAAAACACAAGTTAGACTGAACAATGTAGAGAGCCAGACATATGAAGGAAGAGGGAGGGAGGCGATGTGAAAAGGTTGGATAAAGTGCAAATACATGGGAACAAAGAAACCGAGTGAGGAGGTAGAAAAGGCTTAAACTGTGAGAAGGTGAAACTAGATTGTGGCATATCAGGACCTTCAGCCCCTCACAGTCCCATATCTGGAGATTTTACTTTCTATTCTCCTTCCATGAGGATGTTGTGTGTGTGTGTGCGTGTGTGTGTGTGAGCCGAGTGTGTGAAGGAAAGGAATTTTGAGGAAATCACCGCTGTGCCCACCTCCTAATGAACACCTATCCGTTTCTCAGCTCCCAATCTACATGTCACTTTGTCTGATAAATTACTTCCATATCTTGTAGTTGGTATGTGCTCCACATAACTACTACTCACTCGACCTGCCCCATCAGTCCTGATGGCAAACCTTGCCTCGTTCCACACTCTGTCATATTAACAACCTAACCTGTCACTTCACCTGCTGCTGCCTGTCTCTTATCCCTTAAACAAGGTCGCTCCCTAACTTACACCTACTATTTCTGCAACTCTTGGCAAAACATAGTGCCAGAAAGTCTTACAGCCATGCGCCAAGGAGTAGCCCCCCTGGTGGAGCGTGTACCATGTATCAAGGCCTCGGCCTGGGTTCAAATCCAGCTTAGGCCCTCTCCTGCATTTCATCCCCTCTCTCTGCCTTGCCTTGCCTGTGTCTCTCTACTATCACTGGAAAAAAAAAAAAACAGCCAGTGCCAAAGTTTGGATAAACGCATCTTTGGCAGATACAGATAATCAATAAGGGCTGGTTGAGACAATAATATTTAAATTTGCTGGGGTTTTCCAGATGTCAGACTTTATTCTTGCTGACCGTTGTGCACTCCCCATTGACTGTGAGCAAATGAAATCTCAGCAAATCAATGGCTTTATATTAGAGACTCCACAGTCTGATTCCCTCCCCTGTTTCTCCATGTCTGGGTAGTAGAAATGTATTTGAATGTTGATCACTTGTTTAAGTGAATGAGCATGTTTTGGAGATCCCATATTATCCCTAATGCTTAGTTATCATGAGCGTGTTTTTTAAATACTTTGTGGGTGTTAATTAAAATAAATGAATTTAATGAATATGAGTACCATTTACTTTAGTCAAGCTAATGTGTTGTTTATCAATTATAAATTTTGAATAGGATAAAATATGTGTACACACACACACACAAATATATATATATATATAGGCATAAGTAGATAGACATATTTGGAAAAAGGTCAAAAGGCAAAAGGGACATCAGATATTCTACAATGTTGCTTTTATATTAACATAGCATCAGGTGGCAGGTGAGCCAGAAAAATCTCCACCTCCTCTCCTCCTCTCATCCACTTCTTCCTCCCTCTTCTCGGATAAGCTCAAATACTTTATTTATAACTTTCCTCCAGCACTTTACATTTCAGTCTGCGTGTCCATCAGTTTGTCCACCTGCATTCCAGGGATAAATTAGAAAAACAGAGCTATCTGCACTTCGACTGTACAGTCCCTAATCAGGGGCTTTGCTATGTCTAAACAACACTCCTGCAGCATGCAGAGGAACAGAGAGAAGAGGAGGTAGAGCAAGGTACGCGGTGAGAGAGAGAGAGAGAGACCTGAGAGGAAAAGACACCATACTACCCTATAATCCCCTGCTATCCCACTTGAACCCTGACAGCGCTAACCTGTTTTTATTGCAGTGAATGGGAGGAATACCAATGGAAATGCACCTGCGTGTAGGGAGCACTTAACTGCACTGCTGCCACTCTCTGCCCTGGGTGGCTGCTCTCCCTTTGGTCGCATTAATGTAATTAAATTATTCTGCCTGGTTATCTCCACAGAAATGTCCCTGAATCAATAATTATTTTCACTTGTCAGTACAAAAAAAAAAAAAAAAAAAAAATTTCTGACTTTGTCAAACTGATAACAAAACCACATCAACAACTGGACACTAAACACATGCTGCTGAAAACCTGACAGAGTATTTGAAAATACTCCCCTTTCTTCAAATTTAATTTGCCAACATGTGACCTATTACAATTTTGTATTCATTGTTTCTGAAATAGCCTCCAGCCCCCTGTAATCTTAACAAGCAACATTTTTTTCAGTTGTTTAAATCCTTTTTCTCTCTTTTACACGCATACATACACATGTAACTGAGCTCACTAGAAGAAGAGCCATACAATAACTGCTTACATAGAGCTAATCATTAAAGTAAATATATGACCTACAAACAGGCCTCCTAGGGCTGGTGAATTTGGGGAGAGATAAATTCATTCCAAATCAACAGGTAAATTAGGGGTTCACTAAGTAATGCTACTGCCTTCTAAAAAGCCAAGAGAACTGTGATTAAATTGTGTAATTGTGTAGTGCCAGTTAGCAAGGTCTCACTCTTCTGTCTAATCTAGTTAAACAAAGTGCATTGAAATGAAAGTCCAGGTTGATTTCTAGAAAATTAGAGACAAAACAACATTTGATTCGGAGAAAATCTAGTTTTACATGGAGCATCTGAGCTAATAAAATGGGATATTATACTGCAATTTACACTCTAAAGGGATTTGAGTGAAGTTTCAAACTCTTTTGTTTTCAGAGAAGCAGAATCCTCTTCATTTATTGCCCAGTATTCCACCTGCCATCTAGCCATCTCTCAAACTACCGTTTCCAAGGCGTCGACAGGATGCAGCATTTCTACGACTGCTCCGAGATGCAAAAGGATGATGAGTGTGACAACTTGTGTTTACTCCACTCACGGTCACTGCATGAAGGACACGGAGGGAGGTGACGTGAGGATGTGGTGCAGGGTAGCATACCGTATAGTAAATGGTGACAAGAAAGACAGACGTGCAGAAAGGAAGACGCAGCGAGAGCAAAGTAAGGTGCTGGGTGCGTCATTGCTTGGCTAGACTGTGATCAGGCGAATATCTGTGGATGTCGTGGTATGGCCATGAAGAGAGAGAGCGAGCAAGGCGGGGGTGGGGGGTAACCATCATCTTGGAGATCAAAGGCCTGTCTGCTTGTTCTGCCTGCAGCCCTCCTATTCAGTTTAGAAGAAGGGAATAGGATAGCAAGGGGGAGGAGGGGATCTGTGTAAAGAAGCTGACTGGAAAACTTTACTTTTTCTTGCCCATTTTGCTCTCATATCCTGATGCCGTCTCTCTCATTGACAGCAACCTTCCGTCAGCCTCTCAACATGCACAAAAAACAAGGCATTAGCAAACCAACAAACACAAACACACGCACACTTTGCACACATGCACACATGCACACACACAAACATGGGGAGGGCTACAAAGAAATGACTGAGTTAATAAAGAAGAGGTCACCCTCTCCCACCCGAACAGCCGGGAAAGAATCAGCAAAGTGACCTTGATCTGTGCCACTCATACAGTCCGCTCTTGCCAGTCATATCTGCCATCCCCTCCAATAGTGTCCTCACTTTACCCCCCCCCCCCACCCGTTCACTCTCTTGCACACAAAGATAAAGCGCTTCCCCTTCTTAACCTGAAAGGCGGATTAAAACGTAAAATAAATTCATGGATATTCTCCTTGATCTAACGTGCAGAGCCCAGTTGAGATGAGGCTTGCAGCATCAGAAAATACCTTGCTGAAACTTCTCTACAAGTTTCTCCCTTGACCACTGCTGAGCGTCCGCCTGAAACTACATGCACATTCTTAGCATTCATTTCAGTGGCAGTCGAAATCCAAACATCTGCTCCTGCCAAAACACCACCAGTAGACACGGACAATGGCCAACAGCATTAAGGTATTTTAAATGAGCTCTGGGAGTGGAGCAGATCCACAGTGAGAAAGGAGAAAATGAGAAAGAGACAGGAAGTAGTGACAGAATTGGAGGATGAAGACAATGCCTAATTCATTCAGGCTACAGAGTCCATAGCTGCATGAAAATCAATCATGACAGCTCTTTATCATATCAGAGGAAAGAAATTATTGGTTATTTTATTTCTCCCATAGCCAAGAGAAACCAAAGAGAAAAAGTTTTTACCGAGAAACATCGTGGATCCCCCAAATGGTTACTCAATTTAAATGCTAATATTATCGTTTGCTTGAGAGTATGTGAAATTTTAGGTCAGACTAAGTAGTGACAAATTGAGGTGAGTTTGAAATCTGTGAAATCTCAGTGTGATGGGGGGGGGGGGGGCAATATGATGCTGCATCTCATTCCCTGGCTGCAATATATCTCCTGTGTGAATTGACATGAAGGAAATTGAGGATTTGCTGTGTAAATTTGACCCCTGTTTATCCAGTGCTCCATCAGAATAACTGTCAGACAGCCCCAACCTCCTCAAACCTGGACAGGAGAGTTTCCATTAGGACCTTCTCAGGCTGGAGTTGTGGCGGGTCATGGTAGAGGTCTCCCATCTCTTACAGTGTGACAAACAGCTAAATAAAATGCTCCAGATGGCTGTAGGACCAAGAGCCATCTACTGGAGCCAGCTCCTCAGAGACAACTCTGGATCCTTTGTACTTGCTCAGTCAAGGGTTTTTTTGAACAGGAAATGGAAAAGCTTTATCTTAGCCTTAAACTTCAGACACAACCTTACTCAAAGAAAAATGGTGTTATAGAGGAAGGCTAAGAAAAAGATGGGTCATCTCATAGCCTAGTAATAATGTCCATTCCCTATCCCCTGGAAGTTTGAGACTGATTCAGTTTCCTTAATCAGAAACTACTCTGCCCTTAGGTTGTGATACTACCTTTTTGCAAAATGGAAAGAAAGGAGAGAGGGGAGAGAATGGATGGAGAGGGAGAGAAGAAGCAAAGTTAACAAGACAAATGGTTTTCATATGCATTGTTGGGTGTGTGGCCAAACAAAACACATGTTGAGGAACTTTGTTAAACAACTTTTCTCCGTCCTTTGGCAGTTCTCTAAAGGTTCTCTGGTATCTCTTTGGCAACAGTCCCTGCATCTCTGATCCTTGTTCGAAGGCCAAACAACACAAACCCCATCCTAAATCCAACATAGCAGAATCTGACCTGATCAGCATGAGCTCTGTGAGCCTGTTTTAATTTTATTGGTTATATTACCACAAACAGTCTTAGGTTTCATGAGCAAAGAGTAGCGGCTGTAGCGTGCTGTGAGGCACCTCTACTAGCTGCACGGTTGCTTTTATGCTGTATTTTCAAGAAGCATACACAGTCTATGCAAGGCTTGATCTGCAGCACCAGTTCTGAGGTTTAGAGTAACATTTGAGCAGCTAGAAGCTTTGAAGCACAAAAAAAGCCTTGCCCTCCAGCATCAAAACAGCTTATACGCATGCAGAGCAGTTCAACATAAAGAGTAGCATAACTGTAGCGGACTGCTGAGAGGCAGTGCAGAAAGCAGTTGCCCAGCTAACTGAGCAGTTTAGGACCCGAGGTAGTGTTTGACAGGAAGATTGGGATGGCTGAGGCCTGTAAGAAAGGCCCCCGTTTAGCCCTGGTCATAGCAAAAAGCAGTAGGAGGTGGGGCAACTTTTAATTTAAAGACTCAACATTACAGTCTTGCAGCATTCAAACCAGTTTTCTGAAATGAGACTCCCTAATAGTCAGTGTTAAACATGCCGTAAATGCCTGATCTTGTGCCTCTTTAATTACTGTAACTCAATCAGGGAGTCTAAATAACTGCCTGCATGAATAAAACACCACTACAGTTTTGAGTAACACTATAAACACACACAGCAACAGATCATCTATTGTTAGACATTTTTCCTTGATAATGGCTCACTCTCAGTAACTAGCTGGGTGGCTAATGGAACCAAAGCGCATATAAACACAAATTGTTGATCCACGAAAAAGCCAAAATAGAGGAGGAAATTCTGATAATATAAACACTGCTAAACTCAGCTAATCTCATCGCTATAAACTGGTGTTATTCCTTCATCTCACCTGAGTAGTGTTTAATAAAGAAAAGGGGCCATATTTAAAAGCACTCACACCCTGTCAAATCCTCTGCCACTGGAGTGTTTTCATTTCAACCGTAAATTGCACTGGGACTTAAGTGGCACGGAGTGTGTTTGTGTGTGTACGTGATACGTGCCTGGTGAGTATAACGGAGTCCTGTAGTGAAGCACCCTCTACCAGCCTCTCTCATCTCCCACTGAGAGGGCAAGATGCCATCTGCAGATGCTTCAATGTGTTTGTAAGGGGGCATGGAGTTAAATGATATCAGAAGAGTCAAATAGTCAAACTGTGTCTTTCTGTTTCTTTCTTTTTCCCAACATTGTGTATTGATAATTCACAGAGAGCAATAAGGAGGTATATGCCTTTTTGGAGGTGTGTACGTGTGTGTGTGTGTGTGTGTGTGTGTGTGTGTGTGTGTGTGTGTGTGTGTGTGTGTGTGTGTGTGTGTGTGTGTATGTGTGTCTGTGCGTGTGTGTCTGAGAGGGAGAGACATGTGGCACATTTTAAGAGTGTTTTTTTAGAGCTTGTCTTTAAAGTGACTAAGCCCACAGTAAAAGAGGAGAAGAGCTGGACGCCGAGTATATCTCATTATCAGCTGACACTGTGTACAAGAGATTTTTTATAGAGGTGGGGCGGGGCCATGATCTGTCCACACACCACTTGGCAGGCCAAGACACTACATCTCTACCAGAATGGAAATCAAGCCATTCAAGTGCTGAGACTCTGTGGACCCACTTTGTCCTGTTTTATGTTACTTTAATGTACAGTTGAAAGAGAGAAAAACCAAGAGAAGAGAAGAAGAAAACTTTGTTAGAGGAGAAGCTGGTTCTAGTCCAAGGGAGGTGGGGGCTGTGTTTCTTTGCACATTTGTATTTGCAAGCCCAGAAAATACAGTTTCACTGCCTGACTGTGTCACTGACATTTAGAGTCACAGATATGCGGCAGAACAAAAAGACTGTGAATGCAAAATCATATGAAAGAAAAGATGGCAAGGAGGTGACAGTTACACCTGTAACACTCAAAACTATTGAAAAAAATACACAAATTTACAGCAGAGCTCTAGTTTACCTAATTTCTATATCATTTTTATTCAAAATCTCCCTCTGCAGGTGATTAACACCATAGCCGCACGTTCTCAACTTAAGAAATGTCAAGTTAGCGACTCCTCTCACTTCACAGGAGATCCCTCTGCTATACTGATACACCGAAAGATGGATGACAAATGGCACGCCCATGCCCTCACCCTTGTCATATCATTACTTAATCCTCTCAGTAGCAATTACCTCAAACGGGAACAAAAGCTGGTGCCAGGCAACTATTACTAACACGGCAGCTCAATGAACAACACAGCTTTCTTTTCCGTAAGGCCAATTTGCAGAGCAGCTGCAACAAGGACCGGTCTAATGAAGGGAAATGTTTAGATCGGCAGACGCAGACCACAGTCACGCAGGCAGGAGATGAACACCTCAGCATGAAGCAAGAGGCCAACGGGGGGGTCAGAACAGCGGAGCATTTCGGGTTAGGGTGGCAAAGATACACCTAATGTGGAGGAATGAAGCGGCAGGCTAGGGAGAAATATGGTGGTGGGGGGTATGAAGTGTACAAAGTGTACACGCAGTGATTAAAAAAATAGACGAGTGAATATAGAGCGAAGCCAGAGCACAGCAGGAAGGTAACAAGCTAGACCATCTGAAAGAGCCATTGTGACAGCAATGGATGCGGCTTCATAACGAGAAGGGACAGGGCAAATTAGAGGGCAAAGCTAAAATGTCAGGGCACGGGGGGGGCAGGCGATATATACAGTCTCAGGATGGGTCACAGGATGTCTGTACACTCTGCAGGTTGTGTACTTGAGTCAGCAATGACAGAGCAGTCCCCCCCCCCCACACACACACACACACACACTGAAACACACACAGTGGCCAGGGCATAATCTGTCTCCCAAAACCACAGGATGCTATTTAGAAAATACTCAGCAAAATATCACTGGGACAGGGTAGGAGGAGGTAGACAGAGAGACAGATAAAGCAGATTAGACATCTTTTGGCATATCATACTCCTAATTTGCCAGCACTCTGGCGCAAGGGAGAGGAGAAGACATAAATTTGAGGAAATTACTATGAAAAATGAAGATAGTAATTAAGATAGAGAAATGTTAAAATGACTGAGACAAAGTGTTTCCTTTAAAACAATTACACATCGCCTTCCTTCCCTGAGTGAAAATTAGGCCCCCAGACTGACAGCGAGAACAAATGAGGCGGTGGGGAAGCGGTCGGGGTTCGTTTGGGGACAGTGCGGATGTTAATCATTTCCAGCACCAGTTTACAAGAACCCAGCATGCATGTCTGCCAACGCTCCCATACTGTTTATTTATCCGCTCTAATCAACATTCTTGTTCTGCGGCATAAAAAGGCTCGCACACGCACAAACTCATGCACAACTACCTGTGCACACATGTACACAAACAGGTACATTTCTTAGTGGAAAAACTTTCTATAGATGCAAATATAACAGACCAAGCCTGCAGGGAGTTGCTTTAAATGTACAGCGTGGAGAAACATGTCCATAAATTACAGAAATTACACTGAATGTGTATCAAAGAATGAGGGGATATAAAGTAAATGCAGTAACTGTTGATTTCACAGAAGAAAAAAACCTTCAAATAATACTGAAATTGGTACCTCCCTAATTTCATACCCCTAGTCGACTAAGATTCCCAGCCTTTGTTGCTGGGAGAAAAGCAAACGGCCGGAAATTACCTGAGATTTTTCTCTCATGAGGGGAAGTGGAGAGAAAAACCTTCAACTCATCCCTGTTTATCAGACTGGAGAATCACTTTTAGTCCTTTTGGTTAATTGACTAAGTAGCGTCTCTAGGCCCTGTCTGTGCACTGCTAGGTGCCAAAACTCCATCAAGCCACCCAAGTGTCTCAAGATCTCTAGCTTCAGGGAGATTGCCCTGGTCTCAGGATGATAATTGCAAAAGCAATAGGGGGAGAAAATGAACACACTGAAACAATTACAGACATGAAAAGGGGGAAGACTGCTTTCCCCTTAGTTCTTGTTTCCTCCATCCCTCACGCCCACTCATTTTGCTGTCTCCTCCATTCTTCAGCAGTTAATTCTAATTTAATAGAGGTTTGTTTTCAAGCTTTTGTCTTTGTCAGCCTATCTGGAGATGCAATCTTATGGCCTCTCCATTCAGATACTCAAAGCTGCACTACAACTCAGGACTTGGCTGGGAGAACAGCAACAACCTTCATCCAAAATCCAGCAATCTTTCTCATTTATTCTAGCTTATTCTTCTTCTCCACCTCATGCTGTTCTCTCCACTGCTCCAAATTCTTCAATTTGCCCTTCTGGGCCTTGGCAAGAGGCAACAGCAGTCTTCCTCAAACCAAACTTCCTCCAACCAAACTTTGATTGGCCCACTTCAAGCTCTCACTCTAGGGTCATTTATTTCTTTCCTTCTCTGGCTAGTACCAAGCTGTATTCTTCCAAAGGCACTTATGCGGCAATGGAAATCATTTTGGAAGTGACCCAGGCTCTTCTCCTTTTAGTGCCCCAGCTGACGCCCACAGAGAGAACAGAGTGGACAAGGAGGAAAAGAGAAATTTCTTGTAGTATGGCCTTTGGACAAACTCCAGGTCAGCTGGACTGTGGGGTAGAAAACTCTGCAGAAACACAAACTCACATACACACATAGAGACAAACACTGTGCTTTGTTTTTTTCTGAACGCTCCACTCTCCTCAGCTTGGTACGAAGGTCCCTGTGGAGAGGCACATGGCTGCTCTGGCAGAGCCGGTCCCCTTCCTTGAACTCACACACTGTATTAAGCGAAGGCCATTACCCCTCATACACTGCCATTGACCTAAGACTTCAACTGTTACAATAATGCCTTCACCAGCTTCACTAAATTTATTGACCCAATCTAGATAATCGTTTCTTATAGCCAGGGGCTCAAGTTAGGTCAAAGACAAAGGACAGTAATACAGTGACATAAGAGAAAGGACCCTTGCTAGTGTGCAGAATTGGGCCAGATTCTTACCCTACTTTCACACTAAAAGGCATGACTGTGACATTGCATAAAGCAGGGCCATAGAGTACAGCTACGCCATTCTGAGCAGCTACGCAGGCCCCTCTGTCGGGCACCACCCTGTTCTTTCGCCATGTTTTATGGCTAAAGTTAAAGTGCAATTAAGTTGAACCAAATCTGTGCAAGCAAAATCCATAGCACAAGTCCAACGGAATTTGACATTGACAGGAGGTGGAAAAAAATGACAACGCTATTTTCATTATAGAGAAAATTGAGTAGAAGTTAATTGTGCATTTCTCTATTGCTGGAGTTTACTTATGTAACTTTACTGTCTGATCCTACTTCATCCAATTCGGACTTGATCCAAAAATCTCAAGCATGGCAAGTATAAGAGAGGATGGGATGTCTTGCACAAAATTAATATTGGGATTTTTTTTTTTTGCATTCAAGTGCAGTCTGTAGCATCCATAGGATAAGACATACTTTACATAATGCTCTTCACTGTATGACTCAACATCATGTAAAACTATGCGCCTTGCTGGTATTGGTATTGACTAGAAGACAAAAAAGTGATATTTTTTATCATGGTCTTAATTAAAAAAGTTAAGTATGTGGTTTTTATAGAGTCAATTTCTGGTTATCATTTTCAGCCCCATTTCACACCACATAATTATTTGTCTCAGTGACTGGAAGTATTGCAAGTTAAAGGGGTGAGTTAGATATACGACTGAGTATTCATTAAACATTGTTTGCTTATTAGAAACCAAACTTATCTAACTCACTTACTGATTCACTTTCTTTTCTTTTTAAAACTCATGTTGGAGATGGAGAGCAACCACACCGTCAATAAATTTACTGTCTACGTCCTGAGTTTCCACTGATTTCACATGAGATTTGTCAGTTTGTTTTTTGTTTTTTGTTTTTTTATGTAGATCTATAAATACTATTTGGGGATGGAGGCAGACAGTGGTCAAGCCTGATCTGATCATATCTAGGTCTCTCTCATAAAAGGCATCAGCCATCCAGAGCAGAGACTCAATTGTAGCCCAGTTAAATCACCAGTTACAGACTGACACCCATGATTACATTAAAGAGGGATCCCAGTCCATTTGCTCAATTGTCCTGGAATAACAAGTTTTTGAAGCTTGATACCCTGGCTGGTTTCAGAGAAACCATTAAAGAAATGACTAACCTATTCATACTGTGGTTAATACCTCTAAATTTTATCTTCACTCAGTTAATTTTTTGACCTTTCTTTTACATTTTGGGAGGCTGGGGTCTCTCTTTTTTAAATTTTAAAGTTGACTCTTGCTCCTAAATGTGTCCCTGCACTATAAATAAAGATAGACTTTAACTGAATTAAGCGGATGGGATGTCTGTTCTATATTAAGCCTAAAGTACATATTTAGTGGTGGGAGGTTGCTGTGGTCTATATAAAGGAGCACATTGATCAAAAAATACCCCTAAACACAGCAATAGACAGACCCAAAAAAATTCTATTTTGCTATTCTGAGGGGAGCTAACAAAAACAGACTTTTCTGAAATAACAGGCTTTTTATGTTGACTTCCAGTCATAATGAAACACATAATGGCTGCAGCCGGGACAGTGTGATGGCTCTGGGGGTTTGTGTTTTCCTTTCCTCTGAAGTCTGTCTGCATATTCAAGTCACTGCTCAACATCAAATTATCACAAAAATGGCTTATACATTAAGTGTTCATTTTCACCCAGACCAAACCAAGACTGTAATTTTTCTAACTTACACAAATTTTCTAGTTTTTATTCCACAGTCTGAATTGTTGTGATCTCTCTCAAACAATAAACACAACAGGAAACCATATAAACAATAAAAAAATAACTTAATACCAGAACAGCAATGTTTTTTTTCCACGAAAAAAAATATGTTAGAAAATTGAATCTAGATTCTTGTTCGCTTGCCATGAAAACCTTCTTGACAAATTTTATTTAGTTACTTTTGCATCATCTCTACAGTACATTCAGTTCACAAAGTTGTTCTCCACATTTGAAGTATGAGTAAAGAGAGGCTAATCAACAGCATGATTGAAAGCATCAATACTGTAAGTTAACCGTAACTTCAGCTGAAACTATCTTTAATAATCATAGAAACAACACTGAAAAGCACGAAAAAACAATGACATAACACACCAGCGGAACACACACAAATAAAGCCTTACATACTAAATCACCATCTAAATAAGATGGAAATCCATCTCTGACAGAGAACGAAATGTCAAAAGTCTGTTCACAGCCGTCAGAATGATCTAAGAGAGAAATGACTCAACACGAGTGGGCATTCTGATTTTTCACACTTGTGAGCCAGTAAACACAGTGTCCAGTTGGCTCACAACTGTGGCCCACTCTGTCCGAGTGCATAATCAGTCACATTAATGAGAATGGTAATGTGATGCAGAAGAATTAGTCCTCTACCTTGGGGTTGAATCTCAGGCGGCCTTGGAAGAGAAACTAGCTGCCTTGGCCGTAGACTCGCTGAGCCTTAAAAAAATAAAGCAAGCCCGCTGTGAGCTCTCCAGGGCAAAGCTACCGAGAAGCCTGACAACATGACAAAATGTCCTGATGTATACAAAGTCTAAATAAAAATATTTTGCCTCGAAAACTGTTTTGACCAAATCAGTATTGCTCTCCTGTTAATCATGTTGATGCCTGCTGTCACGAGGAAGATGGGGAAGATGAAAAACAGCTCTGGTATACATGTATTTACACACTCACATGCATAAAAACACACACGCGCACACATGCACACACAAACAAAAACCCAGGCTATGCCTATAACTAGTCCCCCCTGTGTGTGTACATCCCCTGGTACATTGATGAAGGAAAACTAGTTCACCAAAATACAACAACAGCTCAGGGAAAGTGGTCTGTTTTAAATTTTATCACTACATCCACTTACAAAGACTACTCCTATGCCTTAAGCTAACCTAATAACTACACCTCAGTGAAAACATCAGAGGTTGTTAGCCTAGCTGCTTTTACAGCCAACTGTGTGTTTGCAAGTTTCATGCTAGAGAAGTGCATTTGTGTGTTGTTGTTTCTTCTTCCAGTTGGATTTGTACCTCATTCTCTCTCTTGCTCTCTTCTCTTTCTCTCCAGGCTCTTCATTAGTTTGTGAATAGCCACTAATGAGTGATACCTAAAACTTGCCAGGGGCTCAGCTTTACTGCTCTACCCAGCTTAGGGTGGCCTGTGGTGAGCATCACATCTTAGCTTCTGCCTTTGGTTTGGCTTGCTGCCTGGTGTAGCCGGTGGTGCTAAGGTGCATTAATAAGCCACTGAGCCAGCCACTATATGCGTGTGTGTGTGTGTGTGTGTGTGTGTGTGTGTGTGTGTGTGTGTGTGTGTGTGTGTGTGTGTGTGTGTGTGTGTGTGCATCTTTTGTGTATGTGTGTGATGACTGACAAGTCCTCCGCCTGCCACTCCATGCTCCCCAATCCCCTCCTCCCTGCTGTGCCAGCTATCCAGGAATCTATTCATTTCAATCAGGTGAGTGTTCCAGCAAGAGTCCTTGATTGCTGGCAGACACATCTCCCTCAAAACACACACAAACACACTCAGACTCATGCACACTCACATGCATGCTTTCCACACATTTTCCTATCTGTTCTGTTTCACACTTTTACATTTGTAATCCTCGCTCATTTGTAATTTTGCGTGCGCATGTTAGCCTCAAGAGAGAGAAACTAATTTCAGGAGAGAAAAGGGATTATCAGATGCAAACAAAATCTCCCCACCTCCAGACAAAGATATTGATGTAGACTTTTCATGGGAACAAAACATGTCTCAAAGCCTGCTTCAGCCTGGATGGCTACTCTGAAGGAAGTAACAAGTTAACTGCCACGCTGGCAATTACTGCTTATCAGCACAAGGGAACCAGCTTGACAATGGCAAGGAAATACTGAGCTGAGGGTCTGTAAAACACAAGCAGAGGTGACTGCTAAGAGCAGAATCACTTTCCCCTTTTTCCTTTTTGCAAATTCCTTAGTAGTGAGGTGTCCATGGTGTTCTAGTGAGGCAGGTTAATAGGTATCTATGTGTGTGTGCATGTCACATAAGCCATGAGAAGCATCCCAGCCCTTATAACCGAGGAGTGCTATTATATTAATGAAGGCTCCTCGCAGCGGCTTGGTCTTTCCCTCTGTGGAATGAGTCAGACCTGCCAAAACAAATAATCCCCACCACATTTTCACTGGCCTAATTGTGTTAATGCCAGACTGGCTAGGGGACACTCTCATATAAACCTACCCACCTGCCCTCACACGGGCAGGGGCCACACGCGCACTCTGACGCACAAAACCCAGCCTGCCTGACTACTAAAGAAGCAGAAAAAAACCATGGTGACACCAAATGAAGACGAAGAGACAGAGATGAAGAGAGGAAAAGCACTTGTGTTTGAAGCCAGCTGGTCATAGCCAGCAAGACAGTAAATTAACCAACCATTAAGATTTGAAAAGCAGCAAAAGAAACGAACATGCATCCAATTACCGAAAGAGATGGCAGTACATACTGAGCTTCCTACAGTTTCTACCTCTGCCTTAAAAATAGCTCCAGAGAGTGACGATCTTACTGTCATATATTCTCCACTTTGGCGGCATTTATTCTAAAATGGTTTGGTTCATATCGTGTTTGTCGACTTCACCTTTGATGTCAGAGCCTGGTCAAACAGGGATGAGATGCTGTGAGACGTAAAAAGACATACAGAGTAATTGGTCCAAATGTCTTTAGAGCCATGTCTTATAAAAGGGGACAGAAATACAAACTAAGAAGCAAACAGTGGAGCCCCTGAGCTTTCCCTCCATTATAGTGTAAAGCCTGGAGCCGTCCTCCTATTACAGCCTAGCCCTGCAGAGCTTCAAAGATACTTTGTTGTTGCTGTTAATGGTGCTGATGACAGCAGAGAGGATCTCTATGCCAGGTGAAGCGGCCTGAGCCAAAAAAGCAGAGAAAAAGAGAGTTAAAAAAAATAATAATAAAGGCTACCCACCAGAAAGGAGTGGCCTGTTCAGTGGGCAAGACATAAAACTCAAAAAAAAAAAAAAAAACCTCACGCCAGAATAACTGCCATCTTTAACATTTGGTAGGAACAGTGCTCACAAGTTTTTCTGTGACTAAGCACTCAGCTTGCCGCCTCAGGGTAGCACAATTAAAGACATGTTTACTAAGAGTCATCAATAACATGGAAATTGAGGAGAAAAACTGGCTCCATTAGCAGTTATGATCATGCTGAGAAGGCAGTGGGCAAATCTGAAAGTTTATGCATTGGCTGCATGTTTCTATGATAGTTTAGGTTATTTGGATGAGGCCTCTGTTTACTATTACAGCAACAACAAGGCTTTTATTGCCATTCTTCTCCAACACAAATGCAAGTGGAAAAACTCAGTCAATGCTTTTCCCTTATTACAGCGCCCTTAACATTTCATGGTACATGACATATCTAAGGCCTGCAAGAGCAGGCTCTAAGGCATTTTCTCTCTGTTTATTACTTCAGTTTAGACTCTGGGATCAAGTTTCCCTGCATCGCTACCGCTGAGCAGAGCCATGGGAGAGCGTGGCAGGTTTTGAAATGAAACAGACAGAACAAGCAGGGCTATTTATAAGAAGCAAGCGGGTAATTGTTGAAAAGGTTAGAGCAGCCACAGCAGGCGACAACTGAGCTGTGTGTCGAGATGTCGAGATGCAAGATGTTGAGGCAGCACGGTGATGATACCAGGTAAGGACAGGGTCGAAAAGAGCAGGTGATCAGATGAGTTTTCCTGATGAGCAGTTCTTTTAACATCAATAAGTGGACATTTTAAGCCTTTAAGGTGCCACTGCTCCCCATACTATATTTAGAAGAGCAGGCAATACACAACAACATCAATGAACACATAATAACAGCAACAAACCAATGTTTCCATTTACCATGCAGCAGAGGAATCATTCAGTGACATCGCATAATTATGATTAAACAAGTGAGTGCTCAAATGTCAAGGAGGAGGATTAGAGAAATGTTTGAAGTGCTTTCACATCAAACACACACCAGCGTAAACTGGAAAAGGGAAACTTTTTGAGTGTTTTTTCTGTTTATTTAGATTATATGTACACACAACATATCCCACACTGGTATAGACATACTCGCATACTCAGACAAAGATGCAAGATACACCAAAACCAAAGTACAGCGAGGCTGCTATGAACACCAAGCGGACTGCTGAACAGTGGAGCACTGTGGTTGTGTTAATAATGTCCGTTAAATTGACATATCCATGGCATAAATCGATATGCCACCAATTGGCGAAGTGAATATTTTAAGGATTAATGTCCTCAGTCACTCACTCATCTGTCCATTGCTTGCCCAGTCTCTGATAAACGTATTCACTCAAACACAAATTCCCTCCTGAGTTTCCCAGTCCCGGCGTCTCCTCTCCCCGCGCCACTCAGCAGCCAAAGAAACCGAGTTAGTCGAGCTCAGAGACCTGGAGGACCATGTATCATTTGACGACAGAGACTGATAGATGCCTGACGGACTGCCAAACCCCAGGGTGTGCTACATGAGTCAAACACAAACACTCCTCCGTTGTGGAGATATTCGTTTGCTCATGTATCCATCATCGCCATGTGGGAGGTGTGTGTATGTGTCCGTGTATGTGTGTGTCTCACACTGGTCTGAACAAGAAAAGCCTTGCAAATGTCCATCTCAGTGGCGCCACAGGACAATGGAGGTGGCCAAGCTCAGGCTCTAGGGTTCGACGATGAGGTGAGAGGATGTGGATGGATAGGGTCTGATTCGCATGTGTATAGCAAATCAGGCCATTAAGAATGGGAAGCTCATTGTGCACTGAGGGATCTACTAACTAGATACCACGTCAATGTACGCAAAAAACACCCTTTCCTGTCTTTTGCCTTTCTACAGAAACAAACGTCTGAGCGAACAAGCGAATGAAAGCAAATGGCAAAGTCTGGCCTGAGCTCTGAATGTCACAGTCAGTCACTGCAGCCTGCCTCTAAGTGATGCAGACAGAGAGCCATTCTGATTGCCCCACCAGTCAAGCCAAGGGGTGAAAAACATTTACATGTAAATACAAATGACCCACTAGCCACTGTGAGCATGCTAGCTATGGTATTCTGAATGCACAGCAACCACAGAAAACCTGGCACTGAGGACTTGCCAATCAACGGCTCTATTGTTACTGCACACAGGCTTTAGAAGTAGCTGTTATGTGTGTAGGATATCAATTATTTTTGCTTTTGTGGCTTATTGGTTTGTGACTGCTATTGTTAGCGCTCCTCATATCGAGTAAGATTTATGTTAATGAATTCAGAGCAGGACATAATGTACTGCATTAACAGATTTGCTGTGAAGAAGCTTAAATCCTTTTTATGATTTCGACATAACTCCTCAGTATACAGACCGTCTACCATCTTCACAAAATCCACTCATCTCTGACAGCAGCGTTAATACCATGTAATCAACCATCCACTTTCAATTTGAACAAACATAATCCATAACCCATCACAACAAACAGGCCTCTCTGTAATATTGAGTGGTTGGTATCAGGGGACAGATTGCTGGTGGACTGGCTGGGTCGCCAGGGGTCTTGGAGATGGGGAGACCCTGGCTCTCTTCGTAGCTGTCACCCACGGCTGGGATACTTGGATCAGGAACCAGCCTGCTGTCACCAGACCTGTTGCCTCCAGATGGGTCCTGGGTCTGATTCTGTGATTCTCACCCTCAGGGAAGACTCTTGGTCCTCCTCCTTCCACTCCTTATTTTCATCAGTTCATCTACTCATCCAGTGACAAGTACATCAGACTTGACCCTTCCATTCATCCCTTTTCTACTTATGAATGAAGCTCAAATCACCATCCTTTTGTTCTTTAACCTTGACGTTCAGCTTTTTGCTCCATGTGATGCTTTCATCTCATCTCTCACTCATTGGCTTCAGTTTTTTGGCTAAAATCCCCTCTGTGAGTGTGTGTGTGTGTTTTTGTGTGTGTGTGTGTGTGCGCGCGCATGTGTGTGTGTGCGCATGTGTGTGTGAGTGAGTGTGTGTGAGTGTGTGGTGAATGCGTATTTGACTGCATGCACACATGCTTGAGAGATGAGCAGACGCACTGCACAGCAAGACCGCTTTGATTCGGCACAGCAGAGACCCACAGCGAGGCTGTACATTAATTGGTGCTTCTGAGCCGTTAATTTAGGCAAGTACGTTCAAGGACCCACTTTCCTACCACTTTTCAACAGCAACCGAGGCTGAACAAGCATCCTCTCCAGAGTCTTCCACTATTTTCCACTCTCCTCCCTTCTCTCATCTCATGGCCTTCTATTCTGCTCGACGCCTCTCTGCGTTTCCAAATTACCCAACAGTTCAGCTTCAACCCCGAACCATCAATGTGTCGGTGCCCCCTTCTTGCCTCACCTGCTCTTCGCTCTCTCTTCACTTCACTTGAGGAGAGACGGCAGGTCACAGACACTGCTCCGTCCCTCCTCTTCGCCAACTGCCCCTCACCCAGTGCAAACGAGCCAGAGTTTTCTTTTTGTTTCTTCAGCATGACTGACTCCCCCAGGTCACTGAACGCATTAAGCCGTTAATTACCTCAAAGCACAAAACAAGTGGCAGCTTGGCAGCAAACCGAGCAGACATCTACATTTTTTTTTTTTTTTTTTAAGAGTACAGTCACAAACTTAAAAACAGAACACCAGTGAGACAAGCAGAGACCACAGCACAAACACAGCTTAAGGTGCAGCTCCAGTAGTAAACAATTCTGTCCACAGCAGGAGCAGACAACGCCAATGAGAACATTCTCATCTCATTTTTGCAGCTTCTCTGCAACCATAAAACTACAGGATAGAGCCATTTGTGCTGGAAGTTCTCCTAAGAAATGAATCAGCTATAAAACAGCAGCTGGATAATACTGGTCTGGCCCACAGGACAGGGTTTTTTGAAATTCAGGTTGTGCTGATGCGGGAAATGATTCAGGATGTGTTTAACCAGCAATGTCTCCCACCATACAGTAGTTAAATTGTACCTTATTAGTAATATGCTTTGCGATCACAGCTACCTGGCATGACAAAATAAAATCACAATGAATGCTATAATAGAAATAAGTGTTGCTATTTATATCATGCCAGAGAAGAAAAATATTATAATTGCAGTACGGCTGCTGGCACCGAATATGCTGCTCCAGGCTTGGGCTTGAGGTTGCTTGTTACTTCGCTGTGAATGTATGTGTGTGTTTATGTACGGATGGGAATATGTGTGGGAATACGTGTGCGCATCAGTGTGCCAGTGTGTACTCATGTATTCTGGGTGGTATATGGGTCCGGCCTGTCCTCTCCCTTCGTGACCATGGCCCCTCATTAGTCTCCTCTCTTGTTAACAAACTGGGCCTCTACTGACACCAGGACTTCATAAGAGAGTTGGAGAGAGAGACAAAGCGGGTGTGTATGTGTGTAGGAAGGAGAAAAGTAAAGCTATGCGAACAAAATTCAATGTCAAGCAAATAGGCCGTTAAAAACATTAAGCTCACACACACCGAACGTTCATTCGTGTCCAGCAAGTAAACACTGGTGTCCGTCTCTGTCGTGTCTAGCCTGTCTCTTCAGCCTGTCTCCCGCAGTATCACTCATGGTCCACTGCCAGCAGGATGATGTTTTATACTCATGGAAATGTCTCTCTCTCACTGCTGCAGAGAATGGAAGAAACCCCTGTGCCTACCTTTTCCAGATACAGGAAAGACACACATGCAAAAACACTCCCCCTGTGGAAGTACAATAAGCCTGCATGAAATGCCAGTTTTACCGACAGGAAGCATCTTTATTCAACAGCCACTTAGCCTTTGGTGATTGGAGCTGCATTCTTTGTTCCTGTCATCCTGCACCACCCCAGGCTTACACAAAACGATACCATTCCAACTTCTCCAAGACATTCTGTCACAGTTAAAGGGCACAGACAAAAAATATTGAAATCATATACTTTACAAACTCTGAGGAGAGGCAAGCCTGTGGCTGCAAATGACAGCCACAATAAGAGAGAGTTTTCAAAGAAAAATAAAAAGAGTGCTTATTATTGACTATATCAGGCTTCCTTTTTTGAAGTCTCATCTATTCTGGTTGCCTTGGCATTGCGTTGGATGTATAAGAGCCATGAGGCTGACGGAGATATGAGCGAAGATAGAGCTGGAAAAACAAGTGATTTAAAGATAAAAGGGAGAGAGCGGATGATGGGGAGCAGCAGTGTGTGATTAAATGGCAGAGGTGGTCTTGTTGGGCTAAAGCCCTTATTGCATTTTAATAGGGGGGCTGGATGATCCTTGACCCTTTTTGAGGCAGTGGTAGCACCTTGGTGCAGATCAAAATGCCAGACTTGACGAACCCCCCAGGAAGACATCTGGGCCTTAAGAATGAGGTGTGTTATGTGTGTGTGTGTGTGTGTGTGTGTGTGTGTGTGTGTGTGTGTGTGTGTGTGTGTGTGTGTGTGTGTGTTTGTGTGTGTGTGCGTGTGTGTGTGTGTGTGTATGTGTGCAGACATGTGAGGGCTTACAGGGTCACAGACAAACGTGTTTATCCTGCTGCTATGGCAACCCAAGCACTAGCCTTGGGCAAATAACAACAAGCAAAGCTTTAAGCGTGCATGTGTGCCTATGCACAAGAGAAAGAGAATATATGAGAAGGGGATTTCAAAAGATGAGGTGTGTGATTTAATATAAATCTTCAATTCATACATTTCAAAGAGCTGTCCTGCTCTCCCTTCTCTTGCTCCCCAGAGCGGCTGGCCTGCACCTCAATCATCAGGCCCTCTTTTTCACCTTCTCTTTCTCCCAGCTCCACATGCTAAGTGGGAACATTGTTACGGTCAATTTGCCCCATTCAGGGTCCCAGTGGGCAGTGTCCCTGCCCTGACAGCCTGCAGACAGAGACCACACTGCCTGAGAGGCCTTGACATCAAGGCCTGGAGGAGAGGGAGGGTGAGGAGGAGGGAAGAGAGTGGAGGAGACGAAAGTGAAGGACAACAGGAGAGGGGGAAAACAGGAGAAGAGAGGTATTGAGGGGCGCAGCTGTGTGGAGGCAGAATGTGTGAAGGAAAACAAGCAGGGGGGAATGTTGAAGAGAAAAGAATGACAGAAAAGAAAGAAAAAGCAGCCGGGTTGGCAGGTTTAAAACAAGCCCCCAGACTCAGCAGCTCAATAGTATTCCCCTCCATTCTGTCAATCACAGACTAGACTGATGTAGATGGCGACGTCTTTGCTTCCACAAGGGACAGGTCTAATCCATGTGCCTGAGTTTAGCCTTAAACCAGAAAATACAGACTGAGCAAACTCAGGGGAGTCAATGACATATGTACATATTGTTGAGCAATGAAATGTAATTAGAGTAAAATAAAATGTTTACCCTTATGACCTTTTTTTGCAAAGGAGAAATGTAACCCATGGAGTCGTTGAAAGGTCGGTTTAGGAAATATTTTCTTCTCCCTTACCTCTGGATTTAATCCAGAAAAAATAGTCCTGATGAAAACAGATGACAATGTGCTGATTATGCAGAGTGTTGGGGCACTGTTTCTGGAAAGACATGTCCTTTTTGAAGTTATTTTTTACAATAAATGAATTTTCATCCATTTTCTCTGTATTGGGCTGGAGGCAGCAATCACAGAGTCAGATTTCTCAAAACATGACCATGGTTAGATTGTGCACTTTCATAAAGTTGGGGATAAATGTTAAATATAATCAAAGCTGAAGCAGCAGGCCCTCCAGACCAGAACGGTTTTTTTCAGGCTTAGCAATATGACAATTAAAATGACCTTCATCTGTAAAATCAGTGTAGTGTACTTTTAAAGTGTGGGTACAGGATATCTTATTAGATCATGAGGGAGGGATAAAGAAAGTTTTTTTCTAACAGGTGAATCTTTGCTTTAATATCAAATTCAAGTTTCTACATATTGTAGAAACTTGTGTCCCACTTGTGTGTCCCACAATCAGATTGTAGAAAAAAACACATTGATGAGGTAAAACTTTATTTTCTTCCTCTGGCCTGAACTTGTCTGGCAAATGACTCCTGGCCTGTCTAATCTATGATTTTTAGGCCCACAGGTGACGCAACCCTCAGCAGGGTGCAGCAGGGAGGTGAGAAAGAGGCATCGAGTCACTGTGTAAAGGCACCTGTTGTTTTAGCACATAGGGTGCAACACTTGCTCCGGGGCAAGGGGTGCAGAGCGGCTGTTGGCGTCAGAAATTAGGCACAAACAGGGCACCCATTCAACCGAGGCTGGACAGTACTGAATCACATTTGTATAGGGCACAGACAGACTGACTCACACACATGCACACACAAGCACACAAAGCCCTTACAAGACAGGAAGGCAAACAGACAGCATGTGATGAACAATTTGCCTTATGTTTCTCTATGATAGACATAGGCAAACTCTTGCTCACTTTCTCTTTTTGACCTGCATGTGCACACGCACACATACACACATACAAACTCTCACACACACACACAAATACACAAACACACACACACAAACAATTCTTCAATCTAATTGGCAATTCAGACTCCACAGTAAAGACAGCAGGGATCTGTCAAGGGCATATGTGTATGTTGGGATATTTCAGATCTCCCCAAATTAACCAAGTTTATAATAAATCACTGGGTACTGCTAGCCAAGGATTAGCCAAGCTTCAGTGAGCAGTTTGTTAAGCTGCGAGGAGAAGCACTCGGGATGGAGAAAACGCCGCCAAAAACTGACATCAGCACTGGGACCTTGGAACAGTACAACCCCCCCGCCTGGTTTCCTGGGCACACATCTAGCCTTGTTATCGGAGTTCTCCATTGACACAAAATCTTGCTCCTATATAAGGCTTTTACTTGGAGCTATTGCTTTTTTCTTCTGTTGGGGTTTCACCACTAATCACTTTTAGTGTTCAGGGCATCAGCTTTGACATCAGGTAGACTTTCCCTTCGATTGCTTTTCTTATGTTGGCCTTACATAATTCTCTTTGCTATCTTGCCCCCTACCGAGCCGTTTCTTTTGGCAGTAGTTAAGCTGCCTACACAGTCTGGTTATTTACATACTGACTGAAAAAACATTTATCCCCGTCCATTTCCTGCAAAAAGAATTTAAAGTCATTTGAGGAAGCTTATTATAATTTCCTTCAATATCATCAAAACAAAACTGGCTTTTATGAAACTATTAGAGGGCTAATATTTTTATAGTGGTTACAGTAAAATCAACAGTATCTGTCAGCGCAGCAGCTCCAAGGTCTGTCTCTTGATAATGTTGGTCCCCTGATCTTAGTGGAAGTATAATGTAATATGAGTATTATTTTAGGTGGATTTTCCCTTAAAACCTTCTAAAGATGAATAGAAGCACCAGCAAAAACAGTCAATGATTCTTTTCTCAGCTCTCATGAAGTGTCCTTTTCTCCTAAACAAATTAACAATAGATCCTGTACAATAAGAAGATCAGAGATCGTATCAGACAGGTATTCCCTTTGTTGTGTACTAATTCATCCCCTCTGATAGCAATTCTCTTGTAATTACGAGTTGGGTGATGGGCCTACAAGAGGATGTCAGTACATGTGAGAAAAGGGCCCCACTCCTTCTCTGTCGTGCCAAGGAAGCAATGACACTGAGATGATTAGTTTATGATCTAGTTTATGATCATCTCTCCTTTCATCTGCCTCCTGTTTCATCTTAACTTCTTCCCTTTCCCCACCTCCTGTATCTCCCTTCTGTTCCTGTGAAAAAGGCCTGAAACAGAGTCTGGTGAAGTACAACGCCCCCTGATGTAGCATCTGAGCAGCAGGGGAGGAAGGACTTACTGTACACGTAACCTGCGGCAGCACCCAGAGCCCTGGCTGTCAGGACTGGGTGACAGCCCAGAGGAAGATGAATTTAAGAGGCTTTTGTCTTCCAAGGCTGATTGACACAGTCAGAACAACAGAGAGGTTAGTGGAGGTGCTGCTATTCCTTTGGCTGTGTGTACCCTTGCATTAGACAAGGAGAACTGTCTCACTTTCTTTAGATTTGTCTGTCTGTCTCCCTCCTCCTACTCTTCTCCCCTCTCTCACACATTAGGGCTCATTATAGGAATTCTCTGACCCTTGGGGACTTCACTTACTTCTCTGTCTCTCTTTCCAGTCCACAAACCTCGACGCTGGACAAAAGGCAGCTGAAAGGCAATTTGAATTTGAAACAGGGGCCACAACAAAAACACACAACTCCCAAATGAAGAAACTTTAGGAGACTTGGAGCCAGCCATTGAGAGTTAGCGATCCTCACACAAAAAGTAAAAAAAAATGTGATTCTGACACTATCCAACCAACTAGCTCGGTGTACTGTAAAGATAGCAGCTACTGCAGAGAGAGAGAGAGAGAGAGAGAGAGAGAGAGAGGAGGGATGAGGAGGGCGGGAGGGATGGCAGAGGCTTGAAGGCAGGAGTAGTGGACACCAGGGCCCCATCGGGTAGGACTGTAGAACACACACAACTGCTAGCAGTTCACATGCATCAACACAAACAAACACCACTATACAAACAAATAACAAGCACACACACACACACACACTCCCTCACACACACACACATATACTGTGAGACAGGCACAGAGAGGGGCACATTCTGACCAATCCCACGGTGAACACATACTGCTTCTGCTTCTACAAATCTACAACTTGAAAATTAGGTTTCCTAATTCCGTTTTCAAATCATTTTAACGTGGGGAAAAAAAACGGAAAATCCCTTTAACACAGCAAGGAAAGTCCCATATTTCAGAACTAAACAGTTCCAAGAAAACCTGCTCAGTCAAGGTGGGTGAGTGATTTGAGGGCGGCAATTTAACTGTTGTCATAATTTAACAAATGATCCCGGTCAGTACATAGCGGTCAACCCATCAATCCGAGTCGTGCCATAGCCAATCAATAGATTGACGGTGAAGTGCCTCTTCAGCTAAAAGCTACTTGTTTTGTGCGTGACTGCAAGCTACGCAGCACGAAATGGAAACCATACATTGAAACCTAATGTAGAGCCGGGACGCGAAAGATGATTGATCGGCGAGGTATTGTCAGCTGGTTGAGTTGTTGTTGTTGTTGCTTTTAACCAATTCCCACAACTAGATCCCTCCGTCTAATCAGAGGCGATACAAAGCATCAAGGCGGACCAGAGCCTGCGCCCAGAGCGCACCGCCGCCGCCACAGACCTCCACACCGGACAGCTCGGGTCACCTACCTGGGATTGTCGTGGAGAGAAGGAGCCGCCGAAACGACGACCGTGCGAGTCGACTGTGCGTCCCCGCTGGAAGCAAAAAATAAAAAATAAAAAATAAAAATTTAAAAATTTAAAAAAAAAAAAAAAAAATCCGAGAGTGATCAGAGGAGAAGGGGAGGCTCGTTAGTGTGTTACCAGATCCCGTGCGGGGCTTTGTGAACTACTCCTCCCTGTCGCACCTGTCTCTGCCAAAGACTGATCCCGCACGCCGGCCTGACATCCCTAAGACAACTGTCTCAGGGGGTTGTGTGTCCGTGCCCCCCTGCTAGTTTCACCACGCACACGCACACATACGCACGCATGCACACACACAGACACACGCGCACGCACGCACGCACGCACGCAAAACACACGGCACCACCTGTCCCCGGTGCAAAACAGCCCACAAAGAGCTTCTATGTAGCGCGGCGACACATGGCATTCCCCGTTAGTCTCTGCAGCAATACTCCCTCACAAACAGCCGTCCGAGATCCCCCCCAAGTGATCTGGAAACGCCGGGATCAGTGAATGATGAAAAGGAGAACGGAATCATAAAGCATCCGGCAAACACACCACTGGCAGCGAACCAGCTGCAACGTTCGGAAATCACATCTGCCGCTCGCCCCAGTTGCGTTATCAATCTGCCGTCCCCACAATAGTTGGTCTATTTTGCCGCTGCGCACGACTGCTGCTCTGTCATTGCTGCGTCTTTTCCACCTCGGGTCTCACTGAGGGAGGAAAAAGACTGTCCTTCGGTCTGCTTGTGCGCCCGGGCTCGGGATCCGGCGCGGGGCAGAGTCCCATTCATCGGGTTATAATAAAATATATATGTATGTAGTTCCCGTTCCATGAGCCGCACTCAGGAGCTGTGGTGAGAGGTGGGTGGACCACGGCGTTTTGTCTTCTTGCGGTGGTGCGAGCTACAGCATCTCCAGCACTGCTCCCTGCTGTCATCCAAGAGAGACTCCTAAAGCCTGTTATTGCCAAAACCTGAAGCAGAATTATGCAACGACTGGAATGGAATCGATTAATAACTAATTGGCTTCGGTTTCGATGCGTCCGATCCTTCAGGAACCTTATAAATGTCCAAACCTGTCCCCTCGTTGCAGTAGAAACTTGAGTATTGTGTGTCGACTTCATTTAATGGTTGCACAAGGACGAGGAAGTTGATCACTTTGATAGGCACGGCCCGTTAGTCTGGGTCAAACTACACTCTAGAGAGGCTGGTGTTCTTTGGATAAACTTTATTCCAAGGGACCATTATGTGCACAAACAACCGAGGGTTTATAAAATGTCAGAGAAGGTTTCAGAGGCTGACGCTGATATAAAAATCACAAGGCTGATTCAAATCAGTTTCCTGATAATGGTGAGCTTTATTGCAAATATTTCTGGATAGTCAAGTGTTTATTCGACATGAAAAATACCCGAAAGAGACTCGGTGAACCAGGAGGTCGTAAAGTGGATCGAAATTAGTCAATATTCCTGAAACGGTAAGTAGGAAGCAGCTTTACACTAGACAGTTATACATATTGTCTGGAAAGTTTATTGGATTTTTTAAAAATCTAATTACAATTCCTGGGAGTCTTATTTACTATAATGACATAGTATAATTCAGTGAACTTTAAAACTTTTTTTCACCAACTGTTTTCATCCCTGATTTTACGATCCTTATGCCTTTGCATCCTCTCATTGAGCCTTGATTTACACAACAGAGGAATAATTTAGTCTCATTAAACCTCAATAAGCCTCCAGCCCATGTTGCAATTGTTGCTTATATGATTCGTGTGTTTGTGTTAAATCTGACTTTTTTTTTTCACTGACACTTCCATGAATATTGCTCATTCTCATACTGAAGCCAAACAGGAATCTATAAGGCCTGTAGAATACTTAATGCTAAAATTACCATATGGAAAAGAATTTATGTGCAGCAGTGACATTGGATAATGCTGGTGTGGTGTTATATGTGTTAAAGGAGTTAAGACCTACTGGACCTCTCCATGTAATTGCTAGGAGCCTATGCCACTTTTAAGCTTCGATTCATGAATAATTAATTCCTGAAATAATGACTTCTAAAGGCTTTAAGTCTTCTGTGTGTAGCTCACTCTCTTAACCATCTTAATAAATCTACTCCCAGCAATCTGACAGCCTTTTGATTCCACTGGCTAGTCCTTGGTGCCAAATCCGATGGCTCTGAACCTCCGATTTGGAAGACAAAAGTAAAAAAAAAAGAGAGACTCTTTTTATCACTCAGTGGAATGTACCCTATGGTTATTTGATTCAAGATTTTGCCCAAAAAGATATTTTTGTGTAAGATCTTGTATGCCTCAAGTAAATTATATAAGTACAGCTCTTAAAATAATCTTTCTTTAATATCAATAGTGATTTTGGATGTAAGGAGCTATTTTTAAAGAAACACCAGAGGGCTTTAAAAGGATTTTTCTTGGCCCAGTATAGCTAACATTACACAAATTCCTATTTTTAAGCCAGTGAAGTTCAGTGTAGTTTATAATATGGCCTACTGTTGTCTGACATTGATATTTTTGTAGGACATTGTTGTTTCGCTTGTTGTTTCGCTGTTTTGTTTGTTCTTATCTGAATTTACACAGCCAAAATGTGCCTGCACGAACACTGTGATACTTATTAACATTAGTTGTCCTGCATATCTTATCATCCCCTGCTGCCCGTGACTTTGTAGCCTCCACAATTAAAAACTTAAAAAGAAAGTTTCCTTTTGTCCAGAGGAAACCTACAGAAAGTCTTTGTACAAACCGACTGCAGTTAAGAAAGAGGACAGAGCTCTGATGGCAGTGTCATTATTCAGTCAGAAATAATTTCAGTAGAATAATGATGAGTTCTTCTTATTCACTTGAATACAGTCCCGCTTTTACTCTCACATACAAAAACAATCATGTCTCATGTGTTTATAAAAACCAAAACCAAGGTGTCCTGTCTTTTCATAAATTGTGGCCAACAGAGGCACTGAGGACGAGATAGCTTTGAAAGACTGGGACGAGAGAGCAAATCAATTCACACTGTGAAATGTCTCAATCCTTTTTTCGGAAGGATTTAGGGGGAAAAAATGCACAAGGAGTTTTGCTTCTGTGTGTGTGTGTGTGTGTGTGTGTAGGTGTGTGAGAGTGTATGTGCGTGTTTGTGCCTATGTGTGTGTATCTTCCTGTGTGTCTTCCTGTGTGTGTGTGTGTGTGTGTGTGTGTGCACACTCATGTATGTTTATAGAGAATGTGAGAAATCACACTTTTCTTTGCTTTGTTCCTGCTGCTGCACTGTTGCTCCGCCCAAGCTCAGTGTTAGAAACTAGTGAAGGCTTTATACTCAAGTCCAGCACTTTAAGCGATACTCTAAAACTTTTGCTGAGCAGCAGCCACTTTAGCATCAAGGGACAGTTATGTAATAATGGTAAATTTACTGAACAAAATCGCAACATGTGAAGAGTTGTCAAGTCTGTGAAATGACTGTGAAGTAACATCCATTAATATAAAAATTTCTCTCTAAAGTTTGTCAACACTAGCTAACAGTGGTCACCAGTAGCTACTAGTCACACCAGACCAAGTATGGTTGTATTAGCAGAAAACAAAGTGTATCATTTATGAATTCATAAGAGGAAGAACATTTCTTCTCTCTAATGTTAGGCTTCACAGTTTCACATGAAGTATAATTTTTAAGCACCTGTACTTGACAATACATGAGTATTTCCATTTTATACCACTTTATCCTTCTATTCCACCACATTAGAGCAGGAAATTTTTTACTTTACTCACTTCATTTACTTGAAACAGAGCCTTTCTCACCATTATCTCATGGGGCTGGCTCTAAGCGCCTAGATAAGGATGGTAGTTTTTTTTTTTAATCTAATATCATTGTTTATTAAATATTAATGATTTTTTTAACAGCCTTTAATGAACAGCTTTTCCCTTAAGGCCTAGATTATTGCAGGCTAAACATTATGGCTCGACGAAAGAGGCAAGTCCATGTGAATGAAGGAGCCAGGGTTAGCTCAGACATGTCTGTAAAAAAGGACTCAACCCCCTCGACTTCAGAAATTACAACTAGGAAGTTTTAAAAATTACACTAGAGGAGAGGCTTGGTGAGTTTTATGGATATGAATGAAAGTAAGTTACAATGACACACCTGGGCACCTGGATACCTGGGCTGATGCACTTGTAGTTTCTAAATGCAGGGTGTTACTTTTTTCTGTTTCAGTTTTTAAGGTAACTGTTCTAGTGGACGGCATTTTGTCTGTGAATATGGAAAGTAATCCACAAGAGCACACTTCATTTTTTTCATGAAGACTGATGATATAAATGCGAAATGAGAGGTCGCATTGAGTTACCGAAGCTGGTGAAACAGTTGCTAACGTTTTCTGTCTGCTTGTTGGTGCTGGGCAAGTAGTACACATTGGGCTTTTAGAGATTTTTGCTGAAAAACTAACATCACTCCTTTTCTGCCCAGTGTTTATATTGGCAATTGTTTGCTAACAAGTTTTTCATATCTACCTTAAGGGTAAAAATATGCAAGTGTTGCGTATAAAGCTTGTTTCCACTGTCTCCAATAGGCCAAACCCCCCCCAAAAAAAAACAATTATGCTGGTTTAAGTACATCTTTGTGATGATTACTCAAGTAAAATTTTGAATGCAGGGCTTCTACTTTATATTTAGTATTTCTACATGGTTATACAGCCTCTTTTTCTTAATACATCTTCCAACCACTCCCACAATGGGGGTTATTTGGGGAAACCCTGCCATGTAACACAGGATAGATGTAGGGAGGGAGGGAAGACTTCAACAACAACTCTGTACATACTGTAGCTACTGCTGCCAGTACTCTATTCTAATATTAAACAGCTCTCCAAAAGTTTTTTTTTTTTTATTTCAAATCCCCAGATTATCTTATTATTCTGTTTCCAGCTACCCTTGCATACAAATGATTCAGGAGGCAAAAACTTTGAGCCATGTTCGACAAAAGAACTTATACCATTTCATCTCCTGTCAAAGTTTGTGTGCTGACAATAAATAAATAAATAAATAAATATTCATTTGTTCATCCACTTCCTTTCATCCCACTTGCTGTGTCTGAGCAGGCAGGCAGTAAACCTGGTGAGATAAAAAGGAGAAGAGCAGCCACGAGAAAGTGAGAAAGCTTAGCAAAAAAACTACGACCTTTGATGGGGAATGAACTTCTTAATCTTCCTAAAACATAGGGGAAAGGGGACAGGCAACTTTACCCATGAGGTACTGTGTGTGTGTGTGTGTGTGTGTGTGTGTGTGTGTGTGTGTGTGTGTGTGTGTGTGTGTGTGTGTGTGATTTATTATTAGTTAGAGGGGATATGCTGATGCCAAAGTTAGATTAAGCTTTTGCTGATAACTTCTATTTCAGCAGAAATATTAATGCAAAATAAAGATTCCTCAGTCTCCTGTGTGACCATATTCTGTCCTCCAATGGAATGGTTCTTCAACACAGACACAGACTGTGTGCAGAGTTCCTGTGATCAGACCCAGTGAATGGAGCTCAGCCAGTTGATAAGCCATTTCAAGGCTGCTCATCCATGAAAACAACCCCATAGTCTGTTTGTGCAAGTTGCCTACTTTTACCCATATTTACATTTTATTGTAAAGCAATTTTCAGTGGTCACATGAAACAAAATCAGTATTTTTAGCAAAAATGCCCTGAAACAACATGTTTATATTCAGTCATGTGAAATTGTTACAATATAGCGAAAGTCCACAAAGATGGGAGGTCGTCATTCTAAATCATCTGTTATTTATTTATTTATTAAATTACTAAATTTTTATCAGCAATTTCTTACAAAATATTTCCCTTTATTTTAATTAGATTAAAAGATTAAGAATAATGTTTGATCTGACACAATCCATTTGAAAACAGAAGGAAAATGCAGTTTATTACTGTTGTGAAGAAAGTAGAAGAATTTCAATAATTGAATTGATTTACTTAGTTACTATGTTTTCTCAATTTAGTAGCTTTGACTCATGAAATACTAACTATTGATAAAGTGGATTTCATTAAGAATAGGCTGAGTGCGGATAACATCATCAAAACCCTCAAGAGATACCATGTGAAGATTGATAATGCTTAGCAGATAGAATATTTATCATATGAAAGTACAGAAAATAACCTTGATAGTGACAGTCCCTGGTGAGAGACTCTGCTTCAGTATTTGTACAGAACATCAACGCAGTGAGCTCAGTTTTGAGTTGTTCCTCTCCCTCTCAGCATGACGTTACAGTAAAGCAAAAAGGTTTGATTAAGAAACCTTTGTTTTTCTGTGAGTAAGTTGAAAGCAAAGTCTGCTTTCATAAATTACAGATACTTTTTCATCTCCTGTATGTAAAACAAGCAAACTCAATTTTATATAGCCTGTCATGGGCATATAACTTTTTCCATGTTTCACGGTTTGTGTGCAGTCTGTAATCCATTTATTCATAAAAGCACTTATTCTCCAGCACTTGCAGCTGAATCTCAAGTTGTAATTAATACTCTAAAGTAGATTCAAGTGCTGATGGCTTATAAAATTTAAATAGTCTAAATATGAGATAATTTACAGTCTGTGAGTAAACAGACTTGATCGACTTGTTGTAAATTAGTTGGGACCAATCTGGGTGACTTTATTATCACTGTGAGGTACTGCAGAGGCAGCCATCAATCTGTCATTTTGAATGTGGTGCAGAGATGACAAGGTAGAGGAAATGAGATGGGATATTGAGTTGGAAGACAAGGCAGAAAGAGGAGAGAGAGCAAGCACTCTTTGCTTTGGAGAGATGGGAGGAAAATGGATTTGGCAAAAACAGAGGAAAAGGATAAAAGAAGCAAAAATATTCTGAATGGAACGGGAATCAATGCTACAACATTCTGGGATATGTTTTAGACACAGACAGGAGATAGGAAAAAAGCTTGGCGAATCAATGTATTTTGAAAAAGCATGCACTTTGCCTCACCTCTCCAGTCACAACAGATAGGCCTTTTGTTTCGAGAAGGGTCACTGTAATGTGCCATTGCTGTCAAAACTCATACGATCAAAACACTTAAGAACCATAAATATTTCAGGGCCAGTTGGCTCTTGCCATGTTTCCTCTCCAATGCTGCTCTGGCAGCTGACCTGTTGTAAGGGCTCTAGGGTGAAATAAGCTCTCAAAACTAAACAAGGGGAGACCTGGAGAAATAGAAAGGCAGCTGCTGGTATTCACAAAGTGATGGAAAGTCATAAAACACAGTGTGAGGAAATTGTGCATTCTCTATTGAAGCAAAGTTGAGACTACCTGTTGGTCACAACTCTGTTATTTGTTGTCTTTCATTTTGTATGCCATATGCGGTGACCTGGCATTTCCCATGTTCTCTGACCGTGGCTACAAATCTTTTAGATTATGTGCTTTTAAGGTCTGCTAGGGGTTCCCCACAAATCACTTTTCTAATATCCTTTAAGCCGAAGGCACAACAGTCATAAAACGTCTGTAGCCAGTTAAGTTTTCCTCGCAGGGCAATTTTACTCAAAAGATTAAAGGCCGTTACGCTAGCAAAAAGTTTAATGCATAAAGTTAATGACTTTTATGAGCTTTCATTTTGAGCCTCCACTTTATAAATGGAAATACTCTCTTGCAATGTTCAATTCTCTCTGATGCACATAATTAGTTATGTCTGTGTGCTTTGCTTTTGAGTAGTAGACAAATAAACCCAAGACCTAAAATTCAAGGTGTGTCCAATATTGTCAGACTCAAGGACATAAGTGGATCTTCCTTATTTGGAAAGAAATTTAATACATTACCTAGATGCAGGCCTACTGTATGCTGTAATGCGATTCATACAAATCATAGACAAATGTACATAGCATATATCCATACTAGTTTTTGCATGAAAGCACTAGTTTGATATTCTGGGAAATCTGCTGATTTGCTTTCTGTCTGAGACTTAGATGAGCAGATCAATACCATTTTAATGTTGTGTGCATTTCCCAAAATGTCAGACCATTGCTTTAAACTAGCCTCATTCAAGTTTCAGATCAGGATATTCTGATCAATACATTCCTGTAAGAAGGAATAATAATAAATACTATGCTTACCGGTATGTTACAAAGGTCAACCTCCTGTCTCCTGATTATTTCAACATGACAAACTAGTTCTTTCACACAACTTATACATTACTCTGGCCTTGGTTATGCCTTATTAATATGCTATTGGGCATTATATAGAAAGGGCAAAGATCCATATCCCGTTTCAACCTGGAGATGATTTGTCACTGTTTTGTATGTTACTGATACCTCATGTTGCAAGCCTCCGGAAATTCGTTGCAGGATGTTGGAAATAAGATTCCTATCAATGGTGTGGTGGAGATGAAACCAAGCAGATCTGTTCAGCTATTAATGGATAGAAGGTTATTTCTACAGTTTCCATGCTGCTGTCAATGAGGAGTGGAGATTGAAACAGGAGGGACACGGAATGTTTTGTCATGTAACCTTTCCCCAGTACAAATTAGCCTCGTGGTTCAGTAGTAAACTTGAAACAGAATGAATGTTTTTCATTCAACTACAATTGTACTTCTCTTTTTTTACTGCTAAGCACAGTTTGTGTCCTTCCAAAATTGCTCTTTGATGATGATGGATATCTAATTGAAACTATTAATCTTCCATGCAAAATGCATCTAAGACCCAAAAAAACACCTGGGATTTGAATATCTTAAACTTTTCATGGTGAACCTCATAGTATCTTTTGCTCAATTTGTAGTGGTCTTTGAAGATTTGTTTGTTTTTTGTTAATTTGAAGGTATGAACAATATCATTGGCCATTATACTGAATGTATGCAAATCTGTGTGCTTCTATACTGCATTTACTCTTTTTTCCAGAATTTATTATCATGCCATTGTTGCAATGTCTTAATGTGCATCTTCCATTTCCATTTAAAACCAAATGATTTGGAAGTAGGCATTCAATTTAACTTGGCAAAAGCTCAAATATCTTACAATGAATCTATATAAATACAATTTATGAATTCTGCTCTCAAATCCATGAAAATGTAGTCAAATTACTAATTTATTGCTCTTATTATGAAAGTTATTTCTTCAGGCAGGAAAAAAGGAATAGAGAGGGGGAGTTGGGGAGAGAGGAGTGGTTATTTTACTCTGAGGGATGAGTGGTTTTCCTGTTATCTACTAATCTTCAATTACTCAATATTCAGAACAATTTTGGCCTCAATGACTGATCCATTGACGCAGAGTTAAGAGGTAAGCAGAAACAGATGAGAGCCTTCGGGGCATGTGTTGCTAAATGTTGCAGGAGAGTGTGGTGACGCTGGTGTGCATAGATGTGTGTGTGTGTGTGTGTGTGTGTGTGTGTGTGTGTGTGTGTGTATGTTTTAGTTAAAGGCACATAATGCATGTGCTGAAATGCTCCGTCATTTATAAACATATCAAACAATGACAGGGATAGTAGCCATACAACTGTGGTCAAGACAACACGCCCATGCTCACCACCTGATGCTCTTTCTGTCGCTGACCGCTTTTCTCTTGCAGCCAGAGTCTAGTGTTAAACTAGACTGAGGCTAATGTTAAACACAGCCTCGGTCAAGTTTACATTTGACCAAAACAAAGCTACAAAAGGTTCTATTCAATGAATTCCTGATAGCAACATCAGAGATGGTCTGTTTGGGAAAATAAAGAGGGACACATAATTAAAGCTATAATGGCCCAAATAAGAAAAATCCTCTCCAAATGAAAGGGGAGAGTTGATAGAGATTTAGTGGTGATGATAAACAGCATTCAGCAGGGGAGATCACTGTATTGGCTTTACTGTGATAAAATACACACTATCACGTGAATTCCACATCAAGAATAAGAGCATGTTAAAATCATATCCCAGACTATGTAATAACCGTTGCCATAGTCTATTCTCCCTTGCCATTCTTGCCCCATTTTTCCAGGGATTTAAAATATTTAAATATTAAATATTAATGTTTAATACAAAAAGACTATCTGCTCAGTAACTGTTGTGCATCTGCAGTAAAAATATTTTAGAGATGTAAATGCGAATGAGTCTAGCTCTGTGTGTGTGAGGCTACAGAAAAGAAAAAAAAAGTTGCCTTAATGGGTAAAGACTGCCCTCTCAGGGTTTACTATGTCAATTGCAGTTAACAAGGTTGTCTGTCCACACAACTCAGTCAGGTGGCTGTATAAACAGTGAAAGGTGGGGAAATAGCCACACTGTTTTCTATACACATTTAATGAATGGATTGTAACACACTATAACATAGTTTTAAGCAAATACAAGAACATTTGATTCACTGCTTCTTAATATATTTATCAACAGCTATAACTTCTCAAGTGATGCATTCATAACTTGTGCATAAACTGAAACGGAATAACCAACAATACAATACAGCTGCATGAACATAGCGTTACAGAGTTAAAGGCTTATATAAATATAAAACTTGTGAAGTTACTAAATTCATTCTTGATTTTCACAGTAAAAGTCTAACAAAAAAATCCTTTTTAAGATGCTCACTATATTTCTTCTGGTGCTATCTTGTAGTGTCATGTTGCTTTTATCATCAGAAGGGGTGTGCACATCATCATGGAGACCAAAGAAGACATACTTTCTTCATGAGTAAATAAATACTTCATCACTAAACCAATCATACAATACATATAATGAATAAAACATGAAGACATATTTTCAGATGATTAGATATGTATTATATATTATTGTCAATCATCTATTAACTGTGTGTGCATCAGTTATGGATGTTTTATAAGAGGAGTTAGTTGTGAATAAATACATTATTAAACACTTAAAACAGCCTTATATATGCTTATAACTAGTTCATAGTGTGTTATAAACCATTTCTGATGTATTTTCTGTTCATAAATGCTACAGAGAGAGTGTAGAATTATTAATATACTTATTACTAATGTAATTCTTAATATAATTAATTATACAGCCACCCATATTTTGCCAAAAAAAGGGGGAAGTTAAACTTGAAGGTTCATTATTGGCCCTGGGAATTCCAGTTTGACCAAAAAAAAAAAAAGAAAAAAACACTGCACAAGTTCAACTTGCTGCAATATCTGGAGTGTCTTCTGTAATTAAACACCTGGGATAGAAACTCCATACTGAGGTCACCTGATGACAGCAAGCCATGTTCTAAGCCAAATTTCTGTAAAAAAAAAAAAAAATGTTTCTGATAAAAATGTTTCTGCAGACTTTTTGTTTTTGAAATCTCACACTTACCTGTATAAGGCGCATGGAATGAAATACCCTGGCTAAATTGATGTGTTACATCCTGAATTTACCCAGGGCCGGCGTTGGAAGAACCAGACCATTTGGTGAGTAGTAAAAGCAGCAATATCAATGTGGTTTTAGTAAAAGTACTCATTATGTTAGTGCTATTATATTATTGGATCATTGCAACTAAAGCATGAGCATGTAAGCAGTAGTTAAGTGTAATGAACTGCTTTACTTAGAGCACTCTATACCATATATATATATATATATATATATATATATATATATAAATAGAGAGAGAGAGAGAGAGATACATAGATACAGTGCTTGAGCAAATGCACATCATTTCAGCCGAGTTAACGATTTAAATTCATTCATCTTTACATATAGTACAGTCTATGAATCTACCACAGTATGAATAAGTGTGTTTTACCAGATCAGTCTTGTAAAAATAGAGATAACCAACAAGGCAGGTTTAGACAAGCAGGTGAGCAGTTGGAAAAAGAACATGTGGAAACTCGTATAAATTAGTGTCGGTGTTTAAATGCATGTGGACGTGATGGGACGGCTGCGTCCCCCGCCGACCGACTCGTCTGCGCTGTGATTTAATTGGTTCAAAGTTTCCAGGTCCGTCCCACACTCCGCCCTCGCCCCGGCCGGTGTCGCAGCTCCGCGGTCCGGGTTGGAGACGCCGGGGGAACCGTCGTCGGAGGCTGGACGGGTCCACTGACCAGCGTCGCACCGCAGGTCACGGCGGGGCGCGGGGACGACAGGTTACCTTCGAGGTCAGTGGCCGATTTGACAGCTGTCTTTTTTAAAAAACCAATCGTCCATTGGACCGAGTTTGACAAACTAGCTAATTCGCCCGCCGCTGAACCGACCTTACTTCCCTTTTGAGGTTAAAGGAAACTTTATTCTCTTGTTAATGCCGGAGCGTCTTGCAGTGACCAGATGTTGTGATAAAGTAGGAGGATCTGATGAAAAGAGTTCTGTTTTGGTTTGTTTTTTTTTTGGCTGAAGTAATGTTTGCAACGAATCATAGCTCCTCATCTGGGGCAAAGTTCATCAACCGTAAACAGGGAGAAATTACAGGTGCTGTGCAGCGTCCGCCCTCCTCAGGGGATTTCTCTGGGCTGAAACTTGGTGGACATCGTCCTCTGAGCAGGGTTATCACATTTTTACGTGAGATTGCTGCAGTTATGTCCTGTTTTTGCTCCATATTTGGCTCCACATTCTTCAGAAACTGGACAGAGCGTTTTGCACTATGTGTCCTTGCTTAATGCCATATTGTGCCAAGTCAGTGGTTCCCAACCGCTTTTGCCTTAAAGATGAAGCAATCTCCTGTGTCAACACGAGCTGTGAGCAGCTCAACCATCATTTTTATCCTCTCAGAATGATTCATTTGATGGAATTTTAGAGGCCTGACGAAATAATGTATCCGGTGTCTCACAGGAAAAAAAACCTTTCCTACTTATCCTTTTAAGCCTCAAGTGACCCCTAATATTCAATGTGACCCCTTGGAAGATCCTGATCTCACTGATCTGTGTCTGCACTATTTATAATAAACTGAAATATAAAAGACAGTTTGGTTTCTAAGAACCTCACCCTTCTTACTGTCTCCACTGTCCCCTATATCTCCAGGAAACAGCAAGAGTTTCCTGGACATGGTTTATTAATATCAAAGGTCACATAGTGTTTCAGCACAAAAGGGGGCATAGACACTTTCACTTTTCACAGTGAAAGGATGATACACATAACAAAATAGGAAGAGAGCACTTTGGTGGAACCACTTGTCAGGGAGACCACGATTTCTGAAAGTCTGAAACAGTTTGGTTGCATTGCATAACAGCCTTCCTCATACCGTGTGTCTGAAAATTATCTCTGGATTCATATCAGACTTGATATCAGGGAGTTTAGTGTCAGACCTTACTGTGTAATAAAGCCAGTGAAGATCTCATCAACTGCCTCTCAGAAAAAAACATGTTGCTCAACAAATCTGTTGCAACAATGTGCAATTTGCAGTCACCCAGACCCCTGGGAAATCTCAGAGAGGTCATGAAAACATCAGAACATCAGAGAGAGTCTTTTATTCACTCTGAAATCTAAAAGAATGTGTAAAATGAATAAGCAGTAGATCTGTGTGAGGGTCATCCATGGTTGAAACTTTAGTATATTTTATGCATTATAAGGCTCGCTTCTCTGTCAGCAGGTCCTCCCGTCAGGTGGACATGTAGCCTAATCTACCTGTGCGTTTACTGCAAGGTGGCAGCAGGTTACAGCTGGTTCCCTACACTGCTCATGATACCACTGTGCGTTTCTCCTCCTGTATGATCCAAGAGGTCAGGTCCTTTGACTCATCTGCCCTATACATCAGGTCAAGCTTGTCAAACGCTTGTTAACAGTTTTCTAGTAAAGACAGGTGGATTGGACTCCACCTCTGTCTCCCTGCACCATCTGGTAGAGCACAGACAGATGCTAGCCACATGTTTGGAGCATCGCAAGGAGAGTGGCAAGATCATGCTGCTGGGGGGGGTGTTCTTTGTGAGGTACTTAAATGACAGTAAAACAGACATGTCCCTCTGGTTGTTTTATGCATAAATAGATTGTCACTTAATGACAGTATATATCAGTAATATTAGTAGCATTTATAACATTATGTAACATTGATGGATGTGCAATATTGCTTAATATTTCACTCAGGCATTTTCACTTGATTTAAATGTTATCAGAGGTCCATTTTACCTGCATACCCTAATGTGAGCTTGTGAACAAACACTCCCCGGCATTAGTTCCCTGTGGGCTTCCTGCTCTTACCGTTACTCATGGCTTTTTCTCTGACTCTTAAATATAATTTCAAATAAGACCAAATTGTATATGCCCAAAATTCCTTCTCATAATTTATCATTTCTGTATTCATTACATGTTATATTTATATTTACAAAGATTTTAATATGAGAGCAAGTATCACCTTGAGGTGCCACTATTGTTTGAGGGTGCTGTATTCACTGAGTTGAAGAAATAGGCCTGGGCCTTTATTGGTTCAATTTTGTTGTACACTCAGGAACTTAGCACGTGCTTATTCTACACCAATCTACCAGACACTGGCCATTAATCCCCTTTCATGAACAAATTCTAAATTTTGTCCTGTCTCTGAAATTAAGACTTTTTTTTATTTCAAGATGGGATATAGTTTTAAGAAAGACAAAAGTAAGGGGGAAGCGACAAGAAAAATCAAAATTCCAAATCCATCATTATCCAATTTTTGACTTTAAACTTGACATAGAGACTTGAAGTGTTTGCTTGGCTGCACTATTTTATTTTTTTAAGTGCAGTTTCTTCCTCATTGCATCATAGTGTTGACAAATGAATTTAACATGGCTGAGTTGCCTTTCTGCCTATATTACACAGTCTGACAGGACAGCGATTCCATTTCTAAATTCATGAGACACTACTTCTGTGCAAGATAAATTGTATCAGCCACTTAAACAAGAGTATCAGAGAGGAAGATGTATTTCATCATGCATACCAAGCAATGTGAGGTGAATCTTTATTTCTGCCACTCTATATTCCATGTCAGAGATTGAATCCTTCAGTTACAATGGCAGACAGCGGGAAGACTAATGAGAGTGGACCTGAAGCAGCAGAACCAGCTAATGGATGCCAGCAGGTAAGGAGCGCTGTGACCGAAAAATGACACCTATTACAAAAGTGAGGTATATTATCAACTCATTTGACACACAGAATTTCCCCATGTTGATAAGCTACTGTAGGGTATCACTCATTATCCCTAAAAAAACATTTTATTCACCTTTATTTTATAAAAGCAGGATTATATTTACTAATTTTCATGTCTTGTCAATGAAAGCAATGGTTGGTAGGTTTTTTGTTGTTTTTTTTTTTCTAGAATGTTGTTTCTCGGGTGAGCAACTTACCCCTGGTCAGTTCAGCTTGTGAGGTGGTTTCCAGCGCCTACAGTAACACCAAAGACAATGTGCCCTTGCTGAAGGGAGTGATGGATGCAGCAGAGAGTGGGGCCCGAACCCTGGGGGCAGCTGCCACTACCGGGTCCAAACCGCTTTTGGACATTATAGAGCCACAGCGTAAGTTCTTATTTAAAAAATGTGATGCAATATATCTGCAATAACAGCATTGAAATTTACTATAAAAGGATGTAAGGTCTACTTGTTACCTCTGAGCTAGAGTACAACATAAGAATAAGAAATAGGTTTCCTGCGCCAAGATTTTTCACCAGAGGTTTCACAGGAATCATTTACTAAAATCATCACTCTCGCCATTCCTGCCGTGCAGTAAACATAAACATGTTTAATGACTGTTTTTGTCATTTGTTGTATCACTCCTCTCTGATATGTTTGGCAGAGGATTCCTGTTGCCTCCTCTAAAACTCCAAGAAAATTTCTGTTGTGCACTTTCAGTTGCCACAGTAAATGAGTATGCCTTAAAAGGACTGGAAAAGATGGAAGAGAAGCTGCCCATTCTTCACCAACCAGCAGACAAGGTCAGACAAAAAGCCACGTTATTACAGTTTAGGCAAAGATTACATTTCAGACCTTCTTTTACATAGTTTGAGGTTGCTGGTACTCTTTTTCACCTCTTCTTTTTCCTGTGTATATTGAGTGATTGATGATACTTTTAAGTTGTATTCCACTCCAGGTAACCATAGCTCCCAAGATAATACTTCACAATATGTGAACAGTTACTGTTACCCATTAGTAAAAATAAACCTTGCCATGGGTAAAACTGCCTACGAACAGACTGAAAATATAGATGACTTAACCACAGTCTCTATTTTTCCCTTTGATAATGCATATGGCCAGTGGATAAGTGGATAATACACTCATGGGTGTCCTAAAAAAGAAAACAACAGACTCCCTAGCTTCTACTTCTCATACTCGTGCACTCGTCCATTATTGGCCAAGCATGTCACATTATCTTCTCTTTTGTTTCACAGGTGGTGTCGGACACAGTGGGTATGGTGTACCAGTCAGTGGCAGGCGCCAAAGATGCTGTGGTGGGGGCTGTGATGGGGGGTGTCGAGCTGACCCGGGCAGCAGTCAGCGGAGGTATCAGCACCGTCATGGGCACCAGGATGGGCCAGATGGTCAGCAGTGGGGTGGGCCTGGCCCTCAGCCGATCCGAGGACTGGGTTGACCAGAACCTACCACTCACGGAGAGGGAGCTGGGTCAGTAGCTGTCCCAAGTTTGGAAAACATTTCAATCAATCTGTAAAAACCAGGGGAGCTGATAAACCCATATGTCTCCTACTGAGATATAGACAGATGTGTTTTGACAGTTGAAGATGATGAAAGAAGAAGCTGAAACAAGGCTGCAATTGGAATTCATTTATTATGGATGGCAAAGTTGCTAGTTTTTCTTGTTTTATCACAGATGATCGTAAACAAACAGACGATCAAAAGCTGATAAGATAGCTAAGGAATTTAGGGCTTCGGTAATTTTTCTTACCATATAAAGTTGAGATATTGACATGTTTTATTGCAGATTTGATCTAAAGCAATAAGCATTCCAAGTTTTTCAACCTTGATCAAAATCGAGAACAACGTTGCTTCACTTGAGTGTTTCAGATAAATCTGATATAAACAAAAACTTTAATAGTAACAAGGCACTATTAAGTAGGATTCAGTTGTTGTATAATGTTGGTCCTTGAATTTATAGATCTATCAATCAAAGTGGGAGTGATCCAACACAGTTTTTTAAAATTTATTAGTGGGGGATGCTTTTGTTTAGCTCTAGATCACAGATTGTACCTTTAAACATATTTCACGCAAAGAAAAGTATCCCTTTGTCCTTGTTCCTTGAATTTCAATTCAGGAGCTGATACACCACCTTAATCAGATTTTGGCCTGTCTTTGTTCTTTTTGCATTACTCTTCACATTTACACAAAAAAAAATTGGTATTTAGTTCCACGTTGCCATATGAAAAGTACATGGCTTTGGTGTCTTATCTACTTTCAGTTGAGGCTAAATAATGTTAAAGTTTATAAGAAGAGCATTTACAAGTTTCAGTAATTATACTTATATTGCTTACATTACTCAGTTTTATACATTATGGAGTGTAATAATCGAAATTGTGCAGTACACTTAATCTTAATTTATTCCATAATTAATATGTGTGAGTGATAGCATAAGTACTAGTTGGCATTTATTATGAGAGTCAGTAACAAACACTCCTTTGCTTCAGTGAATTATTACTATAAAGGCCAGACAAGGTGATGTTGCAATATGGGAATAGTCATGATTAGATTCTTCAATTCTATCACAGTGGCTGGGTCTGATCACATCAGTGGTTGATGCTATTCATAGAGGGGGAGGCAGGACATTCCAGTGAACTTCCCTCCTGTTAACTTGGCCCATGAAGCACCTACAGTTTCCAACACTCACAGCTTTGACACCTGCTACCGTGATGTCATGTTATCATGACAACCGGCCGTACTCCAATGTACCGCTAATACTCAAGTGGCCATCCTGTTCTCTGATTATGGATATGAAAAGGATTCGACTGCAACTGTAATCAGTGGCAGCAGCAAAGCACCCATAATGGCAGTACTTGGGGCTTTTGGATTTGTTCAGTGGTTCATGTGGCAAAAAAGCTGGCACGCCAACCAAAGTAGCTTTCAACAGAGGCACACAAAGACATTGTTACTCTGCATATCTCTTAGCTTCCTCAGATTAATGGCTGGAGGTAGTGAAGTGACTCTCAAGTTTTTTCATGTCTCCTGAGCGGATGTGCTTGAACCCTTTCATAGTCCAGTAGATGATGCACCAGCTGGCACAGAGAGAGGGAACCAACTGAGCCTCTACCCATCAGTCAAAAAATGCCCACTTGCCTACATGCCCACTTGTCCTGGCCATGAAGAATGTACATATACTGAATATCTTCAGTGTATTCCTTTACATAATGTTTAAAACTATAAAACAAAAGGAAAACCTCCAAATGGCTGATATATTGATTCCCTTTTAAGAGTTCTAGTGCTAAAAATCACACCTGTGCACGCACACCTAAATATGTATAGCAATTTTTAAAATTTTTCGATACCCTAATACATAAAATATTACTCATGGATATATATCAGAATAACAGTTCTTTCTTTCAGCTGCTGTGGCTGAACCTGCAACCAGTGAGGTAACTACCTCACTGGAGAGCCCCAGCTACTTTGTACGTTTGGGGAAACTATCTGCAAAGGTACAGGAGCGAGCCCTACAGCAGTCCCTGGTCCGGGCACGGCATGCTAGGGATGCCACCTATGCAGCAGTGTCTCAGATTACCAGTACTCTGGACCTGCTAGAGAGTGCCCGTACCAGCCTGGGTGCTGCCAGTAATCAGATAGGAGGAGCTTCAGAGCAGCTGCTGCAGCGCTGGACAGAGTGGAAGCAGAAGCAGGCTGGAGCTGGACAGACTGAGTCAGAGCCAGATGGGATCAAAGATGAATCTGAGGTCAGGGCTGAAGTATTAGGAACTGAACGATGGTTTCTAACCAGATTATTTATTACTTCCTAAAGTGCCTTGGAATACTGCTTGAACAAAAGATAAAATCTTGAAAGTGCATTTCTCTGAGAGGGTGAAAAACAAAACAGTTCTTATTACAGTAATGAAACTGACTTGCATTTCAAAGGCTGAGATTGTATTGTAATGCCTCCATTGAATCATGCAGGATTGAATTGATATAGTATTATCATCTAACAGTCAATATCATCTATTTATCATTCCCTTATATTTTTATTTTTCATTTTCTCTTCACAGCAGCTGGAATGGCGGGCCCTCTCCATGGTGCGTGGTCTGAGTGACCAGCTGCGCTCAGCATGCTCCAATGTGGTTTCCAGTGCTCAGGGTCTGCCCAGTGCAGTCCAGGACCAGCTGACCAGTGCAAGGCGATCAGCTGAAGAACTGCACTCCACTCTGGGGAACACCAGCACTCTCACACCCCTCCTTCTGGAGCGGAGCCGTCACCACCTGACCCAAGTACTAATTTCACGACACTGTCTTTAGCTTAATGTTTTTTATTTTGCTGCATTAGCTTAGTCAAATATAGCTTAGTGCATGATGTTTACCCTCTATTTCCAATGCTATCACTTAACACAATTAGTCCTTCGATTATCTTTTAATTGGTGCTTAAATAATACCCGTAGAGTCTTACTGAAT